>CM065816.1:31134357-31734357 GCA_033398695.1 Orobanche coerulescens
CCTGGACCACACACATTGTTCGTACACATCATGTACCGAACTCCAGAGGCCTCGTCAGACCCTACCTGAAACACACACATCGTTCGTACACGTCATGTACCGAACTCCAGAGGCCTCGTCAGACCCTACCCGGAACACACACATTATCACGACACAACTCATATTGATCAACTCAACGCATCACCACGAATAACACACATTATTACTAATATGTCAAACCATTCAACAATACACCGTAATACATATTCAAGTATTTAATCAAACTGACACAAATATCATAATCATCACGATAGCTCAACCATGACCAATCACGTACGACACAAACCATATGATTAACACAACCAATGCAATTCCACGACGTTAATCAAGTGAGGATATCATCATTTACGAAGCATATTCACGAAGGTAAACCAAATCATCATAAACCTAACACGATTCACAAGACCAAATTGTATAGGAAGATACTTGCCTCGATAACTGATACCGAACAATACGACGAACACGGCTCAACCGAGAAACCTCGAACACCTACAATCCTCCGCAAAAATAATAAAGATATGATTACAACGAGAATCAAGACCAAAAATAACAGAAATCCCACCAAACTATCAAAGAAAAACTCATTGGGACATTTAATCTAACATTAGATGTTCAATAACTCCCAAGAGCACTCGAATCGCCAATCGAGTTAAACAAACTCGAAATATGGATATACAACTGACCGCGCTGTCGAGACGCGTCAAAATTAGATATTTATAGAAAGTCCTTGGCTTACTTCTACTAACTAGTAGTATCGGAAAGTAAGGGTCGATCCCACGAAGAACGGATGAATTAATCGAACTTCTTGGGTTGAATATTGTTGAGAAACAAAAAATAGTAATACTAAATAAATAATATTACTAAAAATAATAATACTAGATAGAGTAAAAGGGGGGGTTGGTTGGTTCAAAGTAAACAAACTAAAATAACAAGTAGGCAAATAAAAAGAAGTAAAATTTTAGTAAGGAAAAATGATTGTGATTAATATCCAGTTCTTAGTTCCGTTATCCCCCGTTCTAATTTAATTTCTGAATTAATGCAGCACTTTATCTTTCCTTAATTCCTAATGAACTCCTACTTCGAAATCAACAAGATCTGTTAAACCCAATCGTTTCTTAAGTTTATTTAATCAAAACAAGCTCTTCAATTAAACCTATCTAGACGAAGGATTCAAAACAAACTCTTCATATAGTGTTCGTTAGATGCATTAGGAACCAAAACGATGCAAATAGACAAGATATTGAGTTCACAAGCTCGACCCAAGGGATCTTTTAGATTTTGTATTACCCAACTGAATAAAATCAATTGTTGCTACTTGTGATTTAGAATTATAACGATTACGTATTATAACCCTAAGTCTAGCAATAAATATAAAAACCCCAATTAAGTTGAGCAAGCCAATTAAAGTAAATTATATCATAAATAAATCTACTCAATAACACAAAGATAATTCAAAGGAATTAAGTCAAGAATATGCTACGGGACTAAAACATAAATAATATAGATACGGGTTCAAACATCCCTAAGAACTGGAAAAAAAATGGCCGGACATGATGGCCAAATAAAGCATAGAATAATAATTAGGCATGGAATATCGAGAACCGGAAAATTAAATCTGTTTTCTTTACTGCTTGGTGGCCGAATTGTTCTTCACTGGAGCCAGCAATTAAGTCTTGTCTTCTAGTCCTGAATATTGCGGCTGACCTCCCCTTTTTCTTCACGTTAGATGTAGTTCCTGAGATAGTGTGTTCTCTCCTCTATTTATATTGTGTTTTGGGAGCCGTGCCTTTCCTTTTTTTTCTGGAAGAGTTTTTGTGGTGCTGGCCTCTTAATTGATGAGATGTATATATATACTAATGTCGTGAGATGTATTCCCCCAGCAAGACTCTCCCTCTTTCAATTCTTTTGGCTGCCTTTTCTTTTAGGATTATGACTCTTTTTTTTATTTTATAATTTTCTCGACCGATCTCTTTTCATAATAGGAGTAGGATTCTTTTCCTCAGTTTCTTTTCGGCCAACTCCCTTCCGTCTTGGACCGGAGGATTTTATTTCTTTCTTGGCCCAAGCTATTTTACGGGCTGATTGGTACTTTTTAGTTACGGGGCCTGAACCGACTTCAGCTAATTGAATTATGCTCTGACTTCAAAAAATAATCGAATTACCTGAAATAATTAATAAATTTCAACGGTGAGGCAAATTGCATTCATAAATAAAATAGGTAGAAAATTAACAAGTTGTGCTAAAATAAAGATAATAGAATCATGCAATTAACATATGGAATTATGCCATATTTTCTACCGATCAAATCTCCCCAAACTTAAACCAATGCTTGTCCTCAAGCATAAAAATATCGAAAGATTTGAAAAATTTTTAAAAAAAAATCGCCCGAGAAGATGCTCCATAAAACTTTAAACTCCATTCAACGACCCAAAATTCAGAAATATTTGCTTAAAATAAAAGTTCAAATTCCCCAATCTCCCCAAACTTAAAAGTTTGCTTGTCCTCAACAATTTAGAATGAGTTGGATCGAAGCGATAACAAAAGTAGTAATATGATTTTCACCGCCTTGACATATTCAACCTTCATTAACTCAAATAGTGGTGTAATACACGCCTTTTCCGCATAATTAAAACATGATTTGCATAGGCAATTAATGAAAGTTGCATATAATTATCACACATAAAAACGCAATCCTATTAAATAGTTCCAAGAAGAGAAGTATGGTAACAAAAAATTCTAACTTATGATAAAGACTTTAATCATCTCCCCAAACTTATTACTTCAATTGGTTTTTTATTGATAGGGACTTACGCAAACACACTATCCATAAGCTTCATCATATTTCGTAGGTGATAGCTTTCACACCGTTATTTGCTAACGTGTAGCTCTTTTCACCAACACTTTTTTTTTCGTGCGAGACGGCAGCTATGCACCAACAATGGGTTAGTCCTTTATTTTTTGTTGTTACTTTTTTCACAATATTTTAGGACCCCCAAAATTAGGCAGCTGTTGCTGCTCAACACCTCTCCCTTTTTTTCAACTAACCTCATTTCATGCGGTAAGCCAAAAAATTCAACGACCAACGAAAATTAAGAAGAGGTATACAACCAAGTATAAATCACAAGTGAAATTTTAATAGTACTTCCTTCTTGGCTTTTATAATAGTTTTGCAATTTTTTTGCCTTTAATTCACAGAAAAATCCCATTAACGACCAACACAAAATCAAATAATTTCCACAGAAATGCGAAACTAAAAACCACATATTGAGCTAATTCCAACTGATATTCCAAACGAGCAAATAACTCTAAAAACCATTATGCTTCTCACCAACTATTCTCAATTGATTAAAGGACAATTATTACAAATCTAAATCAAAGTGCGAGGAGACACAATTTTAGCGAAGACATGAAAAATCAAAAAATAAAGCGCCACATATATAATCCAGTATGTAAAAAGAAATAAAGCGCAAATCAAGTATGGAAAAGGAAAAGAGTGCACCAGGCTAGTTTGGTCGAGACTCGATCAGGGCGGTCAGATAAGCAACTTTTTCTTCAAGCTCACGGTGCCCTCTTTCAAGGTCCTCTCTGTCTTGGGACTGTCACATTTGATTTCCTGCTCTGGTTCTGGCGGCGAGCCAGTCGGGGGTTGAGATGAGGTGGGTTTAGTTTCAGATTGCGGGGCGGGTTGGTTCGGTCAGGTCGTAAAACGTCAGCGCTCCAGGGTTATTTCTCCATCCTCCACTCCAGGAAACTGCAGGGCTTTTTTTTAAAAAAAAAATTAAACCAATTGACTAATTATCTAGAGAAGAAAAGCTAGGCCGGAAACTTGTTTGAGAGTCACAAAAGTTTGCGAAAAAGAAAAAAAAATGGGCAGATTAAAGGGAAATTTTGAATGCAAGAAAAATAAAAAAATATGAAAAAAATGCAATTTAAAATTAAATACTATCATTGGGTTGCCTCCCAACAAGCGCCTCTTTTTAATGTCGTTGGCCAACCGAACTCCCTGTTTACGTGGTAGTCAGGTCCTCGAGCTCAAATTCTTCCAAGTTGTAATCAGGTGTTGCTTCGAGATATGGTTTAAGCAGATGTCCGTTGACTTTAAATACCTTGTTAGTTTTCAAAGATCGGATTTCCACAGCTCCGTGTGGAAAAACTTGGGTGACGATAATTGGCCCGACCCATCGAGATCGCAACTTACCGGGAAATAACTTTAGCCTAGAGTGGTATAACAACACCTTTTCCCCTACGATAAACTTCTTCCTTGTGATTCTCGCATCGTGAAAAGATTTGTTTTTTTCCTTATAAATTGCAGAATTCTCATAGGCATCGTTTCTTATTTCTTCGAGTTCTTGTAAAGGAAGTTTCCTGTGTATGCCGGCTTCATCAAAATTCATGTTGCACTTTTTAACTATCCAGAACGCTCGATGTGTAACATCCCAATTCACAAATGGGACATTACACGCCGTAGAACCCCCGTGAGGTCTACCAGGCTAACTCGTGACACATGAACCACAATGATAACATGAAAGATGTACCCAAAGAGTAAATAAGGCCGTGGCCTCGGCCAAAACATTTTAACGGAGTACATGAGACATAAGTTAAATACCAAAATGTTGCCCACGCAGGGGACTTAAACCATGTTCAAAAAAAAAACCAACTATCTCGACTCGGCAGATCTGATGACAAAACAGAAAAATGCGGACTCGAGCCACATCATCATCATGCCAACCCATCCTTTGCATGCGCATCCCGTGCGACTCCTCGGCTCGACCGTGCACTGAAATGCATAAGACGCATTTCCCATTTAAGGGGTTAGCATTCGAATAGCTAGTGCAGTACATAAATACACAACATTAAATACATACACAAAACAACTCAAATAAATCATTAGGAAAATTATTTTGAAAGTCAATATTAGGAATATCACATAAACACCAAAACCGTAAAACAACAAGTTTCCCACATCACAAATATCCACGCTAGGTAACACGCGACCGAACCCATTAGAATCGGACCCCAGATTACCCGTCGGACCGTCCACAGGTGAGAAACCACTACCGCGGCCGTACCCATTAGTATCGACCCCGGAGGTCGCGTCGAACCGTCCCCCGGTGGAAGAACATCAACACACGCACTCAATTCCACTTCCATGGCCGTACCCATTAGTATCGGCCCCCAGAGGCCACACGCCATCCCCAGGTGGAAGAGAAACAATCACATTCGTTCAATAACACCATATACATCATTCGCATCAAAATCATATGCACATAACGGAATGTAATACATGTACTTGCCTGATTAATACTACGTGAAGGAAGCATGACGGAAGGTTACGGCCGAACAACCTTCACAAATCCGATCCTAACACAAATAACGATGGACAACAATTCTTAAAACTACGTAAATGATGGAATACATCCTAGTTCAACCCGCTGAAACCCTTAGTCGAACAAAACTTGGGTATCGTCGACTATAAGTGACGAACAATGGAAAACTTGGAATTTAAAACCACAAATCATCGATAAACTGAAGGGTTACAAGTGCACGATCGAAGTCCAGCGATAACCCAGTAATAATTCGGACTAAAAGAGTCAAATCCCAAGAAATCCCCAAAATTCCCCCAAAATCTCAAAATAAGGGTTTTGGGAAAAGTTACCTTGATTCGGATGGTGGAAAGTGATTAGGAATTTGAAGAATTCACACAAGGAATGCACGGTGGTAGTGAATGATGATCTACAGTCGAAATCGGCCCTAATCCCCCGTCTGGAATCGCTCAAAGCCGAGAAGAATAGGAAAAGAAGGAAAAATGACGAAATTGACTGCTGCTGTCCTATTTATATCTAACAGACTCAGGGCACGCTACGCACAAGCATTAGCGTGCGCTAGCGGGGCATGGCAAAACAGTCTGCCTTCTGACCTCCCGTTAGCGTACGCAAGCTAACATGGTTAGCGTGCGCTAGTACTGGGGATTAGCGTGCGTTAACGCTGATTAGCGTCTGTTGCACAGTCGATGCCAAAGTCTTGAACCCATCGCCGAATCCGCACGAAATCGATAGCGCCGCGCTCGACCCTGGTTAGCGTCGCTAACCACACAATGATAGCGCACGCAGTACATCACGAGTAGCGTGCGCTACTCGAAGCAGCAAGATTACGCATCAGCTGCGCCAGCGCCGCACAAGTGCCGAAAAACGAAGCAAGACCAGAATCCAGAATCATAAACACGTAATAATAAAGACGACAAAGTTGAGCGTTGAAAGAGAATATAATCTCGATCACTAGAGAGTTTGAAACGAAGCAAATAAGGCGAAATTCCCCAACTTATGAAAATTACAAAAACGGCCCAAATGCCCAAAAAATCGCGATACAACGTCGGATTAACAAACCGAAAGTTCCAACACGACCAACTCAACCATACAAACTTATACGAATCGAGAAACAACGAAAACGAACAAGTTTAACGAGAATCGAACGTACATGCGGCAAGATATAATTCAAAATGAAATTATGCAAAAACACCCTCGAAACTCGACCAGACGGAAAAACTCCAAGAACAAAATAGATTCAGAATTCCAAAACAGTGCTAAGCGAGTTGTCTGAAACGAACATACACCAAAAATAGAAATTACCGAAAATAGAAAACACGGATATTACACGATGTTCCAACTCGATGGGTAAGTGGCATGGTTTTCCATAAACTAGCCTGTATGGTGACATTCCTATAGGTGTTTTATAAGCCGTCCTGTATGCCCATAATGCATCATTGAGCCTCAAACTCCAATCCTTGCGATTCGGTTGAACGGTTTTTTCTAAAATCGATTTGATCTCTCGGTTTGAAATTTCAACTTGCCCGTTGGATTGTGGATGGTAGGAAGTAGACACTCTGTGTATGACGTGATAGTTTCTTAGAAATGCTTCAATTTTTTGATTTCGAAAATGCTTCCCTCGATCACTGATTATGGCTTTTGAAATTCCGAACCTTGAAAAGATATTCGATTTCACGAAGTTTGCCACCACCTTGGAATCATTAGTGCGGGTTGTCGTTGCCTCCATCCATTTAGAAACGTAGTCCACAAGGAGTAATATATATAAATTCCCATATGATGATGGAAACGGGCCCATGAAATCCATTCCCCATACGTCAAAAATTTCGCAAATCAAAATCGGATTTTGCGGCATTTGATTTCATTGGGAGACGTTACCCGTCTTTTGACAATTATCGCAAGACTTGCAAAAGATGAAAGCGTCTCTAAAAATTGATGGCCAATAAAATCCACTTTCAAGAACCTTGTGGGCTGTCCTCCATGCTCCAAAGTGTCCACCACATGCGTACGTATGGCAAAAAGTTAGGATTGACTAAAATTCGCTCTCCGGGATACATCTTATGATCACTTGATCGGGACAGTGTTTCCATAAGTTCGGGTCGTCCCATACATAATATTTGGCGTTGCTCCTGAGTTTATCCTTCGTAGCTCTTGTCATACATGTAGGAAACACGTTAGTGACAATGAAATTCACCAAATAGGCATACCATAGTGCGGCAGAATCGACCTTTGGGTGACCCGGTGTGGTATCTTGTCCAGTGTCATGAGACGACAAATCGCTCGTCAGGAAAGTATCGACATAGTTTTTTTTTCTTCCAGCACTATTCGGCTTAGGTGATTTGACACATAATTCTCAGCTCATTTTTTGTCCCTTATCTCTAGGTCAAACTCTTGGAGTAATAGGATCCATCGGATAAGTCGCGGTTTTGCCTCCTTTTTCGCAAGTAAAAATTTCAGTGCTGCATGATCAGAAGAAATAATAACTTTAGTCCCGAGTAAGTATGAACGAAATTTTTCTAAGGCAAAAACTACAGCTAAGAGCTCCTTTTCCATAGTGGAGTAAATTGCTTGGGTTGGATTCAAGGTCCTTGAAGAATAGTATATCACATGTGGTGCTCTCCCCACTCTTTGGCCAAGGACGGCTCCGACGGCATAATCGCTTGCATCACACATTATCTCAAACGGCAAGTCCCAGTTGGGTGGCTGAATTATGGGAGGTGTGGTCAGGAGGTGCTTCAATTTGTCGAACGCAACCTTGCACTCCTCGTTTATAATGAAATCAACTTCCTTCTGTAGTAATTTGCATGATGGGACAGTTATCTTGGAAAAGTCCTTAATAAATCGCCTATAAAATCCTGCATGACCAAGAAAAGAACGAACTTCCCGCACACTTACGGGGTAAGGTAATGCAGTGATAGTATTAATTTTTAACCTATCTACTTCTATCCCTTTCGACGATACCAAATATCCTAAGACTATGCCTTGTTTAACCATAAAGTGACATTTTCCCAATTTAATACAAGATTCGTTTCAACACAACGCTGTCAAATGAGCGTAGGATTTTCAAGGCAAAACTCAAAAAAATCACCATAAACACTAAAATCGTCCATAAAAATTTCTATGATGTTCCCTACGTATTCGGAAAAAATACTTACCATACATCTCTGAAAGGTAGCCGGTGCAATGCATAGTCCGAATGGCAAGCGACGGTATGCGAACGTCCCAAAGGGGCACGTGAAGGTTGTCTTTCTCCTGATCCTTGGGTGCAATTACGATCTGAAAGTAACCTGAGCCATCAAGAAAACAATAAAATGAGTGTCCCGCTAATCGCTCGATCATCTGATCGATGAGAGGTAATGGAAAGTGGTCCTTTCGGGTCAGTGCATTTAATTTCCGAAAATCAATGCACACCCTCCATCCAGTCTGAACACGGCTCGGAATTAGTTCGCCTTCTTTGTTTTCCACCATTGTGATACCCGATTTTTTTGGAACTACTTGTGTGGGACTCACCCACTTACTGTCGGAAATCAGATATATCATCCCTACTTTAAGAAGCTTAAGAACCTCCTTTTTCACTACTTCCATCATGGGTGGGTTTAGTCTTCGTTGGGATTCTTGGCTAGGTTTGGCATCTTCAACCAATAAAATCTGATGCATGCATATGGCCAGGCTGATCCCGCAGATGTCGGCAATGGTCCAGCCGATTGCTTCCTTGTACTTTTCGAGGACGGCGATGAGGGCCTTTTCTTGTACGGGTGTTAACTCGGCCGAAATGATTACTGGTAGTGTCTCATTTTTTCCCAAGTATACGTACATCAGGTGGTCGGGTAGTGGCTTTAGCTCGAGCTCGGGTGCTTGTTCCGTGGAGGGGAGGGTCTTCTTGTGATGTTTTGTGAGCTTGAAGAGTTTGGCAGCTGTTTGCGACATGCAATCTTGGTAATAGGTGTGCTCGATTCCTCCGTGTTGCCAAAGACATCTTTCTCAATCTTTTTCCTGCAATCAAGTCCGAACACTTCCTCGACGAGAGGGTCAATCACACTTAATGCAAACAAAGAACACGCGTCTTCAGGAAATCTCATTGCTTCATCAATATTAAATTTTGCGACTTGCCCATCAAATTCCATTGTGAGGGAACCCTTTCTAACATCTATCTTTGTTTCGGTGGTGTTTAAAAATGGCCTTCCTAACAAAATGGGTGTTGAATTTTCCAAATCGCATTGCATATCTAAAATATAGAAATCGGCTGGAAAAACAAGGTCATTAACTTGCACAAGTACATCTTCAATAACTCCCTCGGGATATACATGACTACGATCAGCTAATTGAATTATTATCCTCGTTTCTTTTAAGGGTCCCAAATTTAAAGAAGAATAAATAGATTGTGGCATGACATTTATAGAAGCCCCTAAGTCTAACATAGCTTGCTCAAATCGAGAATTACCTATTCGACAAGGGATGGCAAACATACCTGGATCATCTCGTTTAGGTGGTAACTTTCTTTGGAGAATGGACGACACAGTTTCTCTCAGGAGCACCTTTCCAGTTTCTTTTAGTTTTCGTTTGTCGGTGCACAAATCCTTGAGGAATTTAGCATATTTTGGAATTTATTGAATCGTTTAGATTAGTGGAATGTTGATCTCTATTTTCCGAAACACATCCAAAATTTGTTTCTCCTTTCTCTCCGTTGCAGCCTTCTTTACCCTGGAAGGAAAAGGTATGCTGTCAGCGCCAATATGGGAAGAATTAGAAGTTATTACCTTGCTGCCCGGCAGTTCATCACTGGGTGTCTGTTTGATACTGGGTGACCCAGTGTCGATCTGGAGAGTAGATTTTCATTTCTCGCCTTCCTCGTTCAGTTTTTTCTCGGGTTCCCGGGGTCCCTCCAGCTGCTTACCACTTCTCAAAGTAATAGCACTCATGTTCCTAGGATTTACTTCCGATTGGGAGGGTAGTTTCCCACTGTTCTGGCTTTCCAGACAACTCGCCAATGTTGCAAGTTAGCTTATTTGATTTTCGATGACTTTGATGCTCGATTGAATGTCGTGCTTAAATCAATTCATGTTCTGCTGCAACTGCATCGTGTTCGAAGTGAGGGTCTTCATCATCTCTTCGAGTGAGGGACTCAAATTTTCTGACGGCTGCTTGTAAAATTGGCCCTTATTCTGCTGAGGCTCCTCTTGTTGCGATTTCCACTTAAAATTGGGATGTTCTCTTCATCCTGGATCATATGTCTTGGAGCACAGATCATATTTCCTTCCATAAAAATTTTCAGTACTGACCGCATTGGCATGTGGATCGATCTCATCCAATAATATCTTGCAATGCTCGGTGGTGTGATCCGTAGTTTGGCAAATTCGGCACGGTATGACCTCCGAGTTTCCTACAGCAAGTTTTCTGAGAAAGGAGGCTAATTCGGTCAGCGTATCCTCAATAGACGAGTCATGTACCTACTTCACCATTTTTACGGGATTGTCACGATAACCAAATTGTTGTGAATTGGCGGCCATGTTCCAGATGAGGGCCTTCGCTTCTCTGCTTTCTTTTATTCTTCGCCTGAAAACTCGATCTCATTTGGTAATTTTCAGAAAATACTGTAAGTTTTTATCTCCACGCGACCTTGTAATCATGCAAAACTAAAACAAGCAGATTAGTGCACAACTGACTATTTTTATGAATTTTCAGAACTGACACTGGGTGACCCAGTGTCGAAAAGCTGCTCGAAAATAAAAAAAGAACTGCTATATAAAAAAAACTGCTATTTAAAAATAAAAAAATATAAAAGTAAAGTGCTGCTTAAAAAAATATAAATAATTAAAAATTCAACTCATAAAATAAATTAATTTCGCACCGTTCCCCTGCAACAGCGCCAGAATTTTGACCGCGTTGCCGAGACGCGTCAAAATTAGATATTTATAGAAAGTCCTTGGCTTACTTCTACTAACTAGTAGTATCGGCAAGTAAGGGTCGATCCCACGAGGAATGGATGAATTAATCGAACTTCTTGAGTTGAATATTGTTGAGAAACAAAAAATAGTAATACTAAATAAATAATATTACTAAAAATAATAATACTAGATAGACTAAAAAGGGGGGTTTGGTTGGTTCAAAGTAAACAAACTAAAATAACAAGTAGGCAAATAAAAAGAAGTAAAATTTTAGTAAGGAAAAATGATTATGATTAATATCCAGTTCTTAGTTCCGTTATCCCCCGCTCTAATTTAATTTATGAATTAATGCAGCACTTTATCTTTCCTTAATTCCTAATGAACTCCTACTCTGAAGTCAACAACAAGCTCTGTTAACCCCAGTCGTTTCTTACGTTTATTTAATCAAAACAAGCTCTTCAATTAAACCTATCTAGACGAAGGATTCAAAACAAGCTCTTCAAATCTTGTTCGTTAGATGCATTAGGAACCAAAACGATGGAAATAGACAAGATATTGAGTTCACAAGCTCGACCCAAGGGATCTTGATTTTGTGTTACCCAACTGAATAAAATCAATTGTTGCTACTTGTGATTTAGAATTATAACGATTACGTATTATAACCCTAAGTCTAGCAATAGATATAAAAACCTCAATTAAGTTGATCAAGTCAATTAAAGTAAGTTATATCATAAATAAATCTACTCAATAACACAAAGATAATTCAAAGGAATTAAGTCAAGAATATATTACGGATTAAAATATAAATAATATAGATACGAGTTCAAACATCCCTAAGAACTGGAAAAAATAAATTAGCCGGACATGATGGCCAAATAAAGCATAGAATAATAATTAGGCATGGGAAATCAAGAACCAGAAAATTAAATCTATTTTATTTACTGCTGGGCGGCCAAATTATTCTTCACTGGAGCCAACAATTAATTCTTGTCTTCTAGTCCTGAATATTGCGGCTGGCCTCCCTTTTTTTCTTCACGTTAGATGTAGTTCCTGAGATAGTGTGTTCTCTCCTCTATTTATATTGTGTTTTGGGAGCCGTGCCTTTCTTTTTTTTCTGGAAGAGTTTTTGTGGTGCTAGCCTCTTAATTGATGAGATGTATATATATACTAATGCCGTGAGATGTATTCTCCCAGCAAGACTCTCCCTCTTTCATTTCTTTCGGCCTTCTTTTCTTTTAGGATTAGGACACTTCTTTTTATTTTATAATTTTCTCGACCGATCTCTTTTCATAATAGGAGTAGGATTCTTTTCCTCAGTTTCTTTTTGGCCGACTCCCTTCCGTCTTAGACCGGAGGATTTTATTTCTTTCTTGGCCCAAGCCATTTTACGGGCTGATTGGTACTTTTTAGTTATGGGGCCTGAACCGACTTCAGCTAATTGAATTATGCTCTGACTTCAAAAAATAATCGAATTACCTCAAATAATTAATAAATTTCAACGGTGAGGCAAATTGCATTCATAAATAAAATAGATAGAAAATTAACAAGTTGTGCTAAAATAAAGATAATAGAATCATGCAATTAACACATGGAATTATGCCATATTTTCTACCGATCAACAACCCATAGAACATGATTAATAATATTCAATAACATCAACGAAATCATCAAAATCGGACGAACAACGAAAATCAAGAAGGAAATCCCAAAAGTAAACCCCAGGAGATTTCAAGAATTTACCTTGATCCGACGAAGAACAAGGATTAGATGTTGATATAATCGAATGAGAGCCTCCAAAAAGCCTAGAAATTGAGTGGAATCGACCAAGAACTCCACTTCCCGAACCTCTCATCCGACAGCCGCCACAAGGAGTGAAAAATGAGTGAAAATGAGGTCAGCCCCGACACCAGACCTATATAAGGCCGAGCACATTACGGCCGTAACCGTCCACACCTTACGGCCGTAACTCGGTCAACCTGGATTACGTACGTACTGGCCGCTGCCTTACGTACGTACCGGGCACCCCTTACGGACGTACTAGGCACATCCTTACGGCCGTAACCGAGTTCCCAGGGCTACTGCTCGAAACCTGCTGGTGCATTACGGTCGTAACCGGCCCATGCCTTGCGGCTATAACGCAGCATTACGGATGTAACCGAACACTCCTTACGGCCGTAATCGAGCTCCCCAAGGTTGCTGCCCAAGATGTGCGGACACCTTACGGCCATAATCGGCCAGGCCTTATGGCCGTAACTCGACTCAGCCAACATCCGACAGCCCGACTAGATGCTCGACGACGTCTCTATCACACTAACGCACCGGATATGATTCAAAACAATAACGAGCAATTTACGGAACATAACATACCACAAGCACGCATTTAATCAAAGAAACGCACGCGACACAAGTCCCATTAGACGAACATTACAATAGAACACATCATACTATACATAATAGAAAAACGTATCCCACATAATCATAACGAAATAAAATAACTGGCACCAAATGACAAGTAATTCGGGGCAACTGGAAATAAAAATCTCAGGTATTACATTCTACCCCTCTAAAATTAAGTTTCGTCTCGAAACTTAAAACAAGGTCATCACAGTGATACAAAACAAAACACAACGACACATATAAAAATACCAAATCCATGACTCCGTGGTCTACTGTCACGTCTCCGTAGGTTCAATAACCCACACGGAACTTATTCAAAACAAAATATCAGTCATCAAACTCCAATCATAAAAACATCACATAACATATCTCCACACGAGAAACAATCCCTAACACGAGCACAAAATACTATCACTGGGCATCGCTGGGCCCTCCAGAAGTAGGAATAGAACTCCGGTTCCTTATCATCTTAGCAACGATCTCGCAGTACTGAACTCGATGCCCCTTACGTCCACAATTATAACAAGTCACCAATGATTTCTTACAATGCGCACGTTCATGGCCCAGTACGTTACAGTTGAAACATCTTGGAGCACTACCTCAACTCAAGGACACCGGATTGGGTCTTTTAGATTCTCTAGTCGACCGAGAAGGTCCCATACTCAACTGATACGAGGGTTGAGGTTTAGGAATCCCAGTTCCCTCACTTCCCGATGCGTCATCAGAAATCTTCCGTCTCCTTTCCGCAGATGCAGACTTTCCAGACATTATTGCTATTTTAAATGCTAAGGCTCGATCCTGATAGTCCTTCAACGTTGTACACATAAAAGGATCCATACACTGCCGAACCTGAGGCTTCATACGCATATCGAAATAACGAACTTTATCTGCCTCACTTCGTACTTGATCACGAACATAACACAGCTGTCGATTGTAATCGACTATTGCCTGAGATATCGACACATCTTGTGGCGTAGCCGAGAAAACTCGACAATCCTGCGTTCTTTAACAGGTGGCGGACAATACTCGTCCTCCATGGAAATCTTGAATTCAGCCTAAGTAGCTGTACGATCACTAGGCGCTACGGCCTCCCACCAGTCTGCAGCTTCCTTGTTGAGCAGGTATTGAGCAATAGGTACTCTTCTTTCATCGGGACAAACTACAACATCGAATATTCTGTACAACTGGAAAAGCCAGTTCTCCCAGCCTAACGAGTCCGAAGAACCTACAAAATGGGGCGGGTGCATTCTCATCACATCTCGTAACCACTTACTAGCTCTGTTATCCCCATCTGTGATCCCATCCCGGTATACAGTCTGATTCATATGCGCCAACTGGTCAACCACCTGACGAAGGATGGTGGCGGCGGCAAGCTCAACATTACCTCTAGCTGATTGCCCCAGATCACGCGATTTGTCATCTCGACCATCTGTACTGAGCTGATTGGCGCTTGATAACGAGCGAGACGCCCTCTCATGCTCCTGATTACGACCACCACTATAACCACGTCCTCGGCCTCGACCTATCGGCATACTGAATGGACAACTATTCAGAATAACACACCAAAACAAACATCACAAAATCAACATAGGACAACAAACAGTAGCACGATAAAACATTAACTCCAAGTCATTACACGAATACACGAACTAACATTGTAATAATAGAACTTAAATTCAAAAGTAATTCGCACGGTCACATCAACAGAGATGTACGACCTTTACCAAAACAAACACGGTTAAAAACCACATACATATCATTGGGTTCAAACACTTGTAACATTCTTTAAAAATAAAAATTTTCTGAGGCATTCGTTCAAATGATAATATTTTAAAATTCATGAGTTTTAAAGATTTTGCTGAAATGAAATTTTTTAAAACACTTTTAATCCCGTTATCAAAACTGTTTTGTTTTGAAGTCATTTGTAAAATAATATTTTTGAAATATCAAGCCTACTCGATAACCGATGTCATCACTTATCAATATATAACATCACCACCGTAACGACATACAGAACAACCAACCGAGTGCGACATTACCGATACAATAGTTAAAGTTCACAGTTGTCACTGGCGGGCCATACGAATATATCAACAGGAATCAAACGATCGACAAAGAGCACTGATACCACTGTAACAACAAGATTACTGCCGTGACAGTCACAAGCTTACGACCGTAATAACATACAGTTTATAGCCGTAATAACTAGGAGCTTACGGCCGTAACGTCTATGAGCTTACGGCCATAATGGTGAACATCTTACGGTCGTAATCACTAGCTACAGGATAGCGGAATTGTCCCAGCAGCCCCGACACGGCTCCGAAGGTTAAGGAGCGACTCCTAACGATGTATTCCGACATTTAGAAATACTGCAACATTCTCCGACGAGCATAACAACATAACAAACTTGTCACAACAACTTAGTCCCAACACACAAACACATAACGTTTTAAATTCCAAAAACCAAAGTCGTTTTGAAAAACAGAAATTTTCCAAAATTCTTTCGGTCATAACCAAAAATGACAGTAATATTTTGCAATGTCTGAAGTACTTTAAAACACATTTTCCAGATACCGTCTGATGGTGTCATTTGAAAATACATGACCAACTTGTCAAAATTCAATCGATTTCAAAATCCATGCAAACTGTTGTTTAACCGCACCATCAAAATATTTTCAAAAATTGATTTCCACAAAAATGCTCAAACCCGTAATGTCCTTCAGGAAAACGTTCTCAAACCTACCCGCAGCGGCATATATACAACAATCCAAAAATAATCGAACTTAAGACCACATACCCAAACGGCACACAAGATCATCAATTCAATCAAATACATCTCGTGGGCATCAAGTTTAAACATACAACAAAACCATCCATCTGAGTTTCTCACAAACTCTACCGTCGATACCTTTTTCGAAACCCATCAAGGTTCACAACTTTCACGTCATACCACCCCACACGGTGTTTCAAAGTCAAAACATCAATACGTCCAGTTCTATACACATACAGTATGTCACTAAGTATCAAATACAAACTCCATTACACAACACCATGCAAATAAAATTATGTACCACAATTAACTCACATAGATGAAATCATGAAACACATATACCTCGCATAAAAGAGAAGACTTACGTCCACACGCCGCACGGAGATGACGGTCGCCCACGATACTAATCTCATCTGAAAACATAACTGACACGTTGTGGCTATGCACAACTCAATTTGTCACCCGACAACTCGAATGAAACGACGTCACACTACTCGACAAATAACGACTTGACTTGACCCGACAACCTAGGTTTCCGCAACCTAAGCTCTGATACCATAAATGTAACACCCCCAAAACCGTATGGGAATATTGCACACCATAGATCCTTCCCACAAGGATCTACCAGGCTAAACATCACAAAACGACCAAGTATTTGCCCGGCTGGGGCAAACAATAAAATGATACGAACCGTTAAGGTCAATTATAAACAACTGCACGGACCGGTGAGGTTGTACGACTGACGTAAACAAAAAAATACAACTCTTTAGAATGAATACCCACACAGGGGTAAAGATATAAAATAGCGGAAGGCGGATTATGACTCTGACGATACAACACAACTCGGCTTAACTCCCAACTCTCGATTAGTATCATAGCCCGTCACTTTTTGTGCCGATCCTGTGACTGCTCCCCGAACCTGCAAGCACCTGGACACAAAACAGACATCCACCCCCCGATTTGTAACACCCCAATTCACAAATGGGACATTACACGCTGTAGAACCCTCATGAGGTCTACCAAGTACATGAAACATAATGTAAATATCAATTCATTGCCCACGCAGGGGACTTAAACCAAGTTTAGAAGTAAACAGTCTAACTCCAGTACTCGATAAATGCAATGACAAAACATAAAAATACAGACTCGAGCCACATCATCATGCCAGCCCATCCTTTGTGTGCGCATACCGTGCCAGCTCCTCAGCTCGGCCAGTACCTGAAATGCATAAGACGCATTTCCCCCATTTAAGGGGTTAGCATTCGAATAGCTAGTGCAAGTACACAATTACACAACATTATATACAAATACGGTTTTTACACAATCATCTCAATCAGAAATCATTTGCCATAAATATTCCGGAATACTACATTGGCAAACAACTCAGTTTCAATCATCACGATATCACAAAATCACAACTGGTATCCCGTGGCCGTACCCCTTAGTATCGACCCCCAGATATCCCGTCGAACGCTCCGGATGGGATACCACTTCCGCGGCCGTACCCCTTAGTATCGACCCCCAGACATACCGTCGGACACTCCGGGTGGAAGTTCATTCACACACGCACCCAAGTCCACTTCCTCGGCCGTACCCCTTAGTATCAACCCCCAGACATCCCGTCGGACACTCTGGGTGGAAGGAACACAACTCACGCACCCGAAAACCACAATTCATCATTCATTTCGAAAACGCAACATACATAATGAAATGTAATACATGTACTTGCCTTGAATAAGACGAAATGAAGGAAACGACGAAGGAATAGGTTTCGGTCTGAACAATCCTCCCAAATCCATTCCTAACACAATAACGGTATACAACAAGTCTCAATAATGCGGAGAGGTAAGAATTAATCCTAATTCTACCCGTTGGAACAATTTGTCGGTCATTACGAAGTCCAAGACGGTTATAATCTAACAATGGATAAACTACTAGGTTAAATTCGTTAAACTATAATGGAATCAAGGGATTTACGACTACACAATCGTATTCTAACAATTCGACGGAGCTAAATCGGATTAAAAGGAAGAATTATGTCAAAAATCCCGAAATCCCCAAAAACTAGGGTTCAACGATGTATACCTCGATTCGAACAGAAAATGATGATTATGATGATGATTAAATTCCCTTGGTACACAATAATCAATCTCCAGAGGAACTCTAAGGATTGCTCTGGGCAAATCGCTCCAAATCGCTCAAGGAACTCACGTCGCGCACAAATGGTTGAGAAGGAATGAAATAACGCGAATGAAACACGGATATTAGATTCTCTCCCCCGAAAAAATAAGTTTCGTCCCGAAACTTACAACGCGAATAACTCAGGGTATCTCGACCTCATACTCTCTTCCGTCTCCCACGTGGCTTCCTCGTGTCCATGCCTCGACCATTTCACTTTAACCAAGGGAATGGTTTTGTGTCTGAGTTGCTTCACCCGATGCTCTAAGATCTGAATCGGCCTCTCCTCGAAGGTAATGTCGGGCCCCAACTCGATCTCTCCAAAATCGATAATATGGCTAGGGTCCGATACGTATTTTCTAAGATGGGAAACATGAAATACGTTATGCTCGTGGCTCAGGGATGGCGGCAAGCCTAACCGATAGGCAAGCTCTCCAACTCTCTCTAAAATCTCGAACGGTCCAATATATCTCGGACTAAGTTTACCCTTCCGGCCGAAGTGGTAAACTCCCCATGTTGGCGATACCTTAAGCAAGACATGATCTCCCACCTCAAACTCCAACGTCCGGCAATGCGTATCGGCGTAAGACTTCTGCCGACTCTGGGCCGTCAACAACCTATCGCGAATCAGAGCAATCTTCTCTCTCGTCTCAACTACCATATCGGGCTCGGTACCAATAAGCTCGGACGCATCGTCCAAACACAACGGCGATCTGCACCTCCTCCCATATAATGCCTCAAATGGTGCCATTTTAATCGAGGCGTGCCAACTATTGTTGTACGTGAACTCGATCAACGGCAAGTGCAACTCCCAATCATCCTTCCAATCTAAGGCACAGGCTCTCAACATATCCTCCAACGTCTGGATCGTCCGCTCTGACTGTCCGTCAGTCTGAGGGTGGTAGGATGTACTGAGTCTCAACTCGGTCCCTAAGGCCCTATGAACGGCATGCCAAAAATGTGATATAAACCGGCCATCATGATCCGAAACAATACTCTTAGGAGTCCCATGCAATCTCACGATCTCTGCAATAAACGCTCGTGCCAGTCTCTCTGGCCCCCAAGTGTCCTTAATACCCAGGAAATGAGCTGATTTGGTCAGTCGATCGACAATAACCCAAATCACGTTCATTCCAGTCCGAGTCCTAGGCATACTGGTAATGAAATCCATAGAAATATCCTCCCATTTCCACTCCGGGATAGGAAGTGGTCGTAAAAGCCCCGCGGGTCGCTGATGCTCGATCTTAACCTGCTGACAGGTCAAACATCTCGACACAAACTCGCTAACGTCTGTCTTCAAATTACTCCACCAGTAGTTACTCCTCACATCCTTGTAAATTTTACTCGTACCATGATGTATGGAGTAAGGTGTGGTATGAGCTTCACTCAAGATCTTCTGTCTCAGCTCAATAACACTCGGTACACATAGTCTGCCGCGAAATCTCAAAACTCTGTCGTCCTGAACCACAAATCCAGGGGCTTTCCCCTTCCTCACATCCTCTCTCAGCTGGACTAAAAACGGATCATCATATTGTTTCGCCTTAACATCATCAGTCAGGGACGAAGTGATCTCTAACGCACATAACTGACCCTGGACTCTCAGAACCCAAACCTCAATATTCTGACAAATAAAATCCCGCCGGATCCTGCTCTGTGGCGTAAGTACCTATAACATCTGTAACGCCACCGGCTTTCGGCTCAACGCATCAGCCACTACGTTAGCCTTACCCGGATGATAAAGTATCTCGAGGTCGTAATCTTTAATTAGCTCTAACCATCTACGCTGTCTCATGTTCAACTCTTTTTGACTGAAGATATACTTCAAACTCTTGTGATCCGTAAATATCTTACACGACGACCCGTAGAGGTAATTCCTCCAGATCTTTAAGGCGAAAACGACCGCAGCTAACTCCAAATCGTGCGTGGGGTAATTCGCCTCATACGGTTTCAACTGGCGGGACGCATAAGCAATAACCCTATCTCTCTGCATCAAAACGCATCCGAGCCCGAGGCCCGAAGCATCACTATATACCACGAAATCTTCGTTCCCTTGAGGCAACGCTAACACGGGTGCGGTAGTTAGTCGTCTCTTCAGCTCGTCAAAACTACTTTGTCTGTCTGCGGTCCACTCGAATTTTTGAGTCTTCTGGAGCAACTGAGTGAGTGGTCTAGCGATCTTGGAAAATCCCTCAACGAACCTACGATAATAGCCAGCAAGTCCCAGAAAACTTCTCACTTCATTCACATTCTTGGGCGGTTCCCATGCCATCACCGCCTCTATCTTCTGTGGATCTACCCGAACTCCCTCTGCTGAGATCACGTGTCCGAGGAACATCACTTCCTTGAGCCAAAACTCACACTTAGAGAACTTCGCGTACAACTGCTCAGCTCTCAAAATGTCTAATACAATCCTGAGATGTAAGGCGTGCTCCTCCCGACTCCGTGAATAGATAAGAATGTCATCGATAAAGACGACTACGAATTTGTCCAGATACTCAATAAAAACTTTGTTCATCAACTGCATGAACACTGCCGGGGCGTTGGTTAGCCCGAAAGGCATAACCACAAACTCGTAATGGCCATATCTCGTCCGAAAGGCAGCTTTCGGTATATCGATGTCCCGAATCCTCAACTGGTAGTAGCTCGACCGCAAATCAATCTTCGAAAAGACTGTCGCCCCCTGAAGCTGATCAAACAAGTCGTCAATCCGTGGCAAAGGGTATTTATTTTTTATGGTTAACTTGTTTAATTCTCGATAGTCGATGCATAAACGAAGTGATCCATCCTTCTTCTTAACAAAAAGTACAGGCGCACCCCAAGGCGACGCGCTCGGTTGAATGTACCCTTTATCTAACAACTCTTCCAACTGATTCTTCAATTCTAACATCTCTGACGGTGCCATACGGTACGACGCTCGAGAAATAGGGGCCGCATTCGGCTCTAGATCAATAGGAAACTCCACATCTCGCTGTGGTGGTAATCCCGGCAAGTCATCCGGAAATACGTCGGGGTATTCACTAACAACTGGAATTGACGACAAATCAACTCCACCATCTTCCACCTTCAGAGCATAACACCAGTAGCCGACACAACCCTGGTTTAGAAGTTTCATCGCCTTCAAGGCGCTAATCACACTCCCCGATCTACCCGGCTTACAACCGACGAGAGTATGCTCGGTGTCGTCCTCGGCCACTATCGAGATGGTACGAGTCCGATAGTTTATGATAGCACCGTGACGATCCAACCAATCGTCCATGAGGATCAAATCCTCACCCTTAAGGTCTATAACAATGAGATTCGAGGGCCAATCCCGGCTCCCGATCCTCACTGGGCAATCCCTAACTTCCCGGTCCCCAACCATACGATCCCCGCTAGGCGTACTCACTACAAACGGTTCACACTCAAACAAGCAGTCAAAACCAATACGACTCGCACAATCCGATGCAATAAAGGAATGGGTAGCACTCGAATCAAAAAGCACTGAAACTGGATGAGTAAGGATCTGAGTGGTACCTGACGCCATCGGAACATCTGCCTCCTCTGTGCGCCTTATCTGATATAATCGGGGGTGAACTGAACACGAACTCGATGCTGCACGGCGATCCGACTGACCCCGACCCCTACCACGACCCGAACTGCGGAACATGAGTAGCTGGAGTGCTGTGATCCCTCTGATCGACAGTGGTAGTCGGAACTCTAGCGGCCCTGGTGGCCCTCTCACAATGAGCTGCCCGATGCCCGGTCTGCCCGCAAGTAAAGCAAGTAACTGGAGGAGAAGGGCAATCCTTCATCAAATGCTCATATTGGTTGCAGTTAAAACAAACCCTGCCACCAGAAGCAACGGACTGGACTGAACGATTACCCTAAGATCCCCCAGCCTGATGAAACGGTCTCTTCCCAGGTGTAGGGGCAGACTGTGCTCTCGAAAATCGGCCACTCTTGTCGGCTGAAAAGCTGTCAACTGTTTTCTGTTTCTTGACCTCGGTACCCAACTCTGATTCCGGTGCGGCCATCTCGATCGCTAGAGCGCGATCCTGATATTCCTTCAAAGTGGCACACATGAGCGGTGCCATACTCTGCCTGATATGCGGCTTCATGCGCATATTGAAGTAACGGATTTTATCAGCCTCCGTCCTCACTTGATCTCTCACGAAACCCAACTGCTGATTGTAAGTAATGATGGCCTGAGAAATAGGCACATCCTGAGGTGTAGCGGTGAAGAACTCCACAATTCTGCGCTCCTTAACTGGCGGTGGACAATATTCTGCTTCCATAGCAGCCTTGAATTCCTCCCAATTAGCTCGACGGTCTCTGGGCGCAACGGCCTCCCACCATTCCGCATCTTCCTTATCCAGGAGGTACTGGGCAATATGTACCCCCTCCTGTCTTCGGGACAAGCTACGGCATCGAAGGTCCTGTACAACTGAAAGAGCCAATTCTCCCAACCGAGGGAGTCAGAA
This sequence comes from Orobanche coerulescens, assembly GCA_033398695.1. NCBI lineage: Eukaryota > Viridiplantae > Streptophyta > Magnoliopsida > Lamiales > Orobanchaceae > Orobanche > Orobanche coerulescens. The sequence continues at coordinate 31,157,408 of CM065816.1, forward strand.
GATCCGGAGAAACGAGGTGGGTGCAACTTAGTCACCGTCTGAAGCCACTTACTAGCTTCCTCTTCAGGTGTCTGGTGCGGATTCTGGCGTCCACCCTGATCTATCTGAGTAAGTTGGGCTACTAACTGCTGAAGTACGGCAGTAGCCCCGGCGTCGACATTATTACCCGACGGCACTGAGTGAGAGGCTGAGTCCGCAGAGGACTGAGAAAGTGAGCTCTTTTCATTATCAGCACCCCGACCACGGCCTCGGCTGCGTCCCCTAGCTGGTCTACCACGACCTCTCAACATACTGAAGGAAAAATGAAAAGAACAAGATCAGAAAGATTCACAATTAACAAAGTTGGTATCACAATTCACAATTCCGAACAACGCAAGAAAACGAATTACAGAAATATAAGAGTTCGAGGAGACTTACAGCCACGGGTCGCACGAAAAGACGGTAGCATGATGATATTAGGCTCAACGACTGACTCTAATGACGCAACTGACAGACCCAAAAATTTACTGACAGTCTAGGTATTCAAAACCTAAGCTCCGATACCATAAATGTAACACCCCAATTCACAAATGGGACATTACACGCCGTAGAACCCTCGTGAGGTCTACCAGGCTAACACATGACACATAACCACAATGAAATCCCAAAAGATGCACTCAAAAGTAAATAAGGCCATGGCCTCGGCCAAAACATTTCAACGGAGTACATGAAACATAATGTAAATATCAATTCATTGCCCATGCAGGGGACTTAAAACAAGTTTATAAGTAAACAGTCTAACTCCAGTACTCGACAAATGCAATGACAAAACATAAAAATACAGACTCGAGCCACATCATCATGCCAGCCCATCCTTTGTGTGTGCATCCCGTGCCAGCTCCTCAGCTAGTGCAAGTACACAATTACACAACATTATATACAAATACGGTTTTTACACAATCATCTCAATCAGAAATCATTTGCCATAAATATTCCGGAATACTACATTGGCAAACAACTCAGTTTCAATCATCATGATATCACAAAATCACAAATGGTATCCCATGGCCGTACCACTTAGTATCGACCCCCAGACATCCCGTCGAACGCTCCGTGTGGGATACCACTTCCGCGGCCGTACCCCTTAGTATCGACCCCCAGACATCCCGTCGGACACTCCGGGTGGAAGTTCATTCACACACGCACCCAAGTCCACTTCCTCGGCCGTACCCCTTAGTATCGACCCCCAGACATCCCGTCGGACACTACGGGTGGAAGGAACACAACTCACGCACCCGAAAACCACAATTCATCATTCATTTCGAAAACGCAACATACATAATGAAATGTAATACATGTACTTGCCTTGAATAAGACGAAATGAAGGAAACGACGAAGGAATAGGTTTCGGTCCGAACAATCCTCCCAAATCCGTTCCTAACACAATAACGGTATACAACAAGTCTCAATAATGCGGAAAGGTAAGAATTAATCCTAATTCTACCCGTTGGAACAATTTGTCGGTCATTACGAAGTCCAAGACGGTTATAATCTAACAATGGATAAACTACTAGGTTAAATTCGTTAAACTATAATGGAATCAAGGGATTTACGACTACACAATCGTATTCTAACAATTCGACGGAGCTAAGTCGGATTAAAAGGAAGAATTATGTCAAAAATCCCGAAATCCCCCAAAACTAGGGTTCAACGATGTATACCTCGATTCGAACAGAAAATGATGATTATGATGATGATTAACTTCCCTTGGTACACAATAATCAATCTCCAGAGGAACTCTAAGGATTGCTCTGGGCAAATCGCTCCAAATCGCTCAAGGAACTCACGTCGCGCACAAAGGGTTGAGAAGGAACGAAATAACGCGACTGAGGTTAAGTCATGACTTAAAACGCCTGACAGTGTGTTACGTACGTTAACACGAGTTGTTAACGTACGTTATGAAGTTTACGTACGTAACCTCTCACAGGTTAACGTACGTAACGAACAATCTGTACTCATTTGTGAAAACTGTAACATACGTTACCAATAGGATATAGCGTACGTTATGATGCCTCTAAAACGTACGTAAGGAAGCATGCATAACGTACGTTATGCATGCAGCAGTCCCACGTTGCTAAACACTTAATTCTGCACAGTCGATACAACGACGAAACGCAACGCAAGGATAGAATCAAAAGTGTAAACATGAGGTATCCATAACAACGAAGCTGAGTTTTGAAAGAAAATACACTACCAACTTCCGAGGAACCCAAAATACGACAAGGAGGATAAAAGCACCCTAAACTTCTAGGAAATTACAAAATGTCCCAAACATCCGAAAATTCATGATACGACGTCGGATTAACAAACCGAAAGTCTCAGCGCGACCAACTCAACAATACAAACTTATGCAAACCGAGAAACAACAAAAAATGAACGAGTTAAACGAGAATCGAATACACATGCGATAAAATATAACTCAAGATGAAATTACGTAAAAACATCATCGAGACTCGACCAAACGGAGTAACTCCAAGAACAAAATAGGTTCAGAATTCCAAAACAGTGCTAAGCGAGTTGTCCGAGACGAATATACACCAAAAATAGAAATTACCAAAAATAGAAAACACGGATATTACACGATTACTCGGGGGTTAGCAAAATTCCACTATTTTGCTAGTGCAAGTATAATACGATACGAAATGCAACAAGTAAATAGCAACCGCGAATTTGATACGGAAATCAACTATCAAAATGTTCCCGAGAAGTTTTAAAATTTCTAACTCAAGCAAAGAAGTATTTGAAAAGAACTCGTCATCTCGGGGATTTTTAAAGTAGGAATTCTTTTGGACCTCGAGTCCCAATTTACAAAACTTTTTCGAAAGCGTTAGGTACGCAGCCCGATTTCGTTTCAAAACACACTAGTTAGGATATCATAATGGGTCTGTGACCCAACTTTAAAATGTTATCCAATCAATCACTGTTACACGATCACTGTTCGTACACATCATGTATCGAACTCTAGAGGCCTCGACGGACCCTACCCGGACCACACGCATTGTTCGTACACATCATGTACCGAACTCCAGAGGCCTCGACGGACCCTACCCGAACCACACACATTGTTCGTACACATCATGTACCGAACTCCAGAGGCCTTGTCAGACCCTACATGGAACACACACATCGTTCGTACACGTCATGTACCGAACTCCAAAGGCCTCGCCAGACCCTATCCAGAACAGACACATTATCACGACACAACTCATATTGATCAGCTCAACACATCACCACGAATAACACATATTATTACTAATATGTCAAACCATTCAACAATACACCATAATACATATTCAAGTATTTAATCAAACCGACTCAAATATCATAATCATCACGATAACTCAACCATGACCAATCACGTACGACACAAACCATATGATTAACACAACCAACGCAATTCCACGACATTAATCAAGTGAGGATATCATCATTTCCATCAATCGTTCACAATAATCAAATCACACGAAGCATATTCACGAAGGTAAACCAAATATCATAAACCTAACACGAAGTCTCTATTCACAAGACACAAATTATATAGCAAGATACTTGCCTCGATAACCGATACCGAACACCCCGACGAACACGGATCAACCAGGAAACCTCGGACACCTACAATCCTCTGGCAAAAACAACAAAGATACGATTACAATGAGAATCAAGACCAAAAACAACAGAAATCCCACCAAACTATCGAAGGAAAACTCATTGGGATATTTAATCGAACATTAGATGTTCAATAACTCCCAAGAACACTTGAATCGCCAATCGAGTTAAACAAACTCGAAATATTGATATACAACCCATAGAAGACAATTAATAATACTCAATAACATCAACTGATTCAGCAAAATCGGGCGAACAACGAAAATCAAGAAGGAAGTCCCGAAAGTCAACCCTAGGAGATTTCAAAAATTTACCTCGATTCGACGAAGAACAAGGATTAGATGTTGATATAATCGACTAAGAGCCTCCCAAAACGTCTAAAAATTGAGTGGAATCGACCAAGAACTCCAACCTCTCGTCCGACAGCTGCCACAAGGAGTGAAAAATGAGTGAAAATGAGGTCAGCCCCGACACCAGGCCTATATAAGGCCGAGCACGTTACGGCCGTAACCGGCCACACCTTACGGCCATAACTCGGTCAACCTGGCTTACGTACGTACCGGTCGCTGCCTTACGTACGTACTGGGCACCCCTTACGGCCGTACTCGGCACATCCTTACGGCCATAACCGAGTTCCCAGGGCTACTGCCCCAAACCTGCTGGTGCATTACGGCCGTAACCGGCCCATGCCTTGTGGCCGTAACGTAGCATTACGGCCGTAACCGAACACTCCTTACAGCTATAACCGAGCTCTCCAAGGTTGCTATCCAATATGTGCGGACACCTTACAGCCGTAATCGGCCAGGCCTTATGGCCGTAACTCGACTCAGCCAACATCCGACAACCCGGCTAGATGCTCGACGATGTCTCGATCACACTAACACACCGGCTATGATTCAAAACAATAACGAGCAATTTACGGAACATAACATACCATAAGCACGCATTTAATCAAAGAAATACATGCGACACAAGTCCCACTCGACGAACATTACAATAGAACACATCATACAGTACATAATAGAAAAATGTATCCCACATAATCATAACGAAACAAAATAACCGGCACCAAATGACAAGTAATTCAGCGCAACTGGAAATAAAAATCTCGGGTATTACACCCAGTGTGAGCAAAGCACACACATATACATTACCATTTCATGTTAAGCATAAATGTTTCACCAGAATACTTGTCTTGAGTAATTCACGACGAAATGGACGGAACGGAAAATCAACCACGATCGCTAGGAACCGATAATCCCGAACCTAACAGTTCGAAGAATACAATCACAACCATTTCTACACGAGTACGAAAATGGAAGACCCCCGAAAACGCACCTACGATTCATGTAAATTCGTACAAAAAAAACAACGAGGGCGTGTCGCGACCGAACCCTCTCGATTTCTCAAACCACGAAATTTACCATGAACTCGTATGGAAAACATGAATACCAATAGGATTAATCACATACATCATGGATTAATCAACAATACAGAACAAATCGGGCATTAAATTGAAAACCCACAAATTTCCCAAAAATAGGGTTTTAAGAGATTACTTTGGATCAAAGACGAAGAATACAAGTAGATGTTGTTAATCTATACCAAGAACTCAAGGAAGATGATAGTTGAGGTGATTGGAAGAAGAAATCGCCTCTGGATCGCTCAATCCGCGGGGAAGGAGATGAAATGAGAAAAATGACAGGAGTTGATATACTGGATCTAACTTGCGCATGCTACTCTCATGGTTAGCGCGTGCTAACGGGATCGTCCAGTAGTCCAGTAGCTACTGTCCTAAGATGCTAGTGCGCGCTACTACAGAATTAGCGTGTGCTACAGACAGTATCAGCGTGCGCTGCCTGTTCAGTCCTGTCCGGAGTCCAGAACCTCAAAAACATTCTGTCTCAACTAGAATACCGAATTAGCACGTGCTGCCACACACCTAACGTGCGCTAAGCCTCAACAATAGCGTGCGCTAATCCACAGACATAGCGTGCGCTAAACTGCTCGTCTAGAGTGCAGAAACAACCTAAAGCCACTGCTGTACTCAAATCATTATCGTGTGCTACACAACAAAATTAGCGCGCGGTACACAACGAAAATAGCGCGCGCTAACGAGTGCAGGCCGTAGTACATACAGCACTCAAAGATGGAAAACAGCGAATTCTTCCCCGGATGAAAACAACGCGCACCCGACACCAAACAACGGACTGAAGAATACACACGAACGACGAATTTGAGTCAGAACTGAAGTGCTAAAAGAAAACACGATTTCGACTACCCAAAGGTTCGGAAAACGACAATGATAGTAATTGCCCCATAACTTTGGGAAATTACAAAACAACCCAAAACATCCGAAATATACGATACACGATCGAAACACCAAACGAATGCTCACAACATGCATAATAACATAAGACGGATTTGCGGCAACCCCAAAACGGCGGTTCCGAACAACGATTACGAGAATGAACCAAATAGCGACGAAAATGACATTAAACACGGAATTGAGTAGAACAGGTCTGAAAAAAGCTCAGATGGCAAAAAGTCCAGTAATATTCTCAAAATATCCATATGGTTACAAGCGAGTCACTAAAAATAAAAAATACACCAAAATAGAAATTACCGAAAAAAGGAAAAATGCGGATATTACATAAATAGTACTAACAAATGAATAATATAGATAAAATTAATAAAAATGACCGAACATCTTTGTCCACGTCCATGAGCAAGGTTTTGAGTGGAAGAAAGCTCGGGGTATAGAAGGCTGGACGAGGATAATCATATCTCCTGCATATGATCTTTGAGGGGTATATAGGTCTAATCCTCCTTCCACCATTATCATTATTCGAGTAGTAACGTATGAAGGGATAGATTCTAGTGCCCAACAACATCCCATTCCCATTTCCATTCCTATCATCTTCTAACAATTTGATTGGATAAAGATGGACATAACCCAAATGACATCTACTAGCACCTTGTTGATTAATCACAAGTTTCTTACACCAAACTCCTTGTCCTCTCATCAACCATATCTCGATCTTATCACCGTACACGTCGCACAGACACAGGACGTCGTCTAAAATGCACAAGCTCTGGTCATAATGACGGTGGAGGTCTCCACAGAGCGGAGGAGCAGAGAAATAGGTGAAAACTTTGGTTTCAAGATCAAAGCACGAAATCTCGGTTTGGCACTCAGGAGGATCCAGCCAGTAAAGATTCTCGCCCACCGGCTCGCATTCTGTGTTCCACTCATTATACCGGAGCTTGGGCCCGAAAACCGAAATGCTCCTTCACTCCCTCGTCATTCCTAGAGTGTATACTCAGCATTCAGACTGGGAAATCCAAACGACCTTATATTGCTTACTTCTGCTCACCCCGAATCCAAAATTGTAGTTTCCATACTCTCGCGGAGGAGCACCAGAGTTGTTTTCCTGTTGAAGTGGTCCTCGGAAGAAGGGGTCTTCGAACTCTGGAGGATATTAAAGTCCGAGTTTGAAATCGCGGTCAGAGGGATTGGGAATTTGGACGTACTCCCAGGTGATCGGATTGCATACCCATAACAAGACATGTTGATGTTCTTCCTCCCACTCACGCGCAACAGCAAGATCAAACCGTTGACTGAGCTACGTACAAGGGGTACAGAGTCAAAGAGGACCATATCGACAATAGTCATACCTATAGGGATATTATTCAATTCCTCGATTTTGTAAGGCGCTAGTGAGGTTCGGATAGGCTACGATCTTGGAAAGGCGCTCGTGTATGGGAAGACAAGGAGGAGGTGTTGTTTGTGCCCCTTGCCAAACCCACGGCACTCAATCAGATCGCGCCATGCCTTGCAAACGACCTTGCACTCGAAAATGCTTGGGATAGGGAGTCTTGAGAGGATGTTTGTAGCGATATCTCGTGGCAGATTCCCAATCAAATCCATAATGGAATATATAAAAACTGTAAATAAACATTCATGCATCAACAAATATAAATTCAATAAACAATAAACTAAAAGCACAATATAAACCTATAATATGCATGTTTTTAACGATTCTTAAGTGTTATAATAGGATATAACTAATTAACTGACTATCAATATAAAACCTAATGTACATACACACGTAATAAATGCACCGAGAACTCACAATAGAAACACTGATTAATCCAGCAAATATGTGTTAGATTAGATGTAATGAACGTTAACAATATACGACAGTCACAAAGGTAGCCTTATAGTTGGAACAACTACACATTATGCTACAGCTAGGTTGAATTCAACATTTTTACAAGGCATAGAGAGCTAGATAAAGGAAAGAAATAATTAGCCATTGTGATACAAGGCTTTAATGTTTTTAAAGCCTTCGGTTTCTCGGAGGGGTGGACCGACATGATCTATCGTTGCATTTATAATTGCTGGTTTTCGATTCTTGTTAATGGGAATTCGGTGGGCTTTTTCAAATCTGATAGGGGCATCAGACAAGGCGACATCATCTGATATGATTATTTATCTAGACTCTTCGATAAAACTTATTACGGCCCCCCGATATATTTTTCAAAATTAGGAAGAATGTAAGGATTTCACATTTGGCCTATGCCGATGATGTTTTGATCTTTGCTAATGCTTCCTACAACAACCTCCTCATACTCAATAACTGTCTGGACCACTACACCTAGAGCTCTGGTCAAAAAATCAATAATTCCAAAAGTTCCTTTACTTTTGCCAAGCCTAACAACCCGCTGGTTCGTATGGTGAAACAAACGACTGGATTATCTCAAATGAACCTCCCATTTAGCTACTTAGGGGTCCCCTTGTGGAAAGGGAATCAAACTTTTGACATGTATAATGACCTTATTTCCAAAACGTGTTCCAAATTCAAGTCGTGGAACCACCTCTTACTAACCTCGGGTGGCCAACTTGAGCTTATTAAAACCACCCTGAGCTCAATCTCATTCTATTGTCTCCAAGTGCTTAAACCCCCTAAAAATGTTATCACTTTTTTCGAGCACCTTTTCAACAAATTTCTATGGGAAATTAATGACAATAGAAAGAGACTCCATTGGGGGGTCTTGGCTTAGGCTTTGTTACCCCAAGAAGGAAGGTGGCCTTGGATGTAGGGGCTTGAGGGACATTATTAAAGCTTCCGAGATTAAACTTCGGTTGCGGTTCCGTACCTCCCATAATATCTGGTCCCAATTTATGATGAATAAATACTGTAAACTGCTTCACCCGATGGTGGTTAAAACCAACCCGTTTGACTCTTCTACTTGGAAAAATATTTGTGACATTCGTCACGTAGCTGATAAATGGATTTTTTGGACAATCGGGAATGGTGATATTTCATTTTGGCATGATAATTGGTGTGATTTCAGCCCGTTATCTCAATGGGCCTCCAATCCTCGATCTAAGGCCTCCATCTCTCAATTTTGGACTCCTCACGGGTGGGATCGAGCAAAATTACTCTCCGCGATTTCTCCAGAACTTGGAGACTATGTTATGTCCTTTCCCACCCATGGGGAGGCTGCCCCGGATGACCGTAAATCTTATTGGAAACTCACCTCCCATGGGGGTTTTCTTTTAAAAGCGCGTGGGAGGCGATTCGGCAATGCAGCGATACTCATAATATTTTAAAATTTTGTTGGAATCCTATTCTTACGCCGACTATGTCTTTCCTCATGGTGAGGCTTCTTAAAAAATGGATCCCAACCCTGAATTGCCTTAGATCCAGGGGCATTATTACCAACATGTCTTGTTTTTGCTGTGGAGGTGTGGAGGACCTACCCCACCTTTTTCTCATTGGGCCGGTTGCTTCGCCGGTCTGAGCTAATTTTTGCACCGTTGTGGGATCCCTTATTTACAAACCAACTCTATCAATTTAGTTCTTTCTAATTGGTTTAATAAGGCGTCCGGTGACGTCCACATTTTGCGTATCATCTCGGTCCTCATCTTATGGTTTATTTGGTGTTCTAGGAACGACATGCGGGTCAAGAAGATTCCGTTCACGGCTCAACGCGTGTGTGACCGCATTTGGCAATTCTTGTTCATGATCAAAGGTCATAGGAGCCTTAAACCTCGGGCGTGGCTTGGCACTCCTGCGCTTATCGACATCTTGGGTCTCTTTGTGTGCCCTTGTCACTTTATCAATAATTTTATTTGTAATTGTAATCACAAAAAAAGGAAAAAAATTACGTTGGTCAAATGGGCCAAATCGAGCCCCGAAATTATTAAAATCAACACGGATGGAGCCTCGAAAGGCAACACGGACGAATCGGCTGTTGGGGGGATTGCTAGGAACTTCGCGGGCGACCCTCTTTTCGCATTTCATGTATTCATCGGCACTCACACAAATAATTTTGCTGAATTATTCGCTATTTGGAGAGCCTTGGATCTTTGTCTCGAGAGGAAGATTCTTAAGGTTTGGGTGGAGATAGACTCGGCCTTTGATCTTTCTCTTATTACTTCGCCTAACATCGGTAATTGGAAAGTCCAGAGCATTCGTCACAAAATCTCGGCTTTTCGACGTTCTATGGGTATCTCGTTCTCCCATATTTATCGGGAAGGGAATGCCATTGCGGACCACTTGGCCAATGAAGGATACAAGTCCAGAAACTTTCGTCTCTATAGCCCGTCGGACCTATCCGGACAGATTCGTGGTATGATTAGGCTGGACAAAAGCGAGTCCCCGTAGGTTAGATTCAATTAGGCCGCTCGTAGGACCGAGTTTCATGTCATTTTAATTATGTGTAGGGCGTGTAGAGGGGCTCGCCCTCTCTCAAACTCTATGGGCATGTAGTGGATCTCGTCCCCCACATGTCTGATCCATTTAATAAATTTCGTTTTTTTTTTTAAAAAAAAGTCTACAACCATGGAGCAGTGATGATGTTGGTAAACAAACAAATAAGTTAAACTAGTAAAGCAATAAACAAATCTCCTTAATTTTTACTTGAACATTCCACTTAAAATAAAATATTGCTACATATACATCCAAAAATCAAGTTCTTGATACCAAGATTCTCACTCCCCAACTCTTTTAGCTGAGAAACCAAGCACATCTAAACTACCCCATCTAAAAATACCCAACCCAGCACACTATCCCTGGTTGTTCTCAATTCATCTATAAATATATATAAAAAAAAGCTCTTTTTTTAAAATTATTTTTCTGAAAACGTTATTGTTGAATTCAGTATATAAATTACGTTCAGTTTCTACTTTAATATCAATACAATTCTTCACATCTATCACTAAAAGCAACAATTTTGCCACCAAAACTGGCTGCAAAATGACATCATGTTTATACAGCCGATTCAGATTCCCAAATTGAATGATAAGAGCTGGTGAATAAGCAGATTTTGTTATTGCATTCAATTTAGATCCAAAATCTTTCTATATATTATGCAATGAAACAAATAATACAAACAAAAAGGTGACTTTGTATATGGCTATAAACAAAGATCTATTCATAATCAACATTCAGGAAACATTAAATTATTGAGATCCAAAATCCAACTTACTTTCTAAAATCCAATACACGACGGACGAATAGAATGATTCAAACTACCAACTACTCTGCAAGTAATACATGTGAATAAAATATTGGAGCTTAAGATTTGAGCTCCAATAACCATATTATCCTATAAATAGACGCAAAATCTAATTTTTTTCTTAAAGATTCTTGTTCAAATTTGACAAAGCATCCAGAGCATCCATTATCAATGAAAAAATTGAACAAATTAACATTAAATAAAAATCTTACCTTTCTAACTTTTTGGTTCTAAATTCCAAATCAAGAAGAACTTGCAGGTCTAATTACAAAAACCAACACAGAGAAAAGAGCGGCAAGCACAAGTTCATTATTTATCGATGGTTTGTCAAATTGGGGTGGATTTACAATAGATTATTAGTGTTGGATTTTCAAAAGAAAGGTTTTTGTAGATGTGTTGACCCATATATTTATAAATTTTTGTATGGCTTTCTTTATAGGCCTTAAATTTACCGGTCTAGCTCATTTTTTGAAAAAAATACATACTACTGTTTCAGGAGAAAGTAAAAAGACTGTAAATAGAGTCAATCAATTGCATTCATAACACTGATAGAGGGGCCTTTATATAGGCATTACAATGAGAGTCCTTCCATACATAGGATTCCTAGATAAGGTAAGACATCTAATAGGATCCTACTACCTCTAGAAGGATCTATAACCTTCCATCTATGTATCTACAACCAGTATTAGGTAAGACACATCACGGGAATAATAATTCTCGGAACACTCCCCCTGTGTCCAGCACTAATACAACAATGGTGCAGAAGATGTTGCCTTCGTAAAAACCTATTCCAAGCCAAAACAAAACCCCATGGGAAAAATAAAGGCTTGATGAGGAAAAGATTGCAACGCACCAAGATAACATGTCATGTATACTCCCCCTGATGTATACATAACGACTCACCCTGATGAGTACCTCAAATCATAGGAGTCAGATGCCAAGTTGCCCTCACAACTATACCAAGGAAAAACCCAGTGGAAAAAATACCTCTTGGTCTAAGTTGAACAGAAGTACAACGCATCATTGTATGGATGTTCTCATAGGTCGCCTCGTTAAAAACCTTACCAAGTGAAAACCCAATGGGAAAAAACAAACCTTGGTCTAAGGACAAAAGGAGCGCGACACATCCAAAGTGCAGAGTCGCTAAAGACTTATCAATTTTTCTAAAGTCTTGACCTCCATGCACTAAATCAGTCATAACTTCTTCGATTCAATAGGTATCAACGAAACTGTAAAAACTTATGAAAACTAGACACCCATAGCTTTTCATTCACATACAGTACGTAACCTAGATCGACCTGAGCAGATCACAAAGCTCTATCGAAGTTGACTCAGCAAATAACCGGACATATCCTGTCCTACTTTGCAACAATAGTCATATGTCACTCAACATGATGGATGTGATCAAATGGTTGGTTTCCTTGGAAAGTAGACACAAACCATTCCAATGGCACCAATTTCACCATTTTCGAGCAAGTGAGCTGCCCTGTAGGTTATATGGGAGATAGACCAACACATTCTGGGCAGATTCGGGTATCGGTTTTCAAGTGTCCTTTTTATCGAGATAGAGCGAGCTTCAAGCTTCTTTTCAATCACAGACCTTGCGTGAGCGCATCCTAGGCCATCATCACAGTGGCTTTACCGGATTATTACGAATGAGTACATCGAGTCAAACATGAGTACATAATATCGTATTTTTCAAGACTGCATCATCACTTAAGTGAGCCAAGTATTATGATGACTTCGACTAATCATTGGGAATCATATAGGCATTACTTTATCGTCTCTTAGGGAAACCATCCATTAGATTGCCTTAAACCGATTGATGAATACGCATCATCAAGTGTCCCCAAGATCCTTTCATTCTTAACTTTGGATTTAGCGGAATCTCTTAGTCTCACAAGAGTACATCACTATAAACCCTTAGTTTTACACGCAAAAGCTTCATATCTCTTCCAAATCAAGTATATACTTAGTATGCGTTCCCGACAATCACTTGTCGACGCGCTCCGTGGTCAGGAGCCACTTGATTTGAGTCTGATCCACCACGAGATCCTTCCATCACTTAACTTAGTTCTCCACTAAGATAAGATTTAACCACAAGCTGCACGTCAGTTTTTTGGGAAACTATATAACTGAAAAGATAGTGGATGCTATAACATCCATTACGATAGCACAACTAAGTTTCGTGTCATCATAGTCGATTCCAGTGCGTTCATATGAAACCTCGCGCCATGAGGTGAGTTTAACTCCTTCTCTCACTCGCTTTAACAAAGTATACGAATAGATCTTATCTTTGGAGTGTCGGCACCACTTCAACAAAGGGCTATCACTTTGTTTATACTGAAATCGCATATATTTCCATTTTAGGCCAAGGCTACAACGTTGTAGATTTTCAACAAACTATGGTTCGATTAAACTCACATTCCACGTCCTCATGAACCGGCTTTATTCATAGAGTACTCTTTATGGATTGGCATGCATTGAGGCGTCCCCCAATGATGACTATAATCTAGAATCACATGAGACGGATCAGTTCATTTGATCATATGATCAAGTTTCATGTACCAAGCTCGCATACATTCTTAGCAAGAGTATTTATCGAACCAAGTGGCATCCCAATACTCTATGAGATCCACGACCTAGTAACACCATCTACCACAATTTGTGGTGTTACCATATCACCATTTATAGGTGACAAACGTCCATGACCGGACACAATCCTTGCAGACATGTTTGCAGCATGTATTTAATCTCGTCACTTTAGGGAACTTGGTGAGGCACAATAGGGACAAACTACGACAATTCCAAGTCATTCTACTCGAACATGATAGTTCTCATCTCCCCCTAACGACGGGAAGACTGGCTCATCAAAGTGACTTACGAGATCATCTGCCAAGGTATATTTTAAGCGGGCTATGAGTGAAAGCGCATGTCATATTCATCATTTATAACCCATCATAATGCATTGTGGTGACGCACTTTGGCACATGAACATGTGGATGATAAGGTTTTCATTGTTAACACAATCTAGTTAACAAAATGCATACTGTTACACTCGTAACTAAGCATTTGAATAATGATAGGTATAGGTGAATATGACATGTTGACCTATGCTACATAACCGTAGCTACTGGTCTTGAGAATCCAACAAAACCGCCACCATACACCACCGGGATCGAACATAAAGAAACGACTGAACCGATGATAGGTCGTTGGTTTTATCGAACCTCTAGTGCTTTCTTGAAGAGTTCACTCCCTTCACCAGCCCCAAACACCTCAAAATTCCGTGATCATGTATAAACGGGTGTTTAGGATTCCAAAACCATCAACCTTGTGGTCAAAAACCGGTTGAAATGACATCGAACTGGTCGTTGGGACGGCTGGTGGTATGTGAAAACTTCATTTAAGTGGTTCACCTCCTTCCAAGTCTCCAAATGGCACCAAAATTTGTGAGAAGGTAGCCTTGGATGTTAGGAAGTACTTGTTAAAATTTCACTTTAAGACTTGGTCTAAAAGTGGGTGAACCGACCTTTACAATGACTGGTCCGCAAGTTGGACAACTATAAACTCAGGTTTCATCAACTTATCAATCATTGTCAAAGGAACAACATAACATATAAATGTTATCACTTGAGTACGACCATTTGTGAACACTATCATAGCATCATAAGCCACCCAGGCTAATACTTATGATCATATATGTATAAGGACTCGGTGAAAAGGGAGGACTCAGCACCATGCTTATGTGAGTCGCTACATTATCCTCTTTAGCATAGGAGGGTGTCATCTCCTAATCGTGCCAAATAATAGCCTTAATCAATGAACATGACGAAGAAGGATCATTGGGGGGGTCTTTGGCGTCACACATATTTATGAAAACAAGACGCGGATGACATAAATATCATCATCGGTCTTGAGCCCTGCTCATGACTCCACCAACGTACTTTGGTGTCTTTGATCCAACTAGTTTCTTTGTTCAAAGAAAATGATGTCCATGACAATACCGTGGTATATGGATCATCAAACTGTCCAAACTCCGGACTATTAAAGCCTAAATGTGTCAATGTCCCAATACATCTTCTGGTTACAAAAACCGATGCAAGCCGGACCATATTGACTCATGAATATTTTTCCTTTTCACATATCCAATACAAGTGATGCATAAGATTTTATTTCTCACAAATCACAATGAGATGCTATGAGTGATACACTTTGGCATATATATCATCGAGTCATAACATGGTTCAATTGTTACAGAACATATGTGACTAGAAAACGCCATTCGGCATTCAACAACTTGAGCATCATACCGCTCATTGATTGTGATGACCTACTCATCATAGTCACAATGGATTTATAACACGAAATCCAAAAATATTGTGTTCCTTGGAAATAGATTAATATGTACTCAATTTCGCTTGCAAAATTTTACAAACATGAGCATAGCGAACACTCTAACAACATAGAGATTTTATACCAGATACGATCAAAATGATCTATCATATTGAGTGCATAATATGGCAAGGTTATATTCCTAAGGGGCAAAATTACGACACAAGCATGGTGTAACACTACCATGCACACGCTCGACCTTCTTATAAGGGTGCGTATTTTGGGCTTCCCCAAGGAAACTGTTTTTCAACATTTGAAAGATGATAGTTTAGCGTACAACGCATACCAAAAACTGCATCATCTATGGAAAATTCGGCCAAAAAAGAGGTTGAAAAATATGTGTCATAAGACCACTTGCAAATTTAAGATGGGAACCAAGTTGGTTGGGACAAAAGTTAGCACAATCGCTTGAAATAAAATTCCACGCAGCTTGACCTTTGTTCACTAAAACAGCGATAACTCCTTTGTTAGGAAGGCTATGGACGAACGGTCAGATGTTTTGGAAACTAGACTTCCGTATCTTTCTATACATATGTTGTGCACCACACGGATCATTAAACTAAGATCACAGTGCATGTTTTAATTGGATGCTTTAGTATTTCCCAAGTTTAGTGAGAAAACAAGGTTGAGGCCATATCCAATGGCATAAGTGTTGATGCAAAAACATGGCAATCATATCCATAGGTGAGTTTAAACGCATAAGTGTGTTCGATTTCTTATCTCGACTAATGATCCTTTCGGTAACTCCAACTTGGTAGACTTGCAGAGAAAGTAGGAATGTCGGTACAGCTAAGGCTGTTTAAAAACCACTGATTTCGTTTGAACTTTCAAAGCATAAACAACTACCAAGGAGGATGCGCCTAGTCATGATCAAAAGTGTAGACAAAATCCACCAAAGTGCATCAAATCAACCAAGTATTTTAATTCTCAATTTGCAATTATACGTCATAATAGCCATGTTATGTGGATGCAACGCGGTGCATCATAATTAAGCATTTTGAACCATGAGACATAATGAATATACCATAATCAACTCGTCTTGACCATCCACTAAGATTGACTAAACATGATCAAATATGTAAGCCACCTGCCTTAACAAATACTCGGAAAAGTATTCGGACCTATAGTCATACGAACTATAAATCGAGGTCAACGAATTCATGTTTTTTACTGCAATATGTCATTGCTTTACATGTTAAAATTTATGAGAATTACTCGTACATTATTTCATATATCATATTGCAAGGAGACGGTGCATGACTACACCCACATGCAATATTTTATTTTAATAGGATGAAAGATGGAGTTTTCCAAGTATGGGATTGGATCAAGACCAACGTGGTGGTCGCTCAATTCAACGTGACAAATCCATCACAAATCGATTTTAACCACGACATATCCGTCGCAATCGATGTTTGTCCCATTTGTACGTCACAAATTCGTGACTAATCATGAACAAGTAATAAATTTACCGTTACCGATAATGTTCATTTTTTTTCAATTGTTGGTTTAAAATCGACAAAACGGCGACGTCAAATCGCACCCAAAACGTGGTGTATGCAACAACCACAAATATCGACTTTCAATAATTATCCGTGACTCCCCCAGGACCGTCACACAGTTTACTTCGACATACAAGAGTGATACCACCTCTCATAGCCTCATCCACCGCAAAGTAGCGTGGGAGATAAAGAACCCAATTCCCCAATTCCCAAAAAAAAAAATTCTCAAAAGAGAGAAATTGAAAAACGGGAACTTTAATAAAATCTTACGGGTACTTGGTTCCATATTTGCTTTGATCCTTGAACGGGAGCTTCTCTCCATATGAGCAACATATTTTCGTGATACTCGGTTCCATATTTACTTTGATCCTTGAACGGGATAAATATGGCTTCTCGCCATATCGTGCACATCATCATGAGCAACATATTTTCTTATATGCACGTAAAACATAAATATGGTAAGATTCATAAGTGTACAAATCAATAAACAAATGAATCATTAAGTAGAAAAAGATGGAGAGTTGAGAAACGCCCGGATAGGGCTACTGGGCTCGATAATTCGGCCGGAAAAGGACTCGGGCGCGGCGGTGCAGCAGCTCGGTATTGGATGAGGTCGGATCTCCAAATTTCTTCGTAAAAATCTGCTTCTGTTCGGCGCCAGATTCAGTAATCAATATTACTCAGAGTCAGATCTTCACCGTTGAATATACAGATATTTGTGTTGGGAAGTTGCTGTCAAAATTTCACACCGATCCGACGGTTAACGAATCAAGAAACATGTTTTTAGTATGACTGCGCTGTGCAGAAAATTTACGCGCGAAAAATTTTCGTCTCTCGATTTTTTTTCTTTGTGTAAAAATCTGCTTCTGTTCGCGTACAGTTTCGTCGAGAAATACTATTCCGAATCAGATCTCCACTGTTGAACTTGTAGTTCTTACTTCGTGAAGGGACAGAGACGGGTTGAATAAGGGCAGAAAAATGGACTGGAGAAAAACGGATCGGCCGAGCGGTCGGGGTGGTCAAGAATCGGATCAAGTGTGGTCGCAAGATGCAACTGGTGGGCCTGTCTTTGGACCCGGGTCGCGTTGTATCCATCATCACTTTCGTCGATGGTTTTCTTCAGAAATTTATCCCTGGGAAGATTGCTGTCACTAAAATAGAACTCCACCTGGCGAATGACTTTCTTTGCTATTTCTTCGTCCAATGACGGCGCCATGGATGCAGCAGTGAGTTCAGGAAGACGGATAAACTCTACGTGTGAAATAGCTCAAGTACAGAGATAATAGGGGTTTAGGGGTTTTTTTTGGGATTTTTTTTTTGTTTTGTTTGAGAAATCAGACGAATATTTTTTCTTGCTCAGTTGGGAGACTACGTGCTGATAACGTGTTTCAGGAGAAAGTAAAAAGACTGTAAATAGAGTCAATCAATTGAATTCATAACACTGATAGAGGGCCTTTATATAGGCATTACAATGAGAGTCCTTCCATACATAGGATTCCTAGATAAGGTAAGACATCTAATAGGATCCTACTACCTCTAGAAGGATCTAGAACCTTCCATCTATATATCTACAACCAGTATTAGGTAAGACACATCACGGGAATAATAATTCCCGGAACAACTACTATATTATAAGATGGTATTTGATTTGTTAGGTAAGATAATAGTGAGATACCATATGGGATAAGTTAAGATTAAATATTGAATAAAGAAAGTTACAATCAAATACATGTTTGATTTGCAATATTATATAATTCTAAATTAGTGCATATTTACTGATACACCCCTAATAAAAAAACATCTATTCAAAAGGTGCCTAATCTACATAATAGGATTTCAAGGAATCCCCGCCACATCATCATATGTCTCTTTCAAAACTCTCCGTTTTGAATTTCTAATTTTCTAAATTTATTGATTTTTCATTATTTTAAAAAAATAAAAATTAAATTATAAAATCACACTCCAAAATCAACGCCCAACATGCACGCTGCCGCATCTTTTATTTAAGGTAATGTAAATATGTAATGAGAAGTTGGAATCTTAAGTTATCTATATCATATAATACTTATCCCCTTAATTTAATGTGGAAAGGGGATTTAATTGTAAATATATGAAGAGCTATATAATACTTATCCCTCTTAATTTAATATGGAAGGGAGATTTAATTGTAACTTTTAATTGTAAATATATGAAGAGACTATTTTAATTGTAACTTTTAATGTAAATAAACTAATTTAAACATTACAATGCAAATGTACCTTCTAATACACAAGGTGATTAAAATGAACTTTTAAATGATAGTATAAATACAAGATGGTTAAATTTTAGCTATGAAATCTTAGATACAATCGGTGAATCGCACGGGTTAAATAAACCAAAAACAACCCCGGAGCAACATACGGGTTAGTAAAGCCTCATTTCATATAACTAATTACATAGACTAAAATAAAAGGACAATAACAATAAAAAAAATATGTAAACTTCTTTAAAAGACATTTAAATTCTGCCATTTGCTCATTCAACCGTCTGCCCCAACAATACGTACAAAACACGTAGGTATTCAACCAAAGACCGTGCATCGCACGGGTTGGATAATGTCTCGTATATATAAATATTGTGTCCTTAATTTATTGTGAGTCTTAATGATATTAATGGATATTTTTATATTTAATATTAATTCATATTAAATTAATATATATAAATATTGAGTTCTTAAATTTATTGTGGAGTCTTAATGATATTAATTAATGGATATTTTTACATTTAATATTTGTTCATATTAAATTATTTCCTCTAATTTAATATATTAAATAATATTAAGTAGTAAATTCATGTCTTAAAGGTTTCATGTCTTAAAGTATTAATTAAAATCCTATAATTCAATTAGCTACCATTTATTTAAAAATTGAGTTTCATGTTAAATCTTTACGACTTAAATTCCTTTACTTGAATGAACTTGAATGCCCATCACTTCATTTTTATAAAAATCGAATCGTTACAAACCTTTTTGGCTTCATCTCATTTTATTGTCCAACTAATTGAATTAAGTTGAGTATTCATGATTTAAATCTTTATGAATTTTGTAATAACACTTGCCATAACTATAGCATTAAGTTAATTTTCTGAACTTTTACAAACACATTCATTAAAGCTTTATTAGTATTTATACTAAAACCCAAACAAAACCTAAACGGTGGCAAAATTCTTTGCTCTTTTATAAATAGCTTCATTTTGCAAGTAATTAAAATAGACCGTTCATATCCTTATGGAAGGTTACATAGTACATATTGTGTGTATAAATAGTTTACTTTGCATATCAAATAATATTAATACAAACGAAAACAATACTAATCCAAAAGAAAACAATATTAGTTCACTGATATTAATGGATATTTTACAGGGAGTGTTGTACATTGAACAACAAAAGAAAATAATTAGACAAGAGGACTTCATATATTACAAGAAGGTTTTTACAAAAAATGATGAATACAAATCATGAAAAATATTTAGATAAAAATTGCCAACACATGCGGACATTATTCACGTCAATGTTGATGGTTTAATAAGTACGGTCGCTTCTACCATTTTATGGGTTTTCAGAAATTTTGGCCTTGAAAGAAAATTTAGTTCATTAGTATTACTTTGTCATTTTTTATTTTTTACTAATAACCCACAAAAATTTTTTAGTGAGAAACCAATATTTACGCTCCTTTGTATGACCTTGCATAATGGAATAAAAGGAAAAAGTACATTCTTTAGCTCAAAGCCGTTTGTTAATTATAATAACAGATACAAAAAGTTGAGTTATAGACATAAGAAAAAGTTAAAAATGTTTATCGAAAAACAAAACCCGTGCATCGCACGGGTCGTAATGCCTCGTATATTAAAAGATTCAGTCCTGTATATTTATTGTTAAGTAGTAATGCTGGGCGAATTCAATATAAGAGTCAGCGGTTCAAATTAACCATCCACATGGAGATGAAGAGTTCCTGGAGTTACAACATTCACATGCCCTCCCAAATCACCAGCAATTAGAACAAAAAGAATATAGTTATGAACCGAAGTATTAACCACACAAACCATATTTATTGTTTAATTTTTTTCAACTTCTTCTTTAAAGTATAAATAGCACAATCCTGCAGGCTCACGGCATTACCGAATCTAAAATCCTACAAGTATACCTATCCCACAATCATATGTGGCCCCAGCTCTGTTACATCTTCATCGGTCCAAGAAAAGTCAAACGAAAAAAAAGAGGAAGATGAACAGAAGAAATAGCCATTATCACAACAAACAACCAAAACCACTAGCCTAATCCCATTACCTCACGTACAACAGTCAATAACTACAACTAAAATATCAACAATCCCATCTCTGCAACAACACAAACAACTTTCGAAAACAAAAAGGAAAAGCCAAGATCTCAGATCTCTTCAACTTTTTCACAAATCAAAGAAACAAAAACATGCAACTCCTACCCGATACCTCTTATGAGATCTTGAAGTCGAAAGAGTCAAATTAAATGGTTTAGAATGCTTGTTTCAGTTCGTGTGTGATTATGTTCCGTGAGTTTAGAACAAGAATCAACGAGCTATGTTTTAGTTTGGTTCGGTTGTGTTCGAATTGCTTAGATCTTTTAAAGATGAAATAAGAAAAGGGTGATGGTTGTTAGTTTTTATGTGGAAATGGTGATAAGGCAGGTTGTTGATGCGTTTTTTTTAGGAGATGAGAAGTTTGTTTGCCTCGGAGATTATAATGTTGGAGTTGTAGATGATAGGCGTGTGTGTAACTTCTGTGATTAGGGTTACACGTTTTTAGGGTGGAGTGTTATATGGCACACAATTAGGGTAAGATTATATTATGGGCTATTTGTTCGGACTGTTAACTTAAAATGTGTTGTTGGGCTTTATTGGATTAAACAAATATAATTGAGTTAAAATGTTTAATATCCGAAAAGTTTAGATATAAATTCTAAGATCTTTAAATGAACGATGCCCATAAAAAAGGTAAAGTTCATGCTTCTTTAGTTTGATAGCTACGTTTATTTTATGCTATCGTGCCTTTCATGTTTTAGCGGGATTGAGTATTTTATTGTTGTATCTTTTTCGAGACAGTCCACAAATGGTATGAAATATTTTGTTTGATTCTAAATTCTTTATTACAACTAACACTTGCAGTGCAAGAATATGGAGAATACGGGCATTTCCAAGATGAGCAAGAATCTCTATGATTGCATTTAAACACAATGAAGCGAACGCTCGGCAAGAACAACAACACACGACAAAAGAATATGACTTGGACTTGAGACATTTGGCAATTTCGCGAATTTTAATGGCACTTAAAGACACCTAAGATACCAATAGCTTATGTATACTCAATACCTTGAACTTCAAATGCACTATAATGGCAGGCAAAGATGACATATTATTTTTGGAGTAGTCCGGATTTGGTTGATGTTCCGATTTAAAATTTGTAATATATCAACAAATCCTTATTGAAATGAACTATCATATGTTATATATTATTACCCGGGTTATGCCTTTTCTTATGTAAGGTTATGGTAGAAATTGTCGAGTTATTCAACAATTTTACTTAAAACAATTTATGCAATAATATATTACTATTTTTAACATCATTACTTGATTAGAGGGCCTATTTTTTTTCAACAATCAACAAAATTATCACGAGACAACATGAGTTATAGATTGTTGTATATTTTGGCATCACCATCATACTAACAACCCGACAATTTACACAAACATTACGCTATAAACAATTAGATAAAGTCCGTGTGCATCACACGGATTCGTCATTCCTCGTTCATTCCAAAATCAAAGCCCTCATCATTTGCCACATCTTTTAAATTAGGAATATTATATCCTATATTTACGTCTATAAATTCAAGAATTAGTTTTCTTACACATCGTCTTTTCCATTATACAGTAAAAGTGCCAAACATTGGGAACTACCCGGGGAAGAGTTAGGAACAGGAACAAGGGGAAGCGTGTGACTTTTCGGTTTCAGGGAGAAAAATACAGGACTCGAAATCGAACCACATAATTTTCGCGGTACGATTTTATCAGTTTTTTTTTGCCGAACCGCATAGGAGCCGAATCGAACCGGAACTGATTTTGTATGGTTCCCGGTTTCAAAAGTCCCAGCCCTACTTCTCTTGCAAATTTCTAAACTTTTTTTCAAAACATAGTTGATGGATGCCTTGATCTAGCCGATTATCGACGTTAGATGTGCTGGAAATATAGGATAAAATGGAGGAAATGAGGTGTTTTGAGCAGCCCATTTGAGAGGAAGTTTTGAGTGGGCTCGACTACGAGTTAAAGTCGGGACTTAGTTAATACGTAGTACTCCGTACGAGGTTTGCAAAACATGTAAGAACACTCAAAATGATTGAGGTATGAATGAGATATAATGTTCCAAATTGAACCCTTTAAAAATGAATTTGGAATGCTATCCCACATTGGAAAAAGAAGGGAGAAATTGTGAGTATATAAGGAGATGTGGACAAAGACATGTTCAAGATGAGACATGTGTGGATGTGTGACTAGGCGCCCCTCGCGCACACACACACACACGCGCCGCCGCCGCCCGTCTGGGTCGGGTCGGCTTGGTCTCGGTCTCGGTCGAAGGGCGATTTGTCTCGGTGACTCGAAGTTATCTTTTTACTGCAATTTTATTCGGAAAATTTTATTTTACCGGTCCTCCAGATACCAATTTCGGTCGGATTAGAGTTCCTCCAGATACCAACTCTGGTCGGTATAGAGTTCTTCCAGCACACAACCTCCTCCAGCCTTCACCTATAAATACCCGGCTTGAGGGGCTCGTTTTTACATACCTTTTTGCGGACGAATTTTGAGAGCCTTTACAGCCAAATAATTTTTCTTCTTCGTTTTTCTTCTTCGGTCGGTGATAGTAGACAGATTTTGTTCTAGTTCGTTGAGGGTGCAGCGGATCACAGATTCATTACATCGAGTTGTTGTTTTATCCTGGGAGGCAGACGTCAGACACCGTGGTGAGGACGAATTTGCTTTAAGGAGACAGATTATCTGGACTCAACAGAGAAACTTTCGTTTTATATTCGGGATCGGCGGATTCGTTTTGCTAACAAATTTTCTGCATGACTTATATATCATATATATTCGATATATATATATATATTTCTATTCTGTTCTTTTCAAGTAATTGTTTTCAAAATTATTCAATATGATGTACTTGTCAGTCAACGCCAAGTCTCCTCTGCGTCATCCCTCTATCCTTGTGTTTTTGGTGTATGGACCATGGTCGTTGCTGGAAACATATACAAGGAAGAAGGAATCATCCTTATCAAATGTTTATCTTTCTCAATTTCATTAAATACGAGTATAATTTTTGTGTACCAGACTGTAAATCATTTAATTAGTTTAGGATGTTTAATCTACCTTTTGGGAAGGAAGAATCGACTTTCTCTAATTATTTCTTTCTTTTAGCTTTATTTCTCATTTCTTGCTTATATACTATGTCTCTAATGATGCGTGTGCTTTATTATTGTCCGTAGTAGGGTTGTAAACGAATCGAATCGAAGCGAATACCACTGTATTCGATTCGTATTCGTGAAACTATTCGAACTACTCGATTCGATTTTTTTAATATTAAAAGTTGATTTGAGTTCGATTCGATATGGATATTCGAATTATTCGATTCAATTCGAGTATTCGATTTGATTTTATTTTTTAGAATTGAATGAAAGATTCAAAATTTTATCATAAAAAAGTTGCAATACAACCTAAAAATAACTATACAATTCACCAAAAAAAAATAATACAAGCAAAAAACTACCATAATTTGATATGAAAACAGGACCAACAGTAGAAGAAGGCGGAGAAATGAAATGAAACCCTTTTGATTATATATATATATATAATATACTAAATATATAAGTAATTAATTCGAATCGAATATTCGTGAACGAAACGAATCGAATACCATCAAATTTGTATTCTGATTCGTTATGTCAGCGAATATAAAGTAGAATTCGAATTCGAATTCGAAAAAAACGAATACAAATCGGCCTAAACGAATTCGAATCACGAATCGAATCAAAAAAATTCGATTCGCTAACAACTCTAGTCCGTAGTAGGGATGTAACTACTACTTTATATAATTCCAGTTTTAGTGGAGTTGAAAGCATTGTGTGAAATGCCATTGGCATCGAGTTGGGGGGAAATTGAGATATGAGTTGGGCTTTCAGATTAATGTAGAGCAATACTTTTGATAAATAGAATCATGTTTATATAGTGTTGGGAATAATGAATTAATGATCGTTTCGGTGCTCCGTTGCCCTGCACCATGATATAAATATTTGAGATGTTTATTATTATATATTATAAATAATTGAAGAAACTATTGGACCAAAAACAATTTGAGATGTTTGGATTATGATAAAAGTATCGTTTAAATATGTATTTTCATTTGATGAAGTTTAATCCCATAAAATTTTGCACTATAAAAAGTCTGGTGGGCTCGAGCTAAGAACGACCCTTACATTTTAAAAGTTCTAATAGCCATCGGTTCAAGAAAACAACTTATATTATATTGTTTTCAGACTAACTTATCACCAAATTTATGTTTCCAAGAGTTTATTCGACCATCGACTAAAAAAAGTTCGTTTCAGAACAACTACCTTCTCAAATCGGTTAATTATAAAAATTGATTGATGTCTAATTTTTCAAGCTTATGAAAAAAAAGAAATTAGCTTCTCATCTTCATATATTCCATATATGTCCGTGACCTAAATAAAACATAAGGTTTTTTACATAAACACCCCCCTGAGTAATTGACATATTACAAATAAACCCACCATCGTTAATTTTTCAAGAAAAATTGAGGTTTCAGATGAGTGGTGGACGCAAAAAAATATGGTTAGTCCGATTATCACTCTATTACACTTGCTAATGAATTACTTTTTTATAAATATAATACAATAATTGTGTGTTCGATTTATCTTTTATATTTTACGGAATCTTTTTGATACCTATTTTTGTTGTGAACTTGTTCGTAACTAAAATTATACACACAAGTCCTATTCAGCGGCAATTTTAAACCATCAAAAACAAATTATCAATGACTTTTCAAAGTGACAATGAAATGTGAATAGTACATATGTGTAATTCAGAGGTAGTATATATTAAAATAATAATAGACAAAAATATCATTTATTTTTTTATAATAATTATTGTTAAAATATAATGAGAAAGTTAAAAAAAAATAATAGAAAAATAAAACAGCTATGTAACGCCCCGACTTTCTAGGGTAATTATTGGGGAAAATAAGTAAAAGGTAAATATGACGAAAAATAATTTTCTTGAGAATATAAAAATTCTCGCCTACAAAGTCGAGTCGCTACAATGACATAAAAATAAGTACCTTTAAATAAGGTAACAGTTCATCATAGATACAAGATAAAAATTTGTGGCGGGAGAAAATAAATCATAATTTAATATTTCTAGTTAAAGTTTCCCCAGATAAGTTTCAAAACATGACAAAACGAAAAAAACATCATATATCAAATCCACTATCATATGCCCTCTCGGCTCGCTCATCCGTCCTTCCGGCTCAGCTCAACCTGCGGGATCAATAAAGGTGGGGGTGAGCTTCCTTCAGCTCGTGGAAATCTCTCTGATCACAGTAATATACAATCTCGTGGAAAGCATAACATGAATAATCTACCATATTTTTTCTCAACATGAAAGCATACTCACAACATTACGTACAACATGAATCGAGCACGCATAACACGAATATTGAGGTTGCGCAGGTGCCCCCACAACAACATGAAACATACACGCAATACCACATATAACATGAATCGAGCACGCATGTGAATATTGGGTTGTGCAGGTGTCCCCACACAACATGAATCTTAAGATAACCTCTTACACGAATACATGTGAGCTTGATTTACAACGTGCATCGTCAATTTATAAACATGAATCGAATATCACATATGCAGTCCAATTAAAGCAATTAAAGTGATAGTGAAAATTTCCACCTGAATAAATGATGATGTCTGACTTGAAATGAAGATGTTCGACTCACAGTCCTAAACCCGTAAATCTTCGATAAAGTCTACATATAATAATAATAATAATTAAAATCCTTACCATTTATTATTTATATCATAAATGAAAAGATACAAATATCACTATATAATCACTGTAATTAAATTACAATTGCTTATTAGTATTAATCGAAGAGTTAATATCATTAATGACTGAAATTAAAATACTTATGCGTAAATTCAGATTAATTATTAATATTAATTGAAAGTCAACATTTTAATATTTCGGTCAAAATTATGATCTAATTGAAGTTTGAAAGTTGACTGGGGTCAGATTGTAAGACTTGAGAAGCTGACTGGGTTAAAATTGAGTTAATTTAAACTGTGGGGTCTGAATTAAAGACTTCTGAAAATTGGGAAGACTAAATTGCAAAGCCCTAATAATTCGCGGTTATATAAACCCCTTTCTTCACCTCAGCCGACATCACCTTCATTTCTCACCCTACTACCCGTCCTTTAGGGGGTGGCTAAATAAACACCCCCATATACTAAAAAAACACCCATACCCATATAAATAACCTAGGGTTGTAGTAAAGTAATGATGACCCCTTTATTTTATTAATAAAATAATGATTACTAATTTATTTTTAATCAATAAATATTAATTAATTAATACATGTATTTCTATATTATTTAATGATTAAATATTTAGGTAAATGATTACTTATTTATTTTAAATTAATAAATCTTAATACCATATAGATTTTTTATAAGTTATTATAAAAATATAAATGAATACATAAAAATAAAAATATGAGCCCAAAAATAATACTCCCTCCGTCCACGATCTTTCTTTACATTTGCAATTTTCGTCCGTCCACAACCTTTCTTTACACTTCACTTTTTCTAAATAAGGAAACTTTTTAATTCCACCTTTATCCTTACACATCAACATCATTACTTTTTTAATTCCACCTTTATCTTCACACATCAACATCATTACTTTATCTACACTAAATTACTAATAAACATACACCCAAGTGGACCCAAAATCCACTCACCACACATCTCTACTCAAAGTCAATACATCTTATTAAAACCCATGCCGGGTCAAACTGTCAAGGAAATTCGTGGACGGAGGGAGTATCATTTAACATTCTTTCATGAATACACAAACACAAGAACTAGAGACCCAAAATAATACCCATTAACAATCCCCTATAGTTATAAAAGGTGCTTCGGGATTACAAGATTTCAGTTGTCCATAAAGTTAGGGCGTGACATGAACATAGTTTCCCATCCATTTGCACGAGGGCTTTGTGGCGGATCGATGGCCAATGATAGGCATCGAACAATCTCCTTCTAATTGTACCATCACATAATGACTATCATATACAAGTGATATCGTAATAATCCGATGGTACAAAAATTCTTCCGGACCTTTCCAAAGAGGAAAGAAAGTGATAGCGCCTTGCTTGGTTAAAAAAATAAGGACCACACCAAACGTGTTGGCAATCAGGATACCTGTGTCAGGCATAAGCATCCAATGTTTTGGAGGTGCAGGCGATTGTAAGTACTTCAGTGAAGTATGTAGTTCATCGAATCCATCGGTGAAAACTCTAGCATAGGCATGGTATGAACTCAATAACTCGTCTAGCAGTTGACGCCGAATATAGAGCCACTCATCTTCGTCATACCCAAGACAAACAGATATTGCTCGAAATCCACAGTTTCCATCACCTCTGACATCTTGAATATGTGTGATGTAAGGATGAAATATCAATGGAATTTCATCCATTAGTCGATGAATGTAGCATGACTGAGGCTCTTCGTTCAAGTCTGGAATTTCGTTCAAGTCTGGAATTTCATTCAAGTCTGGATTAGAATTAATGTTAAAATTTAAAAAATAATAAAATACAAGTGGTTAGTATTTAGATTAGAATTAATGTTAAAATTTAAAAAATAATACAATACAAGTGGTTAGTAATTAGATTAGAATTAATGTTAAAATTTAAAAATAATAAAATACAAGTGGTTAGTATTTAGATTAGAATTAATGTTAAAATTTAAAAAATAATAAAATATAAGTGGTTAGTAATTAGATTAGAATTAATGTTAAAATTTAAAAAATAATAAAATACAAGTTGTTAGTAGTTAGATTAGAATTTATGATAAAATTTAAAAAATAATAAAATACAAGTGGTTAGTATTTAGATTAGAATTAATGTTAAAATTTAAAAAATAATACAATACAAGTGGTTAGTAATTAGATTAGAATTAATATTAAAATTTAAAAATAATAAAATACAAGTGGTTAGTATTTAGATTAGAATTAATGTTAAAATTTAAAAAATAATAAAATATAAGTGGTTAGTACTTAGATTAGAATTAATGTTAAAATTTAAAAAATAATAAAATACAAGTTGTTAGTAGTTAGATTAGAATTAATGTTAAAATTTAAAAAATAATAAAATACAAGTGGTTAGTAGTTAGATTAGAATTAATGTTAAAATTTAAAAAATAATAAAATACAAGTGGTTAGTAGTTAGATTAGAGTTAATGTTAAAATTCAAAAATACTCAATTTACAGATATCAGTTTTTTGTACATTTTCCTAGATTTGAATGTTGAAATGAGTTTGTTTAAAAAAAGAAGCACTTATAAACAAAAAAGAAAGTGGGGGAATTTATGGGGGTGTTGACATTATTATTATTAAAAGAAAGTGATGAGATGGCGATGGGGTCAGGGTGTTTATGAGGGGTGTTTATTTAGCACCACCCGTCCTTTATTCTCCCTTCTCTCTCTGCACCTTACCCCGACTCGGCCTCTCTCTTAAAATCGGCCGGAAGAAAAAATCACACACACAGTAAATCAAACACACACACACACACACACACACACACACACACGACCAGACTTCGCGCAAACACACGAAGCGAATGAAATTCGCTCCAGAGAAGGAACGGCGGCGAAGCTCTCCGCGAACAGCGTCCTCTGGTGGATAGCGGCGGAGGCGAAGGCGTTTCTGACCTAATTTCCGGCGGCAACGCAACAGCGGACGGGACACGGTGGAGGTTCGGATCGAGCGTCGAGGCGGCGACGGTTCACCAGGTAAGGGTTTTGGGATTTGATTCGGGTTTTGGGAACGGTCGAAGGGTCGGAAAAATCTGAGTGTTCGGGTTCGGCCCGGATCTGGGTTGATGAATTCGGGCAGATTCGGGTTGGAAAGGTAAGTCTATCTTGATGTTGAAATTCTGGTTTGTGAGTTCATATTAAGAGCTAATGAACTCGGTTGAGTTTTGATTTGGTGTATATGGTTTCCGTTTTTGTGATTGTTGATTGTTGAATTCGTAAAAACTAAATTTTGGTTTTATTGATTTGTTGGTTTGCAGATGAATTCAGAACTGACAAAAAGGATGAAAAAAAAACTCAAAAAGTAAATGGAGAAGCTGAGTTTTACGGTTTTTACCTCATCGAAGAGAAATCTGATTTTTTGGAAGAGGGTTGAACTTCCAGTTTCGAGATTGGACTCCCAGAAGAGATCTTCGAATGAGAAAACACGATGAATCCTTCTGTTCTGTATCTATGAATTCCTTCTTCCTCTAGTTTGCAGAGAACAAATGATGAATTATTGTATATTTTTTTTGGATGTTTGAACGATGGGCGTAAGAGATTTCTGCACCCTAGAGTTGCTAGGGTTGGGGACGGTTGAGGGAAAAGACCCGCAGATATATTGTATTTATACTGTATTAAAAATTAGGGTTAGGGTAATCTCCGGGCTTAATTATTGATTTGGGTCAGCACAATATGTTTGGGCCAATGATAATAATAATAAGGGAACTTTACACATCTATACAACTTATACAAACTAATTACAAAAATAAAACAAAAAAAAAATATTTACAAATATAACAATGTCTTCTCCACAATAAAAAAAGACTTCTCCACAATAAAAAAGGACCACCATCTCAATCCCTAAAAATCAGCAACGTTTTTCAACCCTTTCATATCTTCTCTCCCCTCCATCTCAAACCCTTTTTTTCTCTTTTCTTTTTTTTTCTCCGTCATTCTCCCTCTTTTCTTTCTCCCTCTTTTCTTTTTTCTTCTCTGCAAACATGTTTCCCTCTTCCCCCAAAGATTTTTTTTTTTCTCTGCAACATAGTATTGCAAATATGTTCCCGCAATTCAAGAATTATTTCCAGAACTTCTTTTTCTCTCAAAATTTAGGAACATGGATACCATTTATTTTTCTTTTTATTCTATTTTTTATTTTTCCGATGGTTATGGTCCAATAGCATCACGTAAGCAGATTCAAGCACTGACGGGCCCGGGAGGCGCTGGAAATTAGTGCTAGTTCTCTTTTCACAAATTGGCAATTTCAAAATCATTGAAGAGCAATGGACTAATCTTGATATTTTTGATTTTGATAGTTGGGCTAGGTTCAAGGATGGATTTCATGTTGGCCAGAATTAGGTCATCGATTGATTCTGTTTTGGTTTGGATGAGACTACTTTTGGGAATGAGGATTTGGTGTGGATACTTTTCGAATGTATATTGTTTACTGAAATACATGTAGAGGGATACTTCATGTTACTATATTACTTGTTTAAACTTTACAATAAATTTTGAACATAAATTTAAATTCTTGTGGTATAGTTTATTTATTTACAATAATATTATGGTTACTGCTCATTATTTGTATTTTAGCAAAGAAGATGATTTTCATATTAATATATCTCCAATATTTATTAACTGAAACTTCTAAAGGCCTGAGGATATTTGTAAGCAGTATTTTGGTTACCTGCATACTGCATTTCAAAGACGATTATTTTTGTTAATTTTTTTTATATTAAACAATAAAAAATGAAGGTATAAAATTATGAATAATATCAAATGTAGTTTGATACTAAATATAAACATTTGGATACAATTTATTGTTGAATATTGAGTTGTTCAAATTCCAACACCAACAACAATCTATGGATACTTGCAAATGTAGTATGATTAGATGAATATTGCATTTGAATATTAGTTATTCAAGTTTGTTAATTTATTTATTATAAATAATAAAAGTAGTGGTACAAAATTTCTGGAAATATTCCAGTTGGATCCTTACAAGTGTAGTAAGTTACTCGGTTGTTGTACTTAGATACCAGTTATGCTTGCTCAATAAATAGTTTATATGGATGTGTAAAACTGTGGTCGGCTTAATGCGAAGATGGTAGTTGCCGTGATTTTGGGCGGCTGGGTTCGATAAATTTACGAATATATTCTAGTTGAATACTTACAAGTAGTAGTTGAGTTACCGGCTATTCCATTTGGATACAAGTAATTAGTTTATATTTTATAACTAAAACAAGTTGTATATAATTATGAGTAATTTCAACTGTAGTTTGGTTACGTGAATATTGCATTTGTGGATATTGTTGTTCTAT
This sequence comes from Orobanche coerulescens, assembly GCA_033398695.1. Classification (NCBI taxonomy): domain Eukaryota; kingdom Viridiplantae; phylum Streptophyta; class Magnoliopsida; order Lamiales; family Orobanchaceae; genus Orobanche; species Orobanche coerulescens. The sequence goes on from CM065816.1 coordinate 31,189,965, forward strand.
ATTGGTTACCTTAGTATGTACATTTAGATTCCTTTTTGTAGGCTCGTTAATATATTAATACTTAACATTATAAAGTCATGGAAATGTAAAATTTTGAAGAAGCTGTCATCGCTAGTTATTTATACATATAAAATAAATAATGAAGCGCACCATTTATGTAGAAATACATGACCAAATAAATATGAAGCATAACGTAAAAAAAGTGAGTATGAAGTACACGAGCATGTATTAAGATTTGAGAAATAATATCACCATTGTAGTAAACTTACACGATCATATAAAATTTAGTATGTAAACATAACACTATAAAATGAGGATTTTACAATTTGATATAATATTGTGGACTTCACAATATTACATGTGAATGAGTATCCATAATCTTGTAATTGAGTAACAAGCCAAACATTCTTCAATATCCAACTGCAAAATGACATATATTTAGAATCAGTATAACCCAAACTCAAAGAAAAATATATTTAATAAATTCATTAAACACCAAAAGCCAACCTTGGCTGACCACCTCCAAATTACCTTTCAATTTTCCAGCCAACTGTTGAACATCAACTAGCCAAAATTTCTAGAGACCGCTTGAAAAAAAAATCATAACCAAATTATAGACTTCCAATCCAATAAATCTTGAATCCTGCCGTGTGAAAAAACAAACCCACCATAAATCGTAAATAAAAAAATCAAATCTAGGATCCGTATGAAACCCGCCGCCGCCGCTGTATTCCATAGTTCCATCCAACCGTCATCGCCACTCAACTTCGTGGTCTGGTGTGTGTGTGGGGGGGGGGGGGGGGCTGAGGCTTCCATGCGAATATGATGGACTACCAATTAAGGATGATGAACGGGGTAGAGGAGATGGACTGCATTTTTTTAATTTAGAGTTTATATTTATATTGAGATCTCTAGGAACTATAGAGATGGAGAAGTAGGGAGATGAGAGAAATCGAGATGGAGAAAAAATTGGTAAGGAAATAAAATATATGGAAAATTTTGTTTTTTAGTTGCACAATTTAAGGGATGTGATAAGGACGCATTAATTGCACTAAGAAAGAGAAAAAAACTGAATATGATTAGATGATTTTATTCATGTAAATAAAAATCCAAATGATGTTACTTGTGTAAATATTACTGAATAATGTTATTAATGTAATATTTAAGTAAAATGTACTAGAGTATGTAAATTTCCCTAATAATAATAACAACAATAATAATAATAATAATAACAATAATGATAAAAATAAAAATAGTAATAATAACGGTAGTAATGATATTAATAATATCGATACTAATAATAATATCGAGAGTATTAGAAATGATGATATAGAAATAATACTGATAAAAATATTAATACCGTTAATATTAATATGGTTTATGTTATACATATTATTATTGTTAATAATAGTACCTCTAATTATCATATTATTAAAAATGATTAATATTAAATGTTCTGAAATTAACTTAAGAAATTGACTCGGGCTAGGACTTGTGATACGTCGAAATAAATGTTCGTGATTCTCTAAATGGAATTAAATAACATGAAATCTATTATAATATTATTATAATTAATAATATTGCATTATAAAAATGGCGGGTATTACATCCTACCTCTCTTAGAAAAATTTTCGTCCTCGAAAAGAAATGATATACCTCGATTGGAGAAATTTGGATAACGAGCTTGGATTTCTTCCTCGCGCTCCCAAGTGGCTTCATCCTTACTGTGGTTACGCCATTGGATCTTGACAAACACCTTCTCTTTGTTCCTTAATTGCCGGACTGATCGGTTGAGAATCAGTTCTGGTTGTTCTTCATAGGTAATATCTTTGTTCATTTCCACGGCGGTATAGTTGATGACGTGGCTGGGATCGTGCTCATACTTTCTCAACAACGATACGTGGAAAGCGTTGTGCACAGCCGAAAGTTCTGGGGGTAAAGCCAAGCGGTAAGCTAACTCACCGATCCGTTCAAGAATTTCGAACGGCTCAATGTATCTTGGCCTCAACTTGCTCCTTGGACCAAAACGAATAATTCCCTTGGTAGGAGATACCTTCAGGAATACCTTGTCGCCAACACAGAATTCGAGATCCTTCCTACGCTTGTCGCGTAAGATTTATGACGATCCTGTGCTATCTTGATCCCTCACGAATCTTATCCACCATACCAACTGTCTGTTCGATCATCTCGGGACCCAAAATTCTCCTTTCACCTACCTCATCCCAATACAATGGTGATCGACACTTCCTACCGTATAAGGCTTCATACGCTGCCATACCAATCGTCGACTGGTAACTATTGTTGTAAGCGAATTCTACCAAAGACAACAGTCGTTCCCAATTATTTCCCATGTCTAACACACATGGATGGTCCTCTCGGACTGACCATCAGTCTGAGGATGATAGGTCGTGCTAAAATCAGCTAACTAATCAGCTGCATAATCAGATAGCTTATCAGCTACTAGCTAGCTTATCAGCTAGTTTTGCTAAACACACCCATAATATCCATTCTACTATTATTTGTCACTTTATAAGCTTTTCTATGCTATTTATTCAGAAGACAAAAAGAAAAATTAAAAGATAGGAATTTTTTTTTGGTCACGACTCCATTTTTTATATGTAGATGCTTATATAATATTTTGGCTATAAATGTTATTCAATCTTTTATTATTTATATTATTATTATTAATATTTTATAATGTTTGACTTATTATTCTGATAGATTACCAAATACTGCAATAATTATTTATTTATATAAATATATTTAGGTTGATAAGGGTTGCTAATTATACGGCTTAGGAATAACAGCATAAAATGAAAATAAATAGTTAATTGTTTAAGGTGCCAACATTTTTTTTCTTTCTTTCTTTGCTATTTTAAGTATGTGAACACACTATATTTCTTTTTCGCGGGTTTTCGATGTGTACGGACATGTAAATATTTCTATATCTAATATATGGCCGCTTTACTTAAACTTATATTTGTGAACTTAGATAGGTTGGAGTAAGCATTGATATCACTACACATCTTTAAGAGGGAAACAAGTAGTAAACCACTTTTTTGTTGAATTTGGGACAATTTATATATTTCAGATAAATATAATTGGTTAAAAATATTTTTATATTTAAAGATGTGACCTATTTAATTCGAGTAATTAGTGAGTACGAGATTGGTAGAACAATAAGTAGTACTAATTGTTGTCACAATTTTTTAACGAGAATGGGTAATTATGAGTTTCACTATATAAATTTGACACGAGAATTAAAATAATGTAACTTTTTAATTATTTATCATTGCTTTTTTTCCGCCCTATCAATGGAATCCCGCATCATCATTTTCATGAGCTTACTTCGTATATTGAAAATCTAAAATAATAATAATATCGATGTGTTTGGACAATTAGTGGTCTTATATTACTATATATATAATATGGCGTCATGAAACGACGCACCTATATGTCGTTTCATGTGATTGGTTCTTCATGTATTAGAACATGGGTCTATTGGGCCTCAGAGATTAAAGGAAAAAGCCAAAGTGGAATTAATTCCTTCGAGCCCAGATAATAGTGACGGATTTCCTCCAGGTCTTGGGCCCTCACTTGAAACCTCTTATACACATATATGCCTGCAGTCAACTAGAGGTGGTATGTGGGCACATGTCGCAAAGACGGCCCTAAGACGCTTAAAAACTGCCCGACCGCCGTTTACTATTTGGCCTGACCGCCGTACATTTAGGTTATGTGGGCCTTAGGGCCTTTGTTTTAGAGGCCGGCCGACGCCCGAGCCCGCCTAAACCGGCCCAAGACGACTGCCTGAGCCCGTGTTAGCCCGTGAACCGGGAAGGCCCGATCCGTTTAGCCCGTCTGAAGACCGTGAACTGGGAATGCCCAATAGGGTTTTTTATTTCTTTCCTATCAATTTATAGCCTAAAAAATGTACAAAATTCAGTTTTCATTTATTAAATCACATCTTATTATGTCCAAGAGGCATGCAGTAGTGAGAGTACATTTCAGCATTCTATGTCCACTAACATTTCACACCCGATAATAGTCCGATGCACTATAGGAGCACTTCGAAATTAACTTGAGGAGGAGTAAAATGAGAGAGAGAGAGAGAGAGGGGGGAGAGAGAGAGTTGTTCTTTCTTTATAATAAAGTTCAAGTTCATTTTGTTGTTCCATGTAATAAAATTTCTGTCTTACAATGAAGAAAAAAAAATGTTCACTGCCCGCCAGAATGTAAATGGCCCGACCCATGAACACAATGGGTCGTGGTCGGGCCGGCCTTATGTTTGTAAAAAAGACTGCCCCGCCCGCCAAAAAAGAAGGACCGCACGGCCGGCCCTTAAATGGAGCGGCTTTAGCACTCGGCCGGCCCTACCAATACCACCTCTACAAGCCAACATCTAAGACTCTTCAATTTCGGATTTTCCCCTGGTTTGGGTACATCTAAAACCAAATCTTCAACCACTATATTATTATAGAAATATAAAATTACTATATATAATGCGGCGTCATTAAACGACGCATGCATTGTCGTTGCGCTCGCTTTCTTTTTTAGCCCAAAAACAAGGCCTACTATTCAAATTTGAATTTTGGTTTGTTTCACCAACATATGCATATGTTATGCCCATCTGCAGATACAACAGATAACCAAAATGTGTTTAAAACAAAAGCTACCATGTTAAACAGAATTTTAAATTTAACAAATGTTTAAAAGAGTGAACGGCTAACAAAACTCAGGCTCCTACTATAACTGTAATGCAGAAACAAGCTAACCGCCTAAAACCCGACACACGTATACACGAATAGTCATCGCCCCGCCGCAACGTGGCGGTTCGCAGCCGTCCTTGTTCTTATAATAAATGGGACAAAAATATATAGTAAAACCACTTTCTAAATGGGATTGGAACATGTATCGGTATATGAACTATAAACGGATCAAAGTATTGGTCTACATACTTAGGCGATTTTTTCTTAATATGCTTTTTGATTTTTCATTTTTTATAATTATTTATATTGTTTATTATTAATGTTTATTTTGTGATTTTTGGATTTTTATAGAGACAAACAATTAATCATATAATAATTTATTATTTATAATTAAAAGGGTTCAAATAATTATTGGATATCAGTATAGTGTTTGAAAAGTGAACATGTAGTAAAATCACTTTGAAATCAAACTAACGAGGAATAGCCTACGGGGTTTCTCTTATATATAGATATTCATTTGCATTTTTTTTCTTAGATTTTATTTTTTTCTATTTCGTTGATATGTACGGGTTTGAAATGAGAATGAAGTATCTGGTGTTTTCAATATTTAACAAGTTTCATCAATAACTTTTCCATATGAGCTACATCCCGCGGACTTTTTTCAATATATAAATTGTTAAATAGTATTATTTGGAAATAAAGTATTTCTTATTTTTAAGTTCAAACTTACAACGTAAAATGATTCCCATAGAATCTCCATGGGTTACATACTGGTCTATCTATTATACAAGTTCAAGCCAATATAGCCACCTCAGCCCTTTAAACCCTCCAAGCCTCCCATTCTTTTTTTGCTATTTTCTGATTTATTTGATTTTTATCATTTAAAAACATAAAAAAAAATATAAAAATGACAATTCATGGAGAGTTAACCATATTTGTGTAATTGAAACAATTACTGCGACAGGGCCGCAATATTCCAGGGCATCTCTCTTTCTCTCCGCCGTCCACCATCCACAACAGCTCGACTCCCCACATCCTTTTTGCCAATAAGTGATCCTTCTCCGCGAATTGTCCTGCTCAACTTTTTGATTCAGTGGAAAATATGTGCAACTATTTATTTGATATTTGGAATCGATCATTCCCTTTAGAAATTCCTATATGCATCGGATTGTCTTCTTTATGTTTCAGCGCTAATTGCTTACCCTTTTCTGTAGGAATTCTGAGGGCTATACTATAAATGGTAAAGTTCAATTTCCAGGTATGCTCCTGTTGGCCACTAAGTATACAGAATACAACTTGGAAAGTGTTTTAAGCAACAAGTTGTACGATTTTCAAGTTTGAGTGCGTAGCGAAAGTCTAGTTAAAGTAAGTTGCTGTAAATACAGCAACTAGATATGAAGTGTATACTTAAAATAATCACATATATTAAAACAGTAAATGCAGAAGGTAATTGACACAGTAATTAAAGTGGTTCGAGGTAAAGCCCTCTACGTCCACTGGTCCTCCACACGGGAGTTAAAATGTTTATTATAAATACTACGTACACAACTACGTATTTATAATCAAACCTATCAATGTATCGTTCACACAGATTGATACAAAGATCGTAGCTTTCAACCGTTCACACAGATTGGTCAAAGCTTTCACTTGACTAACTTCTTCACACACAGTTCCGGAGCTTTGTCTCTTCAATGCAAGTCCGTCACACACAGTTCAGGAAAAGCAAGGCTTTCTCAGTCCACACAGGGCTGATGGGTTTGTTTAATGAAAGAACGTTTGTTTGAACAACAACTTGACTTTCTTGAGCTTGAGCTGATGATGTGTTGTTCAAGGTTGAGCACTTGGAGAATATGCAGTATGCTCGAAGAAATATGTTTGCTCAGATATATTCTTGTAAGTTCTTCTGGTTACTTGTTGTTGGTTTTTCGTTCGTTACTGATCTTCAAACTCTTGGGGATATATATAGCCTTCTGAATAGATCCGTTGAGAAAGATCCATTGAGCAAAAGTCTGTGACAACTGGATGGTTGACTTGTATAGACCAAGATCTGGATTTTGCGTTTTTTGAAGATCTCTGTCGGTTTTAGTATTTAAATACTTGATCCTTTCAGTTTTTAAATACTTATCAAACGGGACTTGACTTTTTAGCGAATAACAAAGATTCCATTTCAAATGGTCTTCAGTCCTGTTTCGATAGGTATTGACGATCTCAATACTTTACAGCTTGAATGTTGTATCCATTTGTGTTGTAGGCTATGATGGAGAAGTCGTTGTATGGAATGTTGTTGTATGAAGAGACAACTTCCATACTTGGCGCTTTTAGACTCTGTTGCTGTATGATGACATTATGAGAAGTCTTCGATACACGATCAGCAACCTTCGATCAGACTTTCGATACAACTGCTTGTTGTATGCTGGTTTGGCACTTTATCAAAACACTTTATCAAAACCTCGATACAAGGATTGTTTTATCCTAAAAATTTCCCCTTTTTTGATAATTTGCCAAGTCTCCTTAAATCCTTTTGATGTTTTTTAAAATCCTTGATGATGCCAAAACCTTGACACCTAACATCTTCCAGGAGGGCACAAACTTCTCGGTCTTCTTTCGAATGTTCTGGCCTTCAAAAATTAGACTAACACTATGAACTGCTCGCAGGCGAGTTCAGCTTTATCAAAAGAAAAGAGTATTACATCTTTAAACTTATGATTGGCGCGCAGGCACAATCTTACAGTGTTTTCTAGATAAATACAACTGAATCTATGAATTGTTCGCAGATAAGTTCGTACAACTTAATATTTAACAAGTTTTTATACTTGTATTAGTTCAGCAAATGGATTGAATTTGTGGTTGGAGTGAGTTCAAGACCCTCATGTTGGAGAGGTATTATCCGGCTCCACTTCGTGAAGGCAAGTTGTCAGAGGTTTTGAACCCCGAATCCGTCGAGGACGAGGGTGTTATTGTCATTGCTGAGAAGTTTCAGGGACTACTTCAGTTTGCTTCGTTAGTTATCCGTACTAAGGCGGATAAGATCAAATATTTTAGCAAGAGGCTAAATCCGCAGTTGAGGATGCAGTTGTTCAATCACAATTGTAGTTCACTTAGCGAATTCATCGGGAAGGCTCTTGGAGCAGAGCTTTTAATCAAGGAGCTTACTCAGAGGCATCCTTCAGTTTCTTCGGGTGAGAAAACTAGAATGCCGGCTCGTTCAGAAGGACATCGGACTCCGACGTCCAAGGGGTCGTTTTCTAGTCGTCTTCGTGCTGGGATAGCATCTTCCTATCAGGCGACGAGTTCGACTGTTGTTTGCTTTAACTGTGATTCAGTAGGTCACGTTAGTACCCGGTGTACGGTGCCGGCTATTGTTTGTTTTCTGTGTGGGAGGCAAGGACACCGGCATAAATACTGCAGGAGTTCTAGTGCCAGTAAATCTCAAAAGAGCTCAAGGGCCTCGAGAGACTTCGTTACTCCATCCCGTGCATCATCCAAGAGACCTTATCAGGCCTCGAGGGCCAGAGGTAAGGATATTCATCACCGGTTTGAACAAGTTAATTCTTGTTCGTTAATGGGATAATCATTCATTTCATTGTCGTTCATTCATTCATATAATTCATTCATTATATATATCAATCATGTTGGGACTCATAATTATCGATCAATCATTCAATTCACGAGGAACGACGGTTCCAATCACTTCATGGAGCTATCACTCATTAATTTATTAATTCACCTCGGTGAGTCATTCTTAATCCTTGTGGGATTTCGATTCATTATCATTCATTGTGATCATTTTGTTCTTGTGACCTTCCGGGATCATATTGTGCGGTGAGTTCAGATTTGGGTCTACCTTAAATCGTTGAGATAGAGGAGATCGGTGATATGGAAGAATATCGATGTTGGGTACATTTGAGATGTAACCTTGTTTTTGGATGACTGTGTAAATCTATCCGTATTAATGTATCGTGACTGTGGATCATTTATTGTTGATCTATTTTATTATGATCATATTCGACAATCTTGAGATTTGGATCATTTGTTGAGAATTCGTCACTTTGGCGTTGTACTCAAGACTTCGTGATAATTTGGGAAATCGTCCACTGTGATCCGAGACGTCAAGTCTTGGGGACTTGGGCGTGCGATTGATTTGATCCCAAGAACTATTTGGACATTATTGTTTTCAGATCATGATGGATAGTTCATATCCCGAGTTGTTTACCCTTAGTTTCGGGGACGAAACTCTTTTTAAGGGGGGGTATGTAATACCCGGTCGTAATTCGATCATTATCATTCAGTAATTTCATTCGGTAATTTTATTTTTGGCGGAAGTCCATCTTATCGACTCTACTGTTACCTTTTCGTCATTTTGAGAATGATTAATTCTACACTTTTTGTCATCCGAGTTCGTCTCGGTGTCGTTCTGTTGAATTTCGTGTTCTTTAGCGACTTTTCCACGCATGAGTTCGACTTTGATAAATCACCATTAATTTTTTTGAAACTCCAAAACTTCTGAATCTTTGCAATATTATAAAGCATCGAGTTATCTTTCCAATGGTTCAAACGGTGAGTCAATCGGAGTCTAGACGAGGGAGTTATGGTCGAAATAGCTAAGTCACTCTCATTTTCCAGATTTGGCCGAGCAGCCTGTACCGTGGGCCGCGGCACACTCGTGTCGCAATTGTTCTGGCCGACCCGTCTGTACCGTGTGCCGCGGCACATGCCGACAGGGCCGCGGCACACTGCCGCGGCACACTCGTCCGGGCCGTGGAACGCTGCCGATCACTGGGGGCAGATTTGGCCCTGTGCCGTGGCACACTTCGGCTGGGCCGCGGCACACAGAGCAGTCAGCGCTATAATTGCGTTTTTTCTGCGAGTTCAGCTCATTTCTTCCCATTTCTTCACTTTGGTCCGAGAGAGAGGGTTTGTGGGAGAGCATCTTCATCATCAATCACTTGAGTATTCATCTTTCATCATTTTCATTCGGTTGTGGAGCTCGGATTGTCGATCTAACGCGATTTCATCGGATTAAAGTACTTGGATCTTCAAAGGTAATTTCTCCAACATCTTGGATTTCGATTTTGTTTTGAGATATGATGTTTTGGATGTTAAGATCATGTTGTATGAAGTGATATACACATGATTATGGACATGTTTGATTATTCATTGGATTATTCAAGAACACTTTGAATATTGTGTTGGATTTGGGGGTTTTCGATTAATTATTACTGAAATCACGATTTTGGATATTCATAATGGATTATTGATCGTATTGAAGATGTTTTGTTGGTTTGAAACACTTCTTGGGGATTTGATGTTGGTATTATTGAGGTTTAGTTATAAACAATCGAAGTTGGCCACAAAGTGTTCGATATAATGCCCCAATGAACTTGGTTTAACCGTATCGACGTTTTGAGTTCGTTATATTCATGTTTGATTCGTATATTGATCGGATTGTTAGTAATTGTATTATTCAAGGTTGTTCGAGCGGCCGATAATTTCATTAAGGACGTTGATCGTGGAAGTACCTTCTCGCCTTCGGTTTGAGGCAAGTTTTATACTTGTACTAGTCAATGAGATTAATGTCATCATATATGTGTATGAATGTGTTGTATCATTCCGAGACTTAGTCTCTTCGTGAATTCATTGATATTAAGAGATCGTTTGATACGATACCTTTCGGCAACTATGCCAAATATTTATTATTGTCCGTTAATGGCTGATTCAAGGCATTATGATACTCGTTATTAATGTCATTGTCGATAGCCGCTTCGCTGTATCGATGTATCGATTGTTGTTAATATTGATGTCAATCTAAGACATCGTTTAGATCATTGTTATTCCTGTTGGGGTTGTCATTAAAACTGTATTGGCCGATTAAAGGCATTGGCGTATTCATTTCTCATCTTCGTCGTCGGTCACCGATTAAAGGTGCCGAGGCATCCTTCGTATCATTGTCATCGATTGGCCGTTTTCAGGCAAATCGAAATGTTCAATCATTCACCATATCATTGTTATCGATTGACCTTTCTAAGGCAATCGAGGTATTTAATCATTCATCGTATCATTCGTATCGATTGGCCATTCTAAGCCAATCGAAGCGTTCAATCATTCATGGAATCATCCGCTGCATCATTGTTATCGGTTGGCCATCCTAATGCAATCGAGGTGTTGAATTGGGACTGTTGAGGATGGTGCCTATCCGTGTGTTACTGTCATCGTGTTGGCCGACTCAAGGCAGCACACTATCATTTATTGTGATACGGCCGTCGTGGCCCGCTTCGCCCTAATTGTGATACGGCCGTGCCTTGGCTTCGCCCCTAATTGTGATCCGGCTTCATGCCGTGTCTTCTGCCCTTATGGTGATACGGCTTCGTGCCGTGGCTTCGCCCTAATCAATATGATTCGAAATTTTTTGGCTTCATGTGATTGTGATAATTTGACGGCAATTTGAGTGGCTTTCAAGCCTTTATTATTGTCCTGGTAATTTCATTGGAGCCTTCGGGCATTGTGATTCATAATTAATTCAGTTCTGGTTTGGTTCATGTCGTGTAATTCATTGTGGTATTCTGTGATTATGATTCGCCGTTGGGCACTTATGTTCTAACCTGTCGGACAGGTATTAATAGTATGCCGTGGGCATAGTATTTCGCGAATGCTCGGTTCTTACCTTGGTTTGTGAGCATCTCGTATTATCATGTTATACATGTATTTGATGTTCATTATCTGGATGACTGACCCCGTGGGGGCGGAACATGTTTTCATGTTTTAGGTGCTTGCGAGGAGAGAGTTGAGACATAGGGGCATGACGATGGCGACGAGGCATTCGAGCGATACTAGTCCGAGTTGTTCATTGTCAGTCAGTCAATTGGAGTGTACTCTAGTCTTGTCAGTTGTTGTCGTGTTGTATTACCCGAACAGATGTTCGTAGATGTTCTTGTATTTCATTTTTGGCCATGTCGGCCACCTTTGTCGTTGAAATTCCTTATCGGAATATTGTGTCGGATGTCATGGTAGGGACTATGATTTTCCCTTATTGTGTAATTTAATGTAATTTAGTCATGTTCGCCTGGTGGATCTCCTGGCGTGGGGTCTGCGGCACTGTAATAACCCAATAGGATTTTGGGGTGTTACAGAAGATGGTATCAGATATTTTGGGTTGTGAGATACCCTGATATGTGAGTTATGTGGCCCTACCGATGCGGTAGTAGTAGGACTGTCAGGTTATGACAATCTGGACAGTCGGGTTTTGTGAGTCGTAATATTAGTACGACTGCACGAGTCATTCATTCATCGAGTCGTCGTCAGTTGGGACTAATATCGTGAGACCTCGAAGCTTCGTATGACCTGTGTAAGGACTCGATTCTCTTTATGTTCATACATTCATTATGTCATTAATTGTTCATGTTTGTTGAAACATATATGTGATGTTAGTGTTATGATTGATTCATCACTAATTGTTTTGGAGCACGTGTGACTTGTGTAAGCATTAAGGATCAACTCATTCATCAGTTAATAATCCTCAATCATCATTTTGATCTCATCACTCAGTCAATATCATTCATCACTCAGTTAATTCATTCATCACTCAGTCAATATCATTACTCAGATAAATCACTCATCACCAGTTAATTCATTCATCACTCAGTCAATATCATTACTCAGATAATTCATTCATCACTCAGTTAATTCATTCATCACTCAGTCAATGTCATTACTAAGATAATTCATCCATCACCCAGTTAATTCATTCATCACTCAGTCAATATCATTACTCAGATAATTCATTCATCACTCAGTTAATTCATTCATCACTCAGTCAATATCATTCATCACTCAGTTAATTCATTCATCACTCAGTCAATTCCTTCATCACTTAGTCAATCTCATTGTTCATATTAATTCATTAATCACTCAGTCAATCTCAGTGTTCAGTCAATTCATTCATCACTCAGTCAATCTCATCGCTCAGTTAATTCATTATCACTCAGTCAATCTCATTGTTCAATTAATTCATTAACCATCCAGTCCATCTCACGGTTCAGTTGTTGATCTTGTGAATCAGATTTTCATCCTTATTAACTTGTTCAAGGTAATCATTTCAGGAATTTCATCAGATAGTCTTCTCACCTCACTTGATCTTTCATGCGATCTTATCGTATTCCGGCGTCATGTCGACGATCGATTTATTGCATTATTAATACATTCATTGTGTTAGAGCGTGTATGCTCATTGTTATCATTCCGTCTTGTAATCATAATGCGATATTCATGCGAGATCTATAATTATCATGTGGCTTTCCTGCTCCAGTATGGATAGAGCTGTCCGAGGACGCAGGGGAAGAGGCCGCGGTACGGACCAGAACCCGGGATCTCGTATGAACGCCCGCGCGGATGCGAGGGTTAGCATGTGTTCATCAGATAGATATGCTACTCATTCACTGTCAGATAATCATTCACCGTCAGGGAGTCGTACCCGAGAAGCAGCTCACTCGAAAGGTGTTCGGGTTGACCCATTCATGTTTATGCAGGGCATGATGGCCCAGATGCCTCATATGACGCGGATAGTGGAGACCATGCAGACCTCGATGGTTCGTGGTCCACCGCAACAGGGATTCCAGGTTCCGTTTCATGGACAGACTGGAGTAGTGAATCAGATTGTTGGCGATATCTCTCGTCAGAGGCCGCCTACTTTTGAGGGTTCGTCGGAACCAGCTGATATTGTTCATTGGCTTGAGCATTTTGATAAACTCTTCGACATGGTTCAGTGTCCGGAAGAGAGTAAAGTGGCAGTAGAGGCTTATTACTTGATTAAGGGTGCTTATTCGTGGTGGCTTTCTGTGAAACCCACCGATCGCAATTGTGGTTGGAGTGAGTTCAAGACCCTCCATCATGTTGGAGAGGTATTATCCGACTCCACTTCATGAAGCCAAGTTGTGAGAGGTTTTGAACCCCGAATCCATCGAGGACGAGGGTGTTATTGTCATTGCTGAGAAGTTTCAGGGACTACTTCAGTTTGCTTCGTCAGTTATCCGTACTGAGGCGGATAAGATCAAATATTTTAGCAAGAGGCTAAATCCGCAGTTGAGGATGCAGTTGTTCAATCACAATTGTAATTCACTTAGCGAATTCATCGGGAAGGCTCTTGGAGTAGAGCTTTTGATCAAGGAGCTTACTCAGAAGCATCCTTCAGTTTCTTCGGGTGAGAGGACTAGAATGCCGGCTCGTTCAGAAGGACATCGGACTCCGACGTCCAAGGGGTCATTTTCTAGTCGTCTTCGTGCTGGGATAGCATCTTCCTCTCAGGCGACGAGTTCGACTGTTGTTTGCTTTAACTGTGATTCAGCAGGTCACGTTAGTACCCGGTGTATGGTGCCGGCTATTGTTTGTTTTCTGTGTGGGAGGAAAGGACACTGGCATAAATACTGCAGGAGTTTTAGTGCCAGTAAATCTCAAAAGAGCTCAAGGGCCTCGAGAGACTTCGTTACTCCATCCCGTGCATCATCCAAGAGACCCTATCAGGCCTCGAGGGCCAGAGGTAAGGATATTCATCACCGGTTTGAACAAGTTAATTCTTGTTCATTAATGGGATAATCATTCATTTCATTGTCGTTCATTCATTCATATAATTCATTCACTATATATATCAATCATGTTGGGACTCATAATTATCGATCAGTCATTCAATTCACGAGGAACGACGGTTCCAATCACTTCATGGAGCTATCACTCATTAATTTATTAATTCACCTCGGTGAGTCATTCTTAATCCTTGTGGGATTTCGATTCATTATCATTCATTGTGATCATTTTGTTCTTGTGACCTTCCGGGATCATATTGTGCGGTGAGTTCAGATTTGGGTCTACCTTAAATCGTTGAGATAGAGGAGATCGATGATATGGAAGAATATCGATGTTGGGTACATTTGAGATGTAACCTTGTTTTTGGATGACTGTGTAAATCTATCCGTATTAATGTATCGTGACTGTGGATCATTTATTGTTGATCTATTTTATTATGATCATATTCGAGAATCTTGAGATTTGGATCATTTGTTGAGAATTCGTCCCTTTGGCGTTGTACTCAAGACTTCGTGATAATTTGGGAAATCGTCCACTGTGATCCGAGACGTCAAGTCTTGGGGACTTGGGCGTGCGATTGATTTGATCCCGAGAACTATTTGGACATTATTGTTTTCATATCATGATGGATAGTTCATATCCCGAGTTGTTTACCCTTAGTTTCGGGGACGAAACTCTTTTTAAGGGGGGGTATGTAATACCCGGTCGTAATTCGATCATTATCATTCAGTAATTTCATTCGGTAATTTTATTTTTGGCGGAAGTCCATCTTAGCGACTCTACTATTACCTTTTCATCATTTCGAGAATGATTAATTCTACACTTTTTGTCATCCGAGTTCGTCTCGGTGTCGTTCTGTTGAATTCCGTGTTCTTTAGCGACTTTTCCACGTATGAGTTCGACTTTGATAAATCACCATTAATTTTTTTGAAACTCCAAAAATTCTGAATCTTTGCAATATTACAAAGCACCGAGTTAGCTTTCCAATGGTTCAAACGGTGATTCAATCGGAGTCCAGACGAGGGAGTTATGGTCGAAATAGCTAAGTCACTCTCATTTTCCAGATTTGGCCGAGCAGCCTGTACCGTGGGCCGCGGAACATGCCGGCAGGGCCGCGGCACACTGCCGAGTCACTGTCGTGGAACACTCGTGTTGCATTGTTCTGGCCGACCCGTCTGTACCGTGTGCCACGGCACATGCCGACAGGGCCGCGGCACACTGCCGAGAGACTGCCGCGGCACACTCGTCCGGGCCACGGCACGCTGCCGATCACTGGGGGCAGATTTGGCCCTGTGTCGAGGCACACTTCGGCTGGGCCGCGGCACACAGAGCAGTCAGCGCTATAATTGCGTTTTTCTGCGAGTTCAGCTCATTTCTTCCCATTTCTTCACTTTGGTCCGAGAGAGAGGGTTTGTGGGAGAGCATCTTCATCATCAATCACTTGAGTATTCATCTTTCATCATTTTCATTCGGTTGTGGAGCTCGGATTGTCGATCTAACGCGATTTCATCAGATTAAAGTACTTGGATCTTCAAAGGTAATTTCTCCAACATCTTGGATTTCGATTTTGTTTTGAGATATGATGTTTTGGATGTTAAGATCATGTTGTATGAAGTGATATACACATGATTATGGACATGTTTGATTATTCATTGGATTATTGAAGGATTATTCAAGAACACTTTGAATATTGTGTTGGATTTTGGGGTTTTCGATTAATTGTTGTTGAAATCACGATTTTGGATATTCATAATGGATTATTGATCGTATTGAAGATGTTTTGTTGGTTTAAAACACTTCTTGGGGATTTGATGTTGGTATTATTGAGGTTTAGTTATAAACAATCGAAGTTGGCCACAAAGTGTTCGATATAATGCCCCAATGAACTTGGTTTAACCGTATCGACGTTTTGAGTTCTTATATTCATGTTTGATTCGTATATTGATCGGATTGTTGGTAATTGTATTATTCAAGGTTGTTCGAGCGGCCGATAATTTCATTAAGGACGTTGATCATGGAAGTACCTTCTCGCCTTCGGTTTGAGGCAAGTTTTATACTTGTACTAGTCAATGAGATTAATGTCATCATATATGTGTATGAATGTGTTGTATCATTCCGAGACTTAGTCTCTTCGTGAATTCATTGATATTAAGAGATCGTTTGATACGATACCTTTCGGCAACTATGCCAAATATTTATCCCATCAGAGAACTTTGTCAGATACAAGCTTAGAGTACGCTAGGCATAGGAGTTTGCGTACGCTAAGGCACAGACTTAACGTACGTTACGTTATCATGCTTTATGTACGTTATGGCATCAGGTGAGACAAGTCGCCTGATCAGAGAACTTTGTCAGATACAAGCTTAGCGTACACTAATCATACGAGCTTACGTACGCTAAGGCACAGACTTAACGTCCGTTACATTTGGTATATAACGTCCGTTATGAAGAGAATCGGACAGGATCCGTAGTGTCAGCAGCTTCCAGCCATAGTTTAGGACGTTAGATATTCATACGTTCAAATTTTTACGTAAAGTTGAGTTTTCATTATTTTTCTTATTGTCCGTTAATGGCTGATTCAAGGCATTGTGATACTCATTATTAATGTCATTGTCGATAGCCGGTTCGCGGTATCGATGTATCGATTGTTGTTAATATTGATGTCAATCTAAGACATCGTTCAGATCATTGTTATTCCTGTTGGGGTTGTCATTAAAACTGTATTGGCCGATTAAAGGCATTGGCGTATTCATTTCTCATCTTCATCGTCGGTCACCGATTAAAGGTGCCGAGGCATCCTTCGTATCATTGTCATCGATTGGCCGTTTTCAGGCAAATCGAAATGTTCAATCATTCACCATATCATTGTTATCGATTGACCGTTCTAAGGCAATCGAGGTATTTAATCATTCATCGTATCATTCGTATCGATTGGCCATTCTAAGCCAATCGAAGCGTTCAATCATTCATGAAATCATCCGCTGCATCATTGTTATCGGTTGGCCATCCTAATGCAATCGAGGTGTTGAATTGGTACTGTCGAGGACGGTGCCTATCCGTGTGTTACTGTCATCGTGTTGGCCGACTCAAGGCAGCACACTATCATTCATTGTGATACGGCTTCGTGCCGTGGCTTCGGCCCTAATTGTGATACGGCTTCGTGCCGTGGCTTCGGCCCTAATTGTGATACGGCTTCATGCCGTGGCTTCGGCCCTAATGGTGATACGGCTTCGTGCCGTGGCTTCGGCCCTAATCAATAACAGTTGCGGCTGTTTTGGCTTCATGTGATTGTGATCATTTGACAGCTTCGGCTGAGTGGCTTTCAAGCCTTTATTATTGTCCTGGTAATTTCATTGGAGCCTTCGGGCATTGTGATTCATAATTAATTCAGTTCTGGTTTGGTTCATGTCGTGTAATTCATTGTGGTATTCTGTGATTATGATTCGCCGTTGGGCACTTATGTTCTAACCTGTCGAACAGGTATTAATAGTATGCCGTGGGCATAGTATTTCGCGAATGCTCGGTTCTTACCTTGGTTTGTGAGCATCTCGTATTCTTATTATCATTGTACCGTTTCATTCCGCCTTTGGATACATATCATGTTATACATGTATTTGATGTTCATTATCTGGATGACTGACCCTGTGGGGGCGGAACATGTTTTCATGTTTTAGGTACTTGCGAGGAGAGAGTTGAGACACAGGGGAATGACGATGATGACGAGGCATTCGAGCGATACTAGTCCGAGTTGTTCATTGTCAGTCAGTCAGTTGGAGTGTACTCCAGTCTTGTCAGTTGTTGTCGTGTTGTATTACCCGAACAGATGTTCGTGGATGTTGTTGTATTTCATTTTTGGCCATGTCGGCCACCTTTGTCGTTGAAATTCCTTATCGGAATATTGTGTCGGATGTCATGGTAGGGACTATGATTTTCCCTTATTGTGTAATTTAATGTATTTTAGTCATGTTCGCTCGGTGGATCTCCTGGCGTGGGATCCACGGCACTGTAATAACCCAATAGGATTTTGGGGTGTTACAGTAAGATCATTCATAATCGTATGAACATGATATGTATGGAGATAACGTACATTAATCACTGAGGATTTCGTAAGCTTCATCACAGTTAGAACAGTCGTCTGCCCAGTGAAAAACTACCATGCATGCTTAGCGTACGCTAAGCTATGTAGTTAACGTACGCTATCGGGCATAGTTAACGTACGCTACGTTTGGTACGTAACGTACGTTATACCATCAGACGAGTCAGTCAACAGATCAGTGAAGGACTGATAATGCATAGTTAGCGTACGATGGACTTCGTATCTTACGTGCGCTAACTAGTAGGCTTAACGCACGCTACCAATGGTACGTAACGTCCGTTAAGCAAGTCAGGCAGATTACGTTTTATGAACTTTCGACCGTAATTTAGATTGTTAGACATTCGTACGACGTGAGATGAATTCTATATTACTTCTTTTGTTAAGGTTTGAGTTTAGCAACGTGGTTGATCAAAGGGAGCGACCTTCGAGCGTTTTGTTATTCGTGGGAGTATTATTCTTGTCTTCGAATCGAGGCAAGTACCTTAATTGTTTTATGTATTGATGTTATACATATTGTTGTACATGTATGTCGTTGTTGTATGTCCACCTCGTGTTGGTCCGATGGGATCATCGGGGGATCTATGCTAGCATGCGCTGGATCATCGGACGGGTTTTTCCACCTCGGGTTGGTTTGACGGAATCATCGGGGGGATCATCTATGCTAGCATGCGCTGGATCATCGGAATGACCATGTGTATGTTGTGATATCATGTGTGTATGTTATTATTGAGTTTGTTGCAGGAGAAGACTCGTTGGTATTTTGTCATTTATGGTATTATTATTCTTCGTGAGATGTTGAATAATATGTTGTGGTACTTGTACTAGCATCGTTATGCTAACCCATTCGGGGGTGAACATTTGTTTATGTTCAGGATTCAGGAGGGCAGGGAAACAATCACTGGAGCTGCATGACGACGAGGGTGCAGAGTGATGTTCCGGTCGGGTTTATTTGTCTGTTGTTTGTATCGTTTTAATAAGTACTCGAGTATGTCGTCGTTTGTGATGATTTGGATTTATGATGTATTAATACTCTTCCTTTGGACATTTGTATTTTCAGAATTGGTCAGAACTGTTTGTATTTTACGTCAGTTACTTTCATACGTTGGTATCTGTTATTGTCTTTTCATTTCTTCAGCCTTGTAAATCCTTATGTAAAGGATTTACGGCGCTGTAATATTCCTGAATACTTCGGGGGTGTTACAGAATATGGTATCAGAACTAAGATTATGGATATCTTGGCCATTGGGTTAAAATAGGGGTCATATATGTCTTTTGAGGTAACCGGCCGTGAATAACATCACTGTACTGCCTACGTCTTTGTGCGAGCGGTGGTTGTAAGTTCCTAAACTCTATCTCGTCCTTTGCATGTTATACTTCTTTATACTTGAACATTTGAACGATATTTTTTCCTTACTTTTTTTTTAATTCCATGTTATCTTTTAATTTATTTTTCAGGATTTTTCATTTTTTTTAACATTCATTCTCTTTTTTTATTTGCTTTTTTCTCTACCTTTTTCCCTCCTTTTCTCCTTTTATGTTATTTATGTAACGATCATTGACGGTTTCAAAGCTTGATTCATGTTAGCCGACCCCAAATCATTTTGGGACTAAGGCTTAGATGTTGTTGTTGTTGTTGATTGAGTATTTATGCTTACAATATGTTGAGAGGTGGACGTGGACGTGGTCGCGGTCGCGGACGCGGAAGAAGGAATGCTGAAAGAGAAGCTTCGCCTTCTAATCCGGCCAGCCACAACTCAGGCGAACCACAAAGATCTATTAATAATGAACCGGAACCTGCTGCGCCCGAAATCCTTCGTCAGGTGGTTAACCAGATGACTCAATTTGCCCAGGTCGTGGACCGGATGCAAGTGGTGGTAGGATTACAGCAGGGAGATAGACAACAAGGAATCCCGGACATGGGAAATCGAGGCGACCGATGGCTGCAAGAGGTGGCGAAGATGCAACCACCTAAATTCGACGGTATTTCTGAGACTCCCACCTGGGATCATTGGTTGAAGGAATTGGAGAAATTTTTTGTCGGGATTAATTGCCCTGACGACCGGAGAGCCTCTATTGCTCAGTACTTTCTGATAGGGGAAGCATCCGAGTGGTGGGAAGCCATCCGGACTGTAGACCATGATGCTGACTGGACAGAATTTAAATTGATGATGGAAGCTCAGTATTGCCCTCGTCCTGTGAGGGAAGCCAAAGTTCGGGAGTTTTTCTCCGCTCAGCCTTCGGATGTGCCAGTATCTCAGGCGATTAAGATGTTTAACCAACAGCTGGCATTTGTTCGACATCTTGTCAGAACAGATGCAGAAATGATGATCCATTTTGATATGAGAATGAAACCAGAAATGCATAGGTACATGTCCGGTTTTGAATGTACCACTCTTCGTCAATATCAGGATAAAGCATTGGCGTATGAAATCAAGGAAGCAGCAATGGAGAAGTTTGCAGAATCTAAGAAGCAGAAAGTCTCTGGTAGTTTTACAGAGCACAAGAGCAGTGGGCCCCGCAAGGCCAAGTCATCCTTTCATTCTTTCAAGAAACCTCCGCACCCATCTAAGAGCGGAAAGAACTTCGGAGCAGCATCAGCCACGAAAGATGATGTGAATCAAGAAGCAGTCAGTCAGTCAGAAGAAGAACTATACATTCCTGTGGGACCAATAACAAGATCACGAGCAAATGCGATAAAGAATTTATTAACAATGCTCGTGCAAAATCATTTTAATCAGACCGGTGATCATAAATATAATAACATATTAATTTGTGTTATTGAATCCGTCACATATTAGATTAAAAGTGTTGATGTCATCATTCCAAGCAATAAGCCTAATCAAGATGCGTCTGATTGAAAGCAGGCGTTGGAATTTCAGATACGATACATGTTCGTATTTTTATCATAACTTTCACGTCCGATATCCGATTGAGACGAATCAGGTGGATTTGGAAAGCTAAGAGGCAGTAATACAATTATCTAGAAGACATCAAGATCAAAATCCGAAGTCTAGGATCTGTTATTCCACTAAAACGACAACAGCATATTTTTCTTTAACTTTGTTTTCTTATTTTCAAAACTCAAGTCTTGGTCCTTGATTTTTGTCCCCTAAAAATGTGTTGACTCCTTAACTTATGGGTTGATTTGTCATGGATCAGATTTTAGGAGCTTTGAATGTTGAATTTATGATTTTTTAGTCTTTATTTTATAATTTTATATTGTAATAGTTGTAGGAATTTTGGCTATAAATAGCCTTCATTTTCATTTGTAATGACACCTTGAAATTTATCAAAATTGTGAGTGTTTGTGTTAACAAACTTTCTTCTTATTTTGTTGAGTGTGTCTCCAAAATATAAATCGTGATTTCAATTCACTTATCGAGGCGTAAGAAACCTTGTGGCGTGTTTGAATCGCACCTTCCGGTTTGCTACGGCGCGTCACGTAGAGGGCTTGAAGTAAAACAATCATTTGCTTAATATTGGAACGATCTTGGGAACTAAAATCATACTAGCGATAGCGGTTACCACGACACGTCGTGTGGGGGTCGCATCAGTTGGTATCAGAGCTTGGTTTTTTCCATTACTAAGTGGTATCTATTTTCCTTTATTTTCATAATCTTCTTATCTTACCATCCTATTCTTTCTTTCTATCTTCTAAACCTTCCGTCTTCTTAATATAAAAAAAAAAGTATACAAAAAAAAAGTATACAAAAAAAAAGTATACAAAAAAAAATATATATACAAAAAAAAAGTATACAAAAAAAAAAGTATACAAAAAAAAAGTATACAAAAAAAAGTATAAAAAAATACCTATATATATAAATATACCTATTTATCACAAAGGTCGGTTCTACCACCACAGTGAATATATATACATATACATATCTATCACGAAGGTCGGTTCTACCACCACAGTGAATATATATACATATACATATCTATCACGAAGGTCGGTTCTACCACCACGGTGAATATATATATATATATATATTATATATACATATACATATCTATCACGAAGGTCGGTTCTACCACCACAGTGAAATATAAAATAAATATAAAGCTGGAGTGCAGATTACCGCCCCTGTAAAATTAAATACTTGTCACAATACTAGCATATATAATCACCTTGTGAGTTGTGGGACATTTATATAAAGCCGAGTGATTAAAGGCAAGAACAGTGCAAAAAAAAAGAAAAAAAAAGAGTGATACACGAGTGTTGAGTGATCGAGCGATATACGTGAGGATTTTGTGAGGACTAATTTGTGTGTGTGTCAAAAAAAAAATGGCAAAAAAAAAAAGAAAGGCAAAAAAAAAAAAATCCAAAAAAAAAAAAGAAAGGCAAAAAAAAAAAGCCAAAAAAAGGGGCAAAAAAAAAAAAAAGCCAAAAAAAAAAAGAGCAAAAAAAAATGTCGAAATCCGATATTGAGAAAAATGAAGGAAACGAAGCCCTTCAGAACATACAAGAAATGCTCACCCAATTAATTAGAAGACAAGATCGCCAAGAAGAAGCGATCAAAAATTTATAAAAAAATAAAGAGGATGAGCATCACCGTAGAAGAAGGAATCCGAGTCCCATCTCATATAGAGAGTACGAGGATGAAACATTCTCTGAGGATGGAATTTACCAAAATCGAGGAGGAAGTGGTCGAGGAGGTTGGAGAGAACAAGGTAGACGGTATGAAAGGGAAGGAAGAAACGAGGAAGACCGAAGTATGGGAAATATAAAAATGAAAATCCCAGCCTTCGAAGGGCGGAGTGATCCCGACACATACCTTGACTGGGAGAGGAAGTTGGAAACTATATTTGACTGCCACAACTATGTTAGTACTAAGAAAATGAGGTTAGCAATAACCGAATTTTCCGAGTATGCCAGCATTTGGTGGGACCAACTTGTGACGGATAGAAGGAGGAATGGAGAGAGGCCAATTAATAGTTGGGAGGAATTAAAGATTGTAATGCGTAGAAGATTTGTTCCTAATTATTATCATAAGGAACTATTTTCTCGCCTTCAATCCTTAAAACAAGGTTCAAGGAGCATAGAAGATTTTCGAAAGGAAATGGAGATGTTAATGATCCGGGCCGATGTGAGGGAGTCGAGGGAGGCCACAATGGCGAGATTTCTACATGGCATGAGGGCGGAAATCTCTAAAGAAGTTGATAAACAATATTATGTTGAGTTCGAGGACATGGTATATGCAGCGATCAAAATTGAGAGGAATTTGCGAAAGGGAGGCAACAATACTTACTCCACGGGGTACACAACTCCTTGGAAGCCTCAAACGGGAAATCGAGACGTATCCAAGGGCAGTTTTGATAAAAGCACTATGAAGGGGAAGTTTGAGGTGGGGAGTACTAGTCGAACAAAACCCGAAGTCAAATCTACATCCGTAGAAAATACAAACACGAGAAATAGGGACATCAAGTGTTTTCGATGCCACGGGCGAGGACACATTGCATCCCAATGCACTAATAAACGAGCAATGATACTTAGGGAGGACGGAGAATATGAAACGGATGATGAAGATGAGGAAGAAGTGAAAGAAGAAAGTGATGAAGGGGAGCTAGAATTCGCACCCGCACTTGTCATTAGGAGGGTGTTGAATGTGAAGGCAAAGGAGGAAGAGAGCAACGATAACGAACAACGAGAAAATCTTTTTCACACTAGATGTTTTGTAAAAAATAAAAATTGTAGTGTGATCATTGATAACGGAAGTTGCACCAATGTGGCTAGTGCGATGCTAGTCGAGGGGTTAGAATTACCAACAAGGCGACATCCTAAGCCTTATAGACTTCATTGGCTAAACGATTGCGGAGAGGTTAGGGTGAATAAACAGTACTCATAACCATCACAATTGGAAAATACCATGATGATATCCTATGTGACGTTGTACCAATGCACGCTTGCCATATTTAGATGGTGAGACCATGGCATTACGATCGAGATGCCCAACTTAGCGGGAAGAAGAATCGTTACTCATTTGAGAAAGATGGGAGGAAAATCACATTAGTTCCCATGACGAAAATACAAGTCCATGAAGATCAAATTCGACTCCAAAAAGAAGTTGAGGAAAAAGAAAAAGAAAAGGAAAAAGAAAAAGAAAACCAAAAAGAAAAAGGAAAAGAAAAAGAGAAAGAAAAGGAAAAAGAAAAAGAAAAGGAAAAAGAAAAACAAAGAGAAAAAGAAAAAGAAAAGAAAGAAAAAGAAAAAAATGAAAAATCAAAAAAATGTTTATTTATAAGTGCAAAGGAAGTCGTTAAAGAAGTTGAGGAGGGGCAACCCGTATACTTACTTCTTACCAAACGAATTTGCACCCTTGATGATGACAAAAACCGGAATATTCCGAGTACTATAAAAATTCTATTGCAGGACTTCAATGATGTTTTAGGAAGAGCTACCACCGGTTTGCCACCAAAAGAGGGATCGAGCACCAAATCGACTTTGTGCCGGAGTCATCATTCCAAACCGACCAAAGATACCGAAATAATCCTGAAGAAACTAAGGAGATTCAGCGGCAAGTCGAGGAGTTATTAAGTATTGGGTATATCCGAGAAAGTTTGAGTCCTTGTGCCGTTCCGATAATTGTCGTACCAAAGAAAGACGGGACTTGGAGAATGTGCACCGACTGCCGAGCGGTGAACAATATCACGGTAAAGTATCGACATCCAATTCCAAGGTTAGATGATATGTTGGACGAATTACATGGTTCGCGTGTGTTTAGTAAAATTGATTTAATGAAAGGTTATCACCAAATTCGTATGAAAGAAGGGGATGAATGGAAAACGGCCTTTAAAACTAAATACGGATTATATGAATGGTTGGTAATGCCTTTTGGTCTTACAAATGCACCGAGCACTTTTATGCGGCTAATGAATCATGTTTTGCGTGCTTATATTGGAAAATTTGTTGTCGTATACTTTGATGATATTCTCATTTATAGCAAGAGTACTGAGAAGAACACGTTGAACATTTAAGATTGGTTTTAATTACCTTGAAAAAGGAACAATTATATGCTAGTCTTAAGAAATGTACTTTTGCATGAGTGAGGTTATATTCCTTGGGTATGTCGTTAGTATTGACGGCATAAAAGTTGATGAAGAAAGATAAGGGCCATACGTGAATGGCCTAGACCGACTAATGCAACCGAGGTAAGAAGTTTTCACGGTTTAGCGAGGTTTTTATCGACGTTTTGTTAAAGATTTTAGCACGATTCTTTGCCCGTTAAATGAACTTGTAAAGAAACATGCTAAATTTCATTGGGGTGATGATCAAGAAAATGCCTTTAACACATTAAAGGATAAATTATGCGGCCCTTTTTGTGTTAGCATTACCATATTTTTCTAACACTTTTGAAGTTGAGTGTGATGCTTCAGAGTAGGAATTGGAGCGATTAATGCGGGGAAAGAGGCCGATTGCTTACTTTAGCGAAAAACTTGGAGGAGCGATGTTGAACTATCCTACATATGATAAAGAATTGTATGCTTTGGTTAGAGCTTTACGTACGTGGCAACACTACTTATGGCCTAAGGAGTTCGTGATTCACACGGATCATGAATCATTGAAGCATCTCAAGGGACAAAATAAGTTGAGTAAAAGACATGCCAAATGGTTAGAGGAGATCGAATCGTTTCCTTACATCATCAAGTATAAACAAGGTAAGGAGAACATCGTTGCCGATGCATTGTCGAGAAGGTATGTATTACTTAATACGCTTTCTTGTAAATTGTTGGGATTTGAGCTCTTGAAAGGATCTTACGTGGGAGATAAAGATTTTGGCGAAACATATGTTGCTTGCGAGACAAAAAGTGTGGATAAATTTTATCGGGATGATGGATTTTTATTCCGTGAAAATATACTTTGCATTCCTTTTTGTTCGACACGGGAGTTGTTAGTAAGGGAAGCACATAGTGGGGGATTAATGGGACATTTCGGAATTGCCAAAACTTTTGAAATATTGCATGAACACTTCTTTTGGCCTAAAATGAAACATGATGTTTATAAAATTGTCAATTCATGCATTATTTGTCGAACGGCAAAATCACGAGTTTTACCACATGGTTTGTAGATGCCACTCCCAGTTCCTAACGAGCCTTGGGTTGATCTTTCTATGGACTTTGTGTTGGGGTTACCAAAGGTAAAATCTGGATGTGATTCGATATTTGTCGTTGTTGATAGATTTAGCAAAATGGCACATTTCATTGCATGTCACAAAACTGACGATGCCACTCATATTGCAAATTTATTTTTCAAAGAAATTGTCCGTTTACATGGAATGCCAAAAAGTATAGTGTCCGATCGGGATACTAAATTTCTTAGCCATTTTTGGAAAGTTTTGTGGGCGAAACTGGGAACAAAATTACTTTATTCGACAACTTGTCATCCCCAAACCGATGGACAAACTGAGGTAGTTAACCGAACACTTGGTCAATTGTTACGAACTGTTGTTAACAAGAACTTGAAAAATTGGAAAACATCTTTACCGTTCATTGAATTTGCTTACAACAGAACCGTTCATTCTACCACTACATTTTCTCCATTTGAAATTGTATATGGGTTTAATCCGATAACTCCTTTAGACTTGTTGCCTATTCCTATAGATGACATGGGGAGTATCGATGGCAAGAAAAAGGCTGAAATGATCAAACAACTGCACGCAAAAGTTCGAGAACAAATTAAAAAACGCAACGAACATAATGTCCGAATAAAGAATAAGGGACGGAAGCAAGTATTCTTTGAACCAGGTGACTGGCTTTGGATTCACTTAAGGAAACAGAGGTTTCCCGCACAAAGGAAGTCTAAATTGATGCCAAGGGGAGACGGACCATTTCAAATTTTAGAACGCATCAATGATAATGCCTACAAAGTGGATCTACCTGATAAATATAATGTTTCTGCTACCTTCAATGTTGCTGACTTAAGCCCTTTTGAATTTTCAGATTCGAGGACGAATCCTTTTGAGGATGGAGGGAATGATGTGAATCAAGAATCAGTCAGTCAGTCAGAAGAAGAACTATACATTCCTGTGGGACCAATAACAAGATCACGAGCAAATGCGATAAAGAATTCATTAACAATGCTCGTGCAAAATCATTTTAATCAGACCGGTGATCATAAATATAATAACATATTAATTTGTGTTATTGAAGCCGTCACATGTTAGATTAAAAGTGTTGATGTCATCATTCCAAGCAATAAGCCTAATCAAGATGCGATCTGATTGAAAGCGGCGTTGGAATTTCAGATACGATACATGTTCGTATTTTTATCATAACTTTCACGTCCGATATCCGATTGAGACGATTCAGGTGGATTTGGAAAGCTAAGAGGCAGTAATACAATTATCTAGAAGACATCAAGATCAAAATCCGAAGTCTAGGATCTGTTATTCCACTAAAACGACAACAGCATATTTTTCTTTAACTTTGTTTTCTTATTTTCAAAACTCAAGTCTTGGTCCTTGATTTTTGTCCCCTAAAAATGTGTTGACTCCTTAACTTATGGGTTGATTTGTCATGGATCAGATTTTAGGAGCTTTGAATGTTGAATTTATATTTTTTTAGTCTTTATTTTATAATTTTATATTGTAATAGTTGTAGGAATTTTGGCTATAAATAGCCTTCATTTTCATTTGTAATGACACCTTGAAATTTATCAAAATTGTGAGTGTTTGTGTTAACAAACTTTCTTCTTATTTTGTTGAGTGTGTCTCCAAAATCTAAATCGTGATTTCAATTCACTTATCGAGGCGTAAGAAACCTTGTGGCGTGTTTGAATCACACCTTCCGGTTTGCTACGGCGCGTCACGTAGAGGGCTTGAAGTAAAACAATCATTTGCTTAATATTGGAACGATCTTGGGAACTAAAATCATACTAGCGATAGCGGTTACCACGGCACGTCGTGTGGGGGTCGCATCAACAGATGTCTCCAGGAAATGCTTTACCTGTACCCAGACAGGGCACTATCGACGGAATTTCCCCCTACCTGTCGTGACTTGTTTTGATTGTGGTTGAGAAGGACATCGTGCGGTGTTCTGTGAAGAGGCTGCAAAGTCTTTTAGAGTCCGTATACCACAGCCAGTTCAGAAGGAAGCCAGTATCCAACAGACGCAGCAAAGTGTTCAGATGCCTCAGAATTTTGGCTGCGGACGAGGCAGAGGACAGTAGGACCGAAAGGGGACATCAAGTGCTGGATCTGTTCCCCCACGTCTGTAAGAGATGAGGAGAGCAGACGACCAGGATGCTGCGGTTGCATCAGGTACTGTCCAGATTCTTTCAAACCAGTTAGTGTTTTATTCGATACAGGAGCTACGCATTCATTTATATCCTTGTCTTGTGTAAATCGTTTGAGTATTTCTGGTTTTCATAATTGTGAGCCTTATGTGTGGGTTTACCGAGTGGGGAGAGGATTGTTGGAAACTTAGAAACTAGAGATTTCCCTGTATTATTTGGAGGCAGAGAGTGGCTCTCGAATCTGATTGTGATAGAAATGCAAGGAGACGACCTGATACTCGGAGATGATTGGCTTAATCGATATGGAGCAATTGTAAACTACCGATAGAGGAATATCTCGCTAATCGCTGACGATGGTTCCGAAATACTGTTTGAAGGATGGAAATCAGGAAGCTCAGGAAAGATGATCAAGGCGATGAAAGCTGTCAAATTATTAAAACAGGGCTGTACCGGATACTGGTGCTATGCAATGAAGAAAGAAGACGGAATAGTGGAACTTTCATCCATTCCTGTTGTGAACGAATTTCCAGGTGTATTTCCTGACGAGTTACCTGGACTACCTCCACGACGGGATGTAGAATTCACCATCGAGCTGGAACCCGGAGCTACACTAATTTCTAAGGCGCCGTATCATATGGCACCTACTGAGATGTACGAACTAAAAAAGCAACTGGAGTAGTTACTGGAGAAAGGCTATATTCAGCCAATCATTTCGCCCTGGGGAGCACCAGTTCTCTTTGTCCGGAAGAAGGATAGATCGCTTCGACTGTGTCTTGACTATCGAGAGCTGAACAAGATGACGATTAAGAACAAGTATCCGTTGCCACGGATTGATGATTTGTTTGACCAGTTACAAGGAGCAACAGTGTTTTCTAAAATCAATATGAGATCAGGATATCATCAGTTGAGGATTAAGGAATCTGATGTTCCGAAGTCAGCGTTGAGAACTCGCTACGGACACTATGAGTTTGTAGTGATGCCGTTTGGTCTCACTAACGCACCTGCTGTATTCATGCAATTGATGAGCCGAGTGTTCATCGAGTATTTGGATAAGTTTGTGGTTGTGTTCATTGATGACATTCTGGTGTATTCTAAGAGCCCGGAAGAGCATGCACAACATTTACGGATTGTGTTAGACCTGTTGAGAAATGAACAATTGTACACCAAACTTTCTAAGTGTGAATTCTGGCTAAAGGAAGTAATGTTCCTCGGCCATGTGGTATCAGCTGAAGGAGTCCGAGTAGATCCTCAGAAGATCGAAGCAGTTATGGATTGAAGCCTCCAAAGAACGTGAAGGAAGTCCGGAGTTTCTTAGGACTTGCTGGGTATTACCGTCGATTCGTGGAAGGGTTTTCCAAAATTACCCGCCCACTTACTCGACTACTACAGAAAACTCAAAAGTTTGAGTGGAATGAGATGTGCCAGAAGAGATTTGATGAATTGAAGAAAAGATTGACGACAGCACCGATTTTAGCACTCCCACAGGGAACTGGAGGATTTATAGTTTACAGTGATGTTTCGAACCAAGGACTCAGATGCGTATTGATGCAGAATGAGAAGGTGATCGCCTATGCGTCATGACAGCTGAAACCCTATGAAGTGAATTACCCAACGCATGATTTGGAGCTGGCAGCAGTAGTTTTTGCTTTGAAAATATGGAGACATTACCTGTACGGGACTCACTGTCAAATCTTTACGGATCACAAGAGTCTTAAATACATCTTCAGTCAGAAAGAGTTGAACATGCGGGAAAGGAGATGGCTGGAACTGATTAAAGACTACGACATGGAGATTCTTTATCATCCAGGCAAAGCAAATGTAGTGGCCGATGCACTTAGCCGCAAGCCTGTTTCTATTCAGATGCTGGAGACTCTGACCTCCCAGCTCAGCATTCAAAGAGAGATGATTCGAGAAGGAATTGAAGTATGGTTGCAAAGAGTCCAAGTACAACTGTGTTTGATGTAACTTCATCGTTAACCGAAGAAATCAAATCTAAGCAATTAGATAATCCGCTGATGATTCGGTTACGTGATAAAGTGATCAAGGTAAAGTCCCCCGGATTCGTAATTCATGATGATGGAGTTTTGAGATTTCAGAACCGATTTTGCGTTCCCGATGTCGATGTTCTGATGCAGACGATTATGAATAAAGCTCACAGCACGCCCTATTCTATCCACCCGGGCACCAGTAAGATGTATAAGGACTTGAAGCAGAACTTCTGGTGGGGCAACATGAAGAAATATGTAGCGGATTATGTTTCGAAATGTTTGACTTGTCAGCAGGTTAAGATCGAGCATCAATGAACTGCCGGAATGCTGAAGCCACTCCCGATTCCTGAATGGAAGTGGGAGGACATATCGATGGACTTTATCACTAATATGCCAAAGACCAGAACAGGGATGAACATGATTTGGGTAATAGTTGATCGTTTAACCAAATCAGCTCATTTCCTAGGCATTAAGGACACGTGGGGACCAGAGAAGTTGGCACGAGTATTTATCTCGGAAATAGTCCGATTGCATGGTACGCCGAAGACCATTATTTCTGACCGAGATGGACGATTTGTGTCTCATTTTTGGAAAGCAGTTCATAAGGCCTTGGGAATCGAATTGAACTTCAGCACAGCTTATCACCCACAGACAGACGGATAATTCGAGCGGACTATTCAAATAGTAGAAGACATGCTGAGGGCTTGTGCCTTAGATTGGTCAACTGACTGGGAAGTTCATCTACCGTTGATTGAATTTACCTACAACAATAGTTGGCATGCTTCTATTAAGATGGCACCGTTTGAGGCATTATACGGGAGGAGATGCATATCGCCGCTATGTTGGGACAATTCATCAGACTTGATCGGGACGGAACCGGAATTGATCATGCAGACACGAGAGAAAATAGCCTTGATTCGCGAAAGGCTGTTGACCGCCCAGAATCGATAGAAATCTTACGCAGACGTACGCCGTCGCCCATTGGAGTTCAGTACTGGAGATCACGTGCTTTTAAAAGTTTCTCCTACTCGGGGAATCTTTCGTTTCGGAAGGAAGGGAAAATTGAGTCCTAGATATATCGGACCATTCGAAATTCTTGAGAGAGTTGGAGAGTTGGCATACAGATTGGCATTACCGCCGACATTGAGCCATGTTCATAACGTGTTCCACGTATCCCAGTTACGGAGATATATACCAAATCCTAGTCATGTCATTGATTTCGGTGAGATCGAAGTCGCTCAGGATGGCACGTTTGAGTAGAGACCGATCAGGATACTCGAGAGTCGAGTTAAGCAGTTGAGGAACAAACCAATCGTTTTGGTCAAGGTTCAGTGGTCACGCCACGTAGTGGAAGAATCCACTTGGGAAACGGAAGATAGCATGAGGTCCAGATATCCAGAGTTATTTTCGTCTTGAGTTTCGGGACGAAACTCCTTTTTAGTAGGAGAGTATGTAATATCCGGATTTATTATTGAGTATTTCATCTGTATTTGAACTCTGTATTATTCGGGATTGTGATATCGATAAATGAAGTATGATATTTCTCGTATTTGTATCCTTGTACACGAGTATGGCAACATGTAAATTTTCCCACGCAAATACGTGATAACGTATGTTAATAAGGATAGCTTAACATACGTTATCTGTCGGAGTTAGCGTACGCTACGAATGTAGTATAGCGTGCGTTAACCATCCAATAATTGAGCTGGGCAGCTAGCACATGCGCCAGCCGGACATGGGTCCGGATAAGATTCCCGTGGATGAACCTCGACAGTTTTGGAGTCAACGCTCGTTAGCATGCGCTAAGGACATTGTTGTAGCGTGCGCTAAACAGCTAACATACAGAAACATTATAAAAGGGACAACACCCCATTTTATTTTGTTTACGTTTTCTTCACTTTTCCTTCGTTTCTTGGAATTTCCAGAGAGCCTCCCCTCCTTCTTAAACACATTTAAACCATCTCAACTTGATCATTGAAGATTGGAGATTACTCATACTTGATCTTTAAAGTAGAGACTCATCTTGGATTGTCACACAAGCAACCGAAGTTGAAGTCTACCTATTGTCTCAGTGTTTTCTTCATCTTAAGGTATGTTAATACTATCTCCATTGTTGAATTCGTGTTCTTAAGGATATGATGAGTATGCTATCAAGATATTGAGTTCCATTGATGAATTATTCAAACAATATCATGTTTAGAAGTTGGAATGATTATGCTTAAGATATCGTTGTTGAAAACATCATAGTTGGAATCCTATTACGTCAATGATGAAATTAATGTTCTGAGATTAATTATCCATATTGAATAGCATATTGAAATTAATGTTCTGAGATTAATTATCCATATTGATCGTAGACTTGGAGATTGATATCACTTCTGCTAAACGGACTTAAGAAAGAATCATCGAAGGTTGTATCCTTTCTTATAAATTGGATTTGTTAGTTCTTTAGATGTAGTCTGAATGTAATGATGATAATGGAATCTAGTGCATCATCCTTAGATCACCGAACTTCACATGAGAATAATAATCGAGATTGAATATAAGAGTTGTGATGATATTCATTTCCTTGAATTCAAAGATGTGTGAATCCGTAAGATCATTCATAATCGTATGAACATGATATGTATGGAGATAACATACATTAATCACTGAGGATTTCGTAAGCTTCATCACAGTTAGAACAGTCGTCTGCCCAGTGAAAAATTGCCATGCATGCTTAGCGTGCGCTAATCTATGTAGTTAACGTACGCTATCGGGCATAGTTAACGTACGCTACGTTTGGTACGTAACGTACGTTATACCATCAGACGAGTCAGTCGACTGATCAGTGAAGGACTGACAATGCATAGTTAGCGTACGATGGACTTCGTAGCTTACGTGCGCTAACTAGTAGGCTTAACGTACGCTACCAAAGGTACGTAACGTCTGTTAAGCAAGTCACGCAGATTATGTTTTATGAACTTTCGACCGTAATTTAGATTGTTAGACATTCGTACGACGTGAGATGAATTCTATATTACTTCTTTTGTTAAGGTTTGAGCTTAGCAACGTGATTGATCGAAGGGAGCGACCTTCGAGCGTTTTGTTATTTGTGGGAGTATTATTCTTGTCTTCGAATCGAGGCAAGTACCTTAATTGTTTTATGTATTGATGTTATACATATTGTTGTACATGTATGTCGTTGTTGTATGTCCACCTCGTGTTGGTCCGACGGGATCATCGGGGGATCTATGCTAGCGTGCGCTGGATCATCGGACGGGTTTTTCCACCTCGGGTTGGTTTGACGGAATCATCGGGGGGTCTAGGCAGTGAACATTGGATCATCGGAATTACTATGTGTATGTTGTGATATCATGTTGTGATTATCATATGTGTATGTTATTGTTGAGTTTCTCGCAGGAGAAGACTCGTTGGTATTTTGTCATTTATGATATTATTATTCTTCGTGAGATGTTGAATAATATGTTGTGGTACTTGTACTAGCATCGTTGTACTAACCCCTTCGGGGGTGAACATTTGTTTATGTTCAGGATCCAGGAGAGCATAGAAACAACCACTGGAGCTGCATGACGACGAGAGTGCAGAGTGATGTTCCGGACAGGTTTATTTGTCTGTTGTTTGTATTGTTTTAATAAGTACTCGAGTACGTCGTCATTTGTGATGATTTGGATTTATGATGTATTAATACTCTTCCTTTGGACATTTGTATTTTCAGTATTGGACAGAACTGTTTGTATTTTATTTCAGTTACTTTCATACGTTGGTATCTGTTATTGTCTTTTCATTTCTTCTGCATTGTAAATCCTTATATAAAGGATTTACGGCGCTGTAAGATACCTGAATACTTCGGAGGTGTTACATCCCGGGCCTTGATGCAGAGTAGTCAGCATGCAAGCCATCTTTGACAATCTCTATTTCACTGTCATTCATATGAACGTACATGTTAAGTGGGTTGCAAAAGGTATGTACAATATATAAAAAATGTATTACCTGGCTTGTGATGTAAACTCCTTCAACACAGGGATTTCTACATCATCGAGTATCATAGTAGATGAACTGCTCGATAGATAAAGCCTATCTGCAAGGTAAAGGACGACAAAATATGAGTTTTTTATGCTTTAAAATAACTAAAAAAATTAATGTTCGCGGGTTCTCACTGTTGTAAATTTTAATGTTAACCGAAGTTACAATCACAGCATGAAGGCCAGCACTCTTTGTTTTTTTCTCAATCAACACATCACCTAAGTTTCCCCACAATGTTACCCTAACTGTTTGACCCCTATTTTATGGAAAAAGAAATTAATAGTGAGATAATCATTATAGATATAGTTTATAAAACCCATAGGTTTAATGACAACAGCAATAACCTTTGATTACTGAGGTAGAAACCTAGCGTTCTTGAACCTGTCCTTTGTTGAATAATTCTGCCCACATTTGTGATATAGCCAACAGCATTTGCAAGGTACACATTTTCTAATAATCATTGCTCTTATCTAAAATGGTACACGAAATATTGTAAAGATAGCACATTACCAATCAAATACTTATTGTTTGTGACTTCCAGGTCATCAAAATCAATAAGCTCAAAAGGATGCCTCATAAAGCCATATGGCTTGGCTAAAGATCTTCGAACGGTTGTGCCACCATGGAATTCAAGCATGTACGACTCTCTTTCATTATCTGGTATTCTCCTGTGTTGGGCACAACAGCAAAGTCATTAATAGTGTATATCAGGCCCTCTTTCAACCTATCAACAAAATTGTGTGATGTCTTGGACTTTGCGGTACAATGCATGAGATTACCCTACAACAAAAAGGTACATTAGGTAATTTTCACTATACAGCAAGGTATGTTAGAAATGAATGTTAACATTTACAACAATTAACTTTCATCAGGCCTTCCCATCAGATATTAGGAAATCGGTGCTAACGTATCGGCCAGTAGTAGAATTGACTTCCCAGTTACGACAAATCATGGCAACAATGGGGCCCGAGACATTCAAATCCAGCTGATTCAACAAAACTTGGGCTTTGGGCTGTGTGATTGCCTTAAACATGCTACTTTTGGCCTGTATGATTGCCTTAGACATGATATCTTAGCTTTACTGATGCCTGAGTAATTGAGGAGGGAGGAGAGAACATGTGAAATTGTAACAGCAGCCATGGTATTTATAGCCTGAGAAGCCTTTAGATTGTAACAAATTTATTGATATTACAACGTACTGAAGTTAGTTAGGGAATTTTGATGGACTAATCGATGGTTTTATGAGTCTGCTCAACTTATTTTACATTCCAGAATTATGAGACTGTATTGAATTCGAAGCTTTAGCTATGATGGCTGATTGTTTTACATTCCCTGTAACTGAAGAAAAAATAGCTTGTAACCTCATGATTTGTATTCCCAGAAACAACAATTATTGAGCTTATTCAGCTACAATTGTAGGCTGTATACAATTGTAACTGCCAATAACACCCATCAATGAAAGCTGCCGGTATTGTTTTATATTCCAGCTTCAATGCGCAGGGTGTTCATATTTTTTGCAATTAATTCCGCGCATTAGGTAGCTTGTACTCTATGCAGTCTTGAAATCTAAACATTAATAAGAGTACTCAATCTTATATTAGGATAGATTAATGGCATTCTTTAGCTCCTAACATTTCTAGTGAACAAGATATGTATTACTCCCTCCGTCCCACCGATCTTGGTTCATATTCCTTTTTGGGCCGTCCCAATATACTTGGTCATTTCCTTTTTAAGACATCTTTACCTCTCACAACTTTAAATAATATATATTCATGCCATCACTTTATATACTACTTTTCAGCTTTTCTTAAATCTCGTGCCGAAAAGTAAATGCTCAAGATGGGTGGGACGGAGGGAGTAGAATTTATTCAAACTTGTTGCCGTCTGAAAGCAAGTGTGAATAGATTGGAAATTTGACTAAAATCTTGATTTTGTTTGTATTATAATTTTGTGTTTTATTTAGAGGTGTCAATTCATTCAATAAATACTGTTGTGGTTGTGGATGATTAGCTAATGAGAATTGTTTTCCCCTACTCACAGCCGTCCTTACTCCCTTCCTTTTTTTTTCGAATTTTGTTTCCTCCCATTTACTTTTGTTTTGCTTTGTTTTTCTTTTTTTACATTATTTATTTATTTGTATCCTTTCACTTTAGTTTTGTTTTTTGTTCTTTTTTTTATTTTGTTTTGTTTTTCTTTATTTATTTAATTTTTATTTTACTTTATTATTATCAAAATTAATAATTTCTATTATTTATTTATTTTTATTTATATTATTTATGATTAAAAATAAATACGACACAATATAATAAATAATAAATAAGGAAAATACGATAAACATTGATAAATAAACTATTCAATTACATTATCTGGTCATCAAATCTAACCAAGATTGTATCCTTTCTCCATATAGATCAGCCCATCCTTTACAATCTTCACTCACATTATTCCACCATAAAATTAGAATTGGTGGTACAGGATAATCGGAGTTCAAAAAAACTTGTACAAAATGATTATCATTAACTAATGCACTTGCTATATGTTGACGTTGTTGAAATGGAATTGGAGCTGACCTAAATGACAAGTGTGTAAAACAACTTCCACTAAGAGGAGTAAATGCATGCAGCACAATATTATATCGTGTTGCAATGACAACCCCATACATAATGTCCATCCAACTCCACTGTGGTGCCGGAGATTCGAAGAAATTTAGTGCTTGCATCATATTATCGGCAGCACCTCGTTCAAGATAAACACGATCGTAGAACTCCATATTTTGTTCAATTTCAAAGTTAAGATGTGCCCGAACCTGCTTCCAACCATCTTCTGAATTATACCCGACTTGTGCGGCTTTCGCCCTATATCCACAGTCATCATCCCCAAGAACATCAACTGTATGCCTGACCTGACTCTGATATGCACTTGGCATTTGTGGGATATATGGATCATTGATTCCTTTTCCTGAATTTCATGTACGAGTGTTCGTAGACTCAAAGCAAGAGCGCATCTCGCTAACCGAGACAGTTAGTCGAGTGGTGTTTTTCTTGTTTAGCCTGGTGGGTCCCATGTAGGGGTCCACAACGCTGTAATATACCTCGAATATCTCGGGGGTGTTACAGAAAATGGTATCGGAGCGCACTAAGTTTTTGGATACCTAGGCTTGTCGGTCATTTGGGTCTAGTTGTGTTTTGTTTTGCACATCGTCACACCGCTGCCAGCAGCTCGGTACTTCCAGTGCTCGTAAGTTTTCCTTACTCAATTCCTTGTTTTCTCGTACCGTATTTCCATTTCTTGAACTGTTGATGTTTTTCCTCTCTTACTTATCATCGAGTTGCTTTTGCTATCTTTTAACACCCGCATGGATGCTGGAAGAGGTCGTGGTCGTGGTCGTGGACGCGGCCGGGGACGTGGGGCAGCCGGTGAGGCGGCCACGTCGCATTCTTTGGGAGACGGTAGCACCGATGAATGTCATAGCCATGCTACTTCTCAGGATGGCGCTGATCTTGGTGTTGAAGCGGTGATGCAACAAATGGTGAACCAAATGGATGCGATAGCTCAGGCGGTTCAGAACCCGACTCCGGCACACGCTAATCGGGGCAGAGCAGATCATTGGCTTCAGGATGTCATCAAGATGCATCCCCAGCTTTCGGGGGCGTCGGACTCGGTCGGCTGGGAGGGGTGGATCAAGGAGATATCCAAAGTTTTCGTCGCCACCAACTGTCCCGAGGACCGTAAGGTCCCTATTGCATAGTACTTTCTCAGTGGGGATGCTACTGATTGGTGGGAGGCTGTTGAGACTAAGGACCATGCTGCTTCGTGGGCGGAATTCAAGGACCTGATGGAGACTGAATATTACCCGTGGCCGGTTAGACAGGCTCGAGTCCATGCCTTCTATGATGCTCAACCACAGGATATTCCTGGTTCTCAAGCTATTGCCGATTTCAACCCGGAGTTGGGCTACGTGAAGGCCCGAGTCATTGAGGAGAGCGACAAAATTTTCCATTTTTCCAGGCGGATGAAACTGTCGATTCAGGATTACATGTCTGGGCTCGTATGCACCACTTTGAAGGACTATCAGAGTAGG
Organism: Orobanche coerulescens; assembly: GCA_033398695.1. Classification (NCBI taxonomy): domain Eukaryota; kingdom Viridiplantae; phylum Streptophyta; class Magnoliopsida; order Lamiales; family Orobanchaceae; genus Orobanche; species Orobanche coerulescens. The sequence continues at coordinate 31,228,668 of CM065816.1, forward strand.
GCTCTTGCATATGATATGTCTGTGACGGCCAGTGAGGCGGCTCGTGAGAGCAAGAAACAAAAGTACACCGGAAATTTTTTGGGATTATGAGAATGATATGGGAGTTTAGAATCACCGACACACACGTAATCAATTATTAGTTCCGATACTCAAAGAAATAATGTTTGGAATTATCGATTGCTCACGATTAAAAGAAATCCGTTTGATGGCGGTAATTCTAAAAATCACGATTGTTCTTTACGAAAATAAGAGACATTCCTTTGATGGGGATGAATCTCTACTAACAATCGACTAGCTAATACCTTTGGTGGCGAACACCGACAAAAACCCTCGATTTTGAATAATAATAACAACTATGAAATAGGTTTGATGATCTAAATCAAAAGTTCTTATGCGAAGAACAAACGAAGAGGAACAATCCAAACTCTTCCCGAAAAATCAATTGAAACTAATAATTGATAACATGTGTGTGGCTCTATCTAAAAACCCATATGAAAAGATTATCTACACATGATTATTCCAACAATAATAATGGAAATTGTGAAACAAAACATGATAGAAACTTCCCTTGTAAAATTCGAAATCGAATTCCCGATGAAGGTTTGATGATCTTCCTTCAAGAACTCACAACAAAATGATACAAGGTATTATAATATCTTACAAATGTATATTTCAACATGGACAAACAAGGAAGATGATGGAAAATCCCTCTTTTCCTCTCTTTTTTGGTGTTTTTCTCCCTAAATCTTGTGTTTTTCTCACACAATATCTCCTACAAGATCAGAATATCCATCCTAAAGGTCTCCAACACATTTTTATAAAGCCAAAAGTGCCAAAAAGATCCATCCAAATCGTGTAAAATGTCAAAGAAATGGACTTGCACCGAAAAGTGACACGGCCCGTGTCAGGTGACACGGCCCGTGTCGAACTATCCTGGAAAATGCAAAGTTCTCTGTCCACCGGGCTCGGCCGTGTCATATGACACGGACGTGTTGTACTCCTTCAGAAAGTGAAACTCGACTGGATTGTGACTCGGCCATGTCCCGTGACACGGCCGTGTTGTACTCTTCCGGGATGTGAAATTCGTACTGTAATATCCGCGATTTCGATTTCCGGTAATTTTATTTTTTGGCGGATCTCCATCCTAGAAACTCTATTGTGACCGTTTCGTCATTACGAGAATGATTAATTCTAAACTTTTTGTCATCCGAGTTCGTTTCGGTGTCGTTTTCTTGAGTTCAGTGTTATTAAACGACTTTTCCAAGTATGAGTTCGACTTGGTTAAATCACCATTAATTCTTGGAAACTCCAAAAATTCTGAATCTTTGCAATATTATAGAGCATCAAGTTAGCTTCCCAATGGTTCGAACGATGAGTTAATCGGAGTCCGGACGAAGGAGTTATGGTCGAAATAGCTAAGACTGCACGATGTGCCTTTTTGGTGTTGGAGTGGACTGTACCGTGTGCCGCGGCACACTTCAGCTGGGCCGCGGCACTAAGCCAGTGGTGGGCAGTTTTTTTTGGCCGTGGGCCGCGGCACACTTGTCTGTCTTTGCGGCACACTTGTCTGTGCCGCGGCACAGGCGAATCGGCTATTCTGCGGATTTTGTGAGATGAATGCTCATTTCATCTCTTCCTTCATTCCTCCTCCTCTTGGGCGATCTTGTGGGCTATTTTTGGGCGTTTTTGCATCATCAATCCCAGAGAACTTCATATTCTTCAAGTTCTTGGTGTGGATTAATAACACCAACAATTGTTCTTCATCATTAATCTAAGGTAAATTCCTACTTTTGGGTGAATTGGGGGTTTTTGTTCGTTTTGTCCGATTTAACCGTAATAACTTAGATTTGTGATGTATTGATGATTATTTAGATGTATTCTATCATTCCCTTGTTATTCCTTGGTTGGATCGTTTCGATTCGTTGTTTTGGTCGAGTTCTTAGTCAACGCCTTGAAGGTGTCCGACAAAAGGTCTTAGAGGGGGGATTGGGCGTTGTATGATTATTATCCATCGTACGATTGTTGATTTATCATTGATATGACTTAGGGACGAAATTCTTGTGAAGAACTCGAGTCGGAACCCTTCCGTTCGTTGCCTTCTTTGGGGGTCGAGCTTCCCGGTCGAACCGTGTTCTTTGGAGCGTTCGGTAGCGGTTATTAAGGCAAGTATCTTATTATACGACTTGTAACTTGCGACTAGTAATCATATATGAGACTTATGATGATTTCGCTTGCCTTCGTAAATATGTTCCGTTTGAGTTGTTTGTGTTTTCCGCAATTTGAAGGCTTTGCGATAATAGTGTTATATTGGTATACATGTTAGCTGCTGTGCAATGTATTGTGTACCGAACGTGTGTTATGTTGGTTGTGCGTCGTTGATTGATGATAGTTGTTGAGAGTGTTGAGATTGTGTTATGTGCGTGTGACGTACGATTTTGTGGTGATCAACGCGATTGACTAACTGTGCTCATTGTTGTATGTAATGTGAATGTGAATGTGATGTGCTGGAACGCTAAGTTCACTCGTGCGGGTTCGACGGGGCCTACGAGGATTCATGGCACAGGTCCATGGATCAGAACTTAGTGTGTGGTGCTGAGGTCCAATCGTGCGGGTCTGACGAGGCCTACGATGATTCATGGCACAGGTCCATGGGATCAGGACACAGTACGTCCAACCGTGCGGGTTCGACGGAACCTACGATGACACGTGACACAGGTTCACGGGGTCGGGACTGTTTGTTGTGATTGTTGTGTTTGCTCAATCCGTGTGGGTTGTTGAACCTACGGAGACTCGTGGCAAGCGATCACGGAGTCATGAGCATGATTGATTGTTGTGATTGGTTAAGTCCGTGCGGGTTGTTGAACCTACGGAGACACGTGACAGGGGATCACGGTGTCACGAATCATGTTTTGTAAATCAAACTTTTTGTAAGAAAGTTTTAAGAAAAGAATGTTGGGCCGAGCCCCATGAGATTTATGGAAATGTTTTCGTACCGTAAATTGTTGAAATACAATTTTGAGATTTGGGTTAAGACCCTATGATTTTCGAAAAGTTTTGAAATTTTAAAAATTCCCGAGATGATAATCTTATTTTCGAATGCTTCATAGCTTGTATTTCCTTGTGAAAACCTCCCGGGGATATTTTGATAATTGATTGTTATATTTGATTCACGATTATTACTTGCTTGTTATATTTCGTATGATTTGATACTTGCACTAGTAAAACAGTGGAGTTTTACTAACCCCAGAAATGTCGGGGTGGATGTCTGTTTCGTCCGGTACATGCAGTTTAGGAGGCGATCACAGGATTGGCACAAGAGGATGACGAGTGCGATACTAATCAAGAGTCGAGAGTTGGTAGAGTTTGGTTGTATTATTAGAGTTGATTCGGTCTTCCATTGTATTGTGTTTCGACCCATGTGTGGGTAATGTTGTTAGTCGATTACTGATAGAGTTGTGTGACCTCATCGGTCCGTGTGTTTATGTGTAAGTGACCTTAACGGTCTGTATTATTATATTGTTTGACCCTGGCCGGGCAAGCATTTGGTTGTTTATGGATGTTTAGCCTGGTAGATCCTTGTGGAAAGGGTCTACGGCGTGTAATATTTCCATAAGGTTTTGGGGGTGTTAAACGTACTGCCTTGATGACCCGGCCGTGTCCTGTGACACGGTCGAGTTGCCTTTTCCGGTTTTTGGTCTTCTTCGGCTTGATCCTTCGTTCTTGTATCAATACACCTCAGAATTTAGCGTATAATATACCGTTTCGAAGCTAATTTTACGAGGAATCTATATCAATGGAGAAAACATCCCAATTAGGAGTGATGATTCTGGAATTTAGAAAATACGACCGATATTGCTTCAATCTTTATCTTTTTAGGCCCAGTTTTTGCTCTTGATCGTCATAAGCTCCAATATTGGTTATGAAAGTGCATATTTCACCACAATATTCACTCGGATACCTATAAATTAAAAACACAACATACCACGCATAAAAGAGAACAAAAACACTAAAAAGCAAACAAAAACACGACTCAATAGAATAGAATGAGTCGGTCAAGAATTGACTCATCAAGCATCTGAGAAAATTCTTCGAGACATGAAGACTGTCTCACACTGCCACGATAGTGAAGTACTGGATCGGAGTATCGACCGTCTGTTCACCTGATTCCTTCGGGTCAGACTCCAACAACTCTATCTGAACTCCCATCAAAAGTAATCGCGGAACCGCGGTCCATGAATCCGACCAAACAGCAACAACGACGGCTTGAACATGCATAATCGGGTAATTGAGACTCACATCCTTCTCTTTGTCTGATTATCCATCGGAAATGACAGTTGATGTTTGCACGAAATTTCGGGTTACCGGGTCCGACTGTGAGATGGCTGACTAGGGATTTGATTCGGGTGTTCTGGTGGTGATGTTATTAGTTTGTGATTAGCAGTTTAGTTATGGCATTCCTCACATTTTGTGTCTGTGTTGTGTGTGTGTGTGTGTGAAGATATCCGAGGCTAGTGAAGAATTTACCTGTTGTCGTGTGGGTGTTCTTGAGGAGAGGAAAATCTGCTATATGATTTTGAGATGATAAAAGTTTAAAATGAATTGTTGTGAATGCTCTTGTGAAATTTTGATGTATTCAGTTTTTTTCTTTCCATATGCTGTATGTGGGTTTTTTATACTGGAAGATTGTTAACCAATCCCCCATGATGTATAACTACTCCCCATGATGTCCACTACCTCCCACTAAGATGATGAACGTGTGAAATGCAGAAAACTCCGCCTCTTCCCTGCTCTGATCATGTGTGTGCATACATGAGAAATTTTGGGCTTAGAATTTGGGCTGAATATTATAATGAGGTTAGGTTTGAATGGCTTAGGCTGGGCCCAATTCAATTAAATTGAAAATTAGGTTGAGGACTTGGGCTAAACATTAAAATCGGGATTGGGCTTGGTTATTGGGTTTGAATACTTATTATGATAACTGGGCTTGGTAAATAATTATATGAGTTGGGCTTTAATTATTAGTTATTATTAGTTGGTTTGGGCCTAAAATACATGAATTGGATTTGGACTTAAAATATTGGGCTCAATAAATAATTATAGGCCCAACTGGTGGTTAATTTAAATTATTATTTAATATGTATCATAAAAATTGATAAATAGATTTAGAAATAATTTTCTAAATTTAGCGGGTATTACATCCTACCCCTGTTGGAAAAAATTTCGTTCTCGAAAATGGTATACGTACCGTGAATAAGAAAATCGGGGTAGCGAGCTCGAAGTTCCTCTTCACGCTCCCAAGTGGCTTCATCACTGGTGTGATTTCGCCATTGAATCCTACGAGCACTCTCTCTTTATTCCTTAATGGAATAATCTTTATGTGGATTATCGCAACTGGTTGTTCGACATAGGTGAGATTCTTGTTCACTTCCACCGTTGAGTAATTGATCACGTGACTAGGATCGTGAACGTGAAAAACATTGTGTGTTGCTGAAAATTATGGTGGTAACGCCAAACGATATGCCAAATCTCAAATTCGGTCAGGATCTCAAATGGTCCTAGGTATCTTGGTCTCAACTTGTTCCTCAATTCAAACCGAATAACTCATTTAGTCGGGGCTACATTTAGGAAGACATTTTCTCCAACATTAAACTCAAGGTCCTTCCTTCGCTAGTCGGCATAAGATTTTTGGCAATCTTGAGCTATCTTAATCATTTCACGGATCTTCCCTACTACGCCCACGGTCTCCTCGATCATCTCAGAATCCAAAATTTTCCTTTCACCTACTTCATCCTAGTAAAATGGCGATCTGGATTTTCTCCCATAAAGTGCCTCGTACGGGGCCATTCCGATTGTTGCTTGAAAACTGTTATTGTATGCGAATTCTACCAAGGGTAGTAACTTTTCCCAACAATTATCCATGTCTAGCACACAAGCTCTTAACATATCTTCGAGTATCTGTATCGTCCTTTATGATTGGTCGTCCGTTTGTGGGTGATGTAACACCCCCGATATATTCAGGAATATTATAGCGCCGTAAATCCTTTACGTAAGAATTTGCAAGGCTGATGAAACGAAATGACAATAACAAATACCAACAAACGAAATTAACTGAGATTTAATATAACGGTTCTGAATCAGTACTGAAAATACAAACGTCCAACGAAGACATTAATACATAACCAAATCTAACATCACAATCGACAACGTACTCGAGTACTTAATTAAATCAACACAAACATCTGACAATTAAACCCTACTAGGCCGACCTTTGTTTTTTGTGTTGTAGGGTGGTTCTTGATATTTGCAGTTAGATGGATCTACCATGTCAATCATTTTATCTAACATATGATATCTCATGGCTGGATCCATTTTATCCAACCGCGTCTTTAACGTTGTCATTCTATTGGGAGATCTCGCCTCATTGGCAAAGTAGAGGTCATGGATAACATTTTCCAGTGGTAGTGGATCTCGCCTATTAGAATTGAAAAGATTTGTGAATGAAAAAATGATATGTGATGCTTACATGGCAAACCATATACAAATTTTAAACTACAATTACAATTGTCCAGATATTATCCGTCGGCCTTCTTCAACTCATTAAAGATCAGGTGGAGTGCCTCTAAGGATATGCAGCCTAGTAAATTTTCGTAGATTTCATCATTAAAATTATGACATCTCATAATACGCGACCTTTCAAATGATGCTTTGATATCTCCAAATTCCAGAATCAGCATCTTGTCGATTTTTTCAACAGATGTGTCGATCGAAGACATCGTATCGCCCAAATATTTTTTCAATCTTGAGTGGGCTGACTCTACCCTGAAAATTTATAATATTGTGTTAGAATATGAAATCAATATGGATAAATACTAGTATTTTTAAGTACATAACATAATACCTTTGACTTGAACGACATCCGATGTGCATATAATTGTTCGTCCAAGCATAGATAAATCGATCATTGTAAGGCAATAACCATGTTGACCATAGATATTCTATCACTTTCGGGTACAATTTATATTTATCTATCAACAACTTCCATTCATTTTCAAAAGAACCCAGATCAGATGACATATAAACTTTGTGCCAAGACTGATTAAAGTTAGTCCATTCGGCACCTAAGAAGGGACTGCATTTTTTCATGATATCTTTATTTATGTGCCATATGCAGATAATGTGATGTGCATTGGGAAAAACTTCTTCTATTGAATATATTAGTGCCAAATCTCTATCAGTAACAAGCACAGATGGCATTAATGTCCCATTTTCAAGCATAATTTTTTTAAACAATTTAAATGCCAAGTGTATCGTTTTGTTAGTTCATCACACATATAGCCAAACATAAGTGAATAAGTTAGCTTCGTGGATGTGATACCCACAACCTCCAAGAAAGGAACCTGATATTCATTCGTCTTGTAAGTGACGTCAATAACGAGCACTGTAGGAAATTGAGCATATAACTCAATACTATCTCTATGAATCCAAACAATATCTATAATTGATTGTACTCCGGATGCACACGATACATATGAAAATAACCTGCATGTACCAAAAAATAGTTAGTTAATAGATGGACAAATTATATTAATATTTAAAATGGAAAAAAACTTAATTACCTTTATGAATTAATTGAGATAAAACATATTGGACGTTGCTAAATAAACCCTTTTTGGCATTCCTTTCGCTTTGTACTGCATTGTAAATATTTTTATGCCTATAGTATTAGATGGGTCACGTTTCTTCAAAGCGCTCAGAATAAACCGAGGAGCAGTAATCTCAGACATTTTACTCACAATGCACTTTTCATCTCGTGTTAGTCTTGATGTGTACTCATGACCCTCAAAATATTATGCTGGGGCATTATAATGCTCTCCGCACACAACAGTAATTCCCTACAAAATACCATCTGGAGGAATCGGTACACCTTGTAGAGAGAATGGACAACCATTTTTTGGTACTAGTACATCTTTTTAAAGTTTCTCCACTTTTTAAATATCTTGGTGGTTGATATTTTCTCCCCTTTTCACAAATAAGAGTGCATCTCGGGAGTTTGTTACCTATTTTCTTTGCGGATTTATCAATAACTATGATGAATCCATTTTTCCTTCCGATCGCCCTCACCTAATCTAACATATCTGTTGGGAATGCTTTGCATACAGCGTCCTCACCTTCGACTCGGGAGAACGTAACTGGCCGGGCTTAACATCCCGACCCACGGCATCCTAGTGGTGCAGCCCCTCATGTCCGCCTGTCGCTTAGTACGGGGCTCTGCACTGCCACTAGAGAGTGGTTAAATGAATTGATTTAGACTACTCATACCAACAAGATGCATCTTCTTTTCTGGTAGCCATCTCATAGAAACTCCAAAGTTAAGCGTGCTTGGCCTGGAATAGTTATAGGATGGGTGACCCCCTGGGAAGTTTCTCAGGTGCGCGTGAGTGAGGACAAAGCGCGCTAGAAAAGACTCATGTTGGTAAAAAGAAAAACAAAAAAATATTTTTACACGAAAAAGAGAGATGATGAGTTATACCAAAAAAATATATTTATACGAAAAAAGAGCAATATATATACCAAAAAATGACGAAACACGAAAAAAAAAAGATATTTACACAAGTCATACCTGATCAGTGGTAAATTCACACATGTTCCCATTATTTGCTGAATTATATTATTCTATTTATTATAAACAGAATAGTGTTTCAAAAATGTGAACAAATAAGTGATATTACATGAGAAATTTAAGAAGAAAATATAGAGAGATGATGAGTTATACTTCTTCTTCACTCCCTATTTATACTAATTTGGACTACTAAATAATAAAAATTAGTGGGAATCAATTTTTTAATACCAAATCATAAAATTGATAAGTTTTATATCCCCATTCATAAAACTATAAGTTTTTAGTACCATTTTGATTAAAAAGACTAAAATGTCCTCTCTTTTGTTGTAATGTTAACTTTTCTCTTTTTTTATGATTTTAATTTAAACTACTTTTTTTCTCTTTTTTGTTTTTTACTTTCCTCATCTGCTCCGATCGATATTAATGTCCAACAACTAAAATTTAACTACAACATATACATCAAAACAACACAACCATTTTTAACAAAGTGTCTCTCAAAAATCTTATAAAAATCACAAGATTATTCGAAAAGAAAAGTTGACGTTCAAATAGGACCTCATTTATCGTGCTTCTGGGTTCATAAAGAAGGTATGCATCAGTATTTGACCGCTGGAATTTTTTTCCGACCAGTTCTTACGAACACGATCACTGCACACGATGGGAAGCCACCGTGTGCGACGATCATGTGCAACGGTCGTGTCGAACGACCTTGACATCGTGCGCACAACTAACGTGTTCACGATCATTTAACACGATCGTCTACAATCGTGTGGAGCGATCGTGTTCATGGCCATAAACGTGCACACGATCGATGCACACGGTATCATACGACCGTGTGCATCGGTCGTGTCCAAGGTAGACGGTTTTATAATATTGTTCGCTCAGTTTTCTGAATAGTTATTCATCTTTTTGTAATCAGATGTCGTGGCAGCGTATTTTGATACATCACGGTGGTTATTGGGAGCGATCGACATATGTAGACGGGGACTCCTTTTTTGTCTACATCGACACGAGCAATGTTAGACGTGCAAACCTCGTGGGGGTTATCAGAGAGGGTTTGCGTGGTCCAAATGAGTCCGATTACAAATTTTTGTACTTGACACACATGGCCAAGGGAAACAAAGTAAAAGTCCTATTACGGGGTGATACCGAGATACTTCGATTACTAGTAGAATACAAGGAGAATCCTAAGGTCTATGTTGAGAACGGCAGCTCCTCCACTCCCGAGGTTAATATGGGATGTAGCAGCTCGAGAGTAGAGCCCGACAACATAAATTATGACATGCCTTACAAAGATTATCAATACGAGGAAGATGAGGAAGACGAGGAAGATGAGGAGGTGCATACATCCGAAGATGAAGATTGTTGTAAAGACTTGCTTGAGTCACTATCTGCGGAATTTCTTGCTTGGGTTCGCCAACCGGCCCAAATGGATAGGATTATGAGTCGTCGGAACTTCTCATCCGACCATCAATCTGCGAGCGAGCATGAGCATCTACAATCAATGCGTAACTGGATCATTACATTTCCGGACCACGGTAGTGCCGGGACTTTGGGTTGGGTCGCGCAGCCTCCACCGGTTACCGGTCAGTTAGAGGTGGGGTCCACCTTTCGTTCCAAGGCATAGTTGAGGATAACTGTAGGAATGTATCATTTGGAAAACATGCAACAGTGTATCACTGATCATTCCGCCGATAAACGTATAGTGTTTGTCTGTAAGAGTGGGCGAAAAAATTGTCAGTTTAGGTTGTGTGCTATTGAGGGTGCAACTATTTGGAGAATTACTAAGTTGACCTTGGAGCGCAGCTGTCACCCTGATTTGAACCGTGCTGCCGCACAATCGGTCACTTCTGAGGTTGCCGTCCATTATTTTGCTAAAAGATTGACCGGTGAGGGGGTCACTTTGAGGCCAAATGAGATGATTGCAGAGATGTGTAGGGAGTACGACATTGACATGCTATACAGTTTTGCTCTCCGGACGAAGAATATATCGATAGAGAATACATATGGCGACTTTGATGAGTCGTATCAGAGCCTCCCATCTTATCTGCATTTGTTAAAACAACGTAATCCAGGGACAATTTATGATTTGCAGACAACTCGTGAGGGAGTGTTTTGCCACATGTTCGTTGCACTCGGACAGAGTATTAGGGCATTTGATACGTGCCTTCGACCGGTGATTATAGTTGATGGGACCAACCTGAAGGGAAGGAATAAAGGAACTCTATTTGCGGCCGTCACATTTGATAGGAACGAGCAAGTGTTTCCTCTTGCAGTTGGTCTCGGTCCGATAGAGAACGACGAGTCATGGACTTATTTTCTGTATAACCTACATAGATGCTACAATCCGATGGAAGATTTACTGATTGTGAGTGACCAACATAAAAGCATTCAGAATGCTGTTCGAGCCGTCTATCCGAATGCATTCCACAGGTTGTGCTATCACCATCTTGCAAAAAATCTTACCTCCTACGGTGCGCATGCTATAGGACTCTTTAGAACTGCTGCCTACACGCATCGTGAAGAAGTTTTTGAAAACTACTTTTCGAAACTACATATTGAAAGCCCTAATGGGGCACGATTGTGTTCTGCCATCGTGTGCAACACAGGGCTGGTCTAGATTTATCCTACACCTCATCAATATCAAAAATACATTATCCTATATAACATCCTTGACATAATTGCTTATTGTAACAGGCGCGCCGGCAATGGTTTGTCCGTGTATGATTTTGTTAGTCGTTATTTCAAGCAACAAGGCCTTAAAGAGACTTATAAGGAGCATATTAGTCCTATCCCACATCCTGATGAGTGGAATGTCCCACCAGAGATCTCATCTATCGTTTGCGTACCTCCAGATGGGGTAAGACAAGCCGGCCGACCAAGGATGAGTCGCGCACGGTCCGCTGTTGAAAATTTGCCCGCAGGTGGACGGCCTTAGATGTGCGGTAGGTGTAAAGGAACCGGACACAATAGAAAATCTTGCAAAGCATTCATTCCCATAGGTGGTGTGGATTTGAATATCCCTGAAGAAACTCAAGGAATGGATGAACAAACGAGGCAAAAGCGCCGACAGAAGAAGAGGTGTAGCATTTGTCGTAATGATGACCATGACATAGGGCGATGTCCATACCATGAAACTTAAATTGCTTATGTATTTTTATATTTTGTGACTTACTAGAAACAATCATGTGCTGATATTTTGATTCAGTATTCTGATTATTAGTTGAAATGCATAATTTTGTGTCTATTTTCTTTATCTTTGAATTGAAATTTAAGTCAAACATCAGTGATGTAAAGCAAATAAAGGTGATTATGGAGGCAAATATTAACCATAACAAAGTAGCTCACTTTAAAGAGCAATAGTTTACACCAAAATCATATAACTTTACAAAACAAAAGTTCATCACCATTACACCAAAATATCTAATAATATCTTAAAAACCACAATCACTTGGATCCCTTGTCCCCCATCTGCTGCTGTTTGTTTAGTCTTGTATCATCATCTCCATGAACTTCTTATTCTAAAATAACTTCTTTACTTGTCTTCTCAGAAATCTCTAAATCATCATCATCATCATCACCATCTAGTATGACTGGAGTGCTCGCAGTGTTTTTAAATAGGCTCTGTTTCATAAAACACATTAATTCGCAGTACACACTACACATAGAACAAAATTAAAAAACTTACTCTGAGCATTGAGTATCTTCCTCTCGGCCTAGTTCTGTATGGTGGGTTGGGAGGAGGTATCCTCCTTCTTCTTTTTGGTGTAGGTGCTTCGATTCCTCCTAAATCGCTTTCTCGTAATCGGACGCTCATTTCGCGTATTTGATTTTAATGGATTTTAACTGATTGTAAATGATTAGGGTTTATAGTGAAAAGGTGGGTTCATGTACTTCACTCTCGGTCCAGGAAGATGGGCTTATATTGAAAAAGGGGGGACCCACGATGCGATTTTATAATAAAATAATTTGATGCTGCCCTTTGTAGTACACACGATGGTGCACGCGATGGGAACGATCGTGTGCCACATTGGCAACCAGGTGTCACGGTGTCTACGGTGTCAAATTGGCACTGTATCCACGTGTGCACACGATGGTGCACATGGTCATGCCCACGATGGGGCACACGGTTGTGTGCACAAGAACATCAACAATTTTCACCAATTTCTCAAATGACTCGTCAATTTAGGTGTTGTTACTTATATATTAACAAGTATTTGTTAACGATACACTTATTTAAAAAGTTATTGATTGAATTAACATAATATATTGCATATCATGTGTAGTATATATGTTCTCAATATATTAGTTCGTACGGATAAGTTCATCATCTATATGAAATATCTCATATACTAATGAATTACACGAAATGACAAATACGAGTTTGTATAAGAAGTTATATAGTAATTAATGTTTGAACAAGCAATTTTAGAATCACAAAACATCCTTCTAGATAACACAATAAATCAAACTGGCAAAAATACCAAAAGTTCATGTGCACACGATGGGCAGACGACCGTGCCCATGATGGGGCACACGGTCGTGTGCATAAGAACATCAACAATTTTCACCAATTTCTCAAATGACTCGTCAATTTAGGTGTTGTTACTTATATATTAACAAGTATTTGTTAACGATACACTTATTTAAAAAGTTATTGATTGAATTAACATAATATATTGCATATCATGTGTAGTATATATGTTCTCAATATATTAGTTCGTACGGATAAGTTCATCATCTGTATGAAATATCTCATATACTAATAAATTACACGAAATGACAAATACGAGTTTGTATAATAAGTTATATAGTAATTAATGTTTGAACAAGCAATTTTAGAATCACAAAACATCCTTCTAGATAACACAATAAATCAAATTGGCAAAAATACCAAAAGTTCATGTGCACAAGATGGTGCACACGACCGTGCCCACGATGGGGCACACGGTCGTGTGCACAAGAACATCAACAATTTTCACCAATTTCTCAAATGACTCGTCAATTTAGGTATTGTTACTTATATATTAACAAATATTTGTTAATGATACACATATTTAAAAAGTTATTGATTGAATTAACATAATATATTGCATATCATGTGTAGTATATATGTTCTCAATATATTAGTTCGTACGGATAAGTTCATCATCTGTATGAAATATCTCATATACTAATGAATTACACGAAATGACAAATACGAGTTTGTATAAGAAGTTATATAGTAATTAATGTTTGAACAAGCAATTTTAGAATCACAAAACATCCTTCTAGATAACACAATAAATCAAATTGGCAAAAATACCAAAAGTTCATGTGCACACGATGGTGCACACGGCCGTGCCCACGATGGGGCACACGGTCGTGTGAACACGATGGTGCACAAGGCCATGTCCATGATGGTGCGCACGGCCGTGCCCACGATGGGACATACGGTCGTGTGCACACGGTCATGGCAGCCATCGTGGGCACACGACAGCAGCAACCCATGACCGTGGGCACGTTGCACACGATCGTAACACACGATGGCCATGATCGTGTGCAGCCATCGCGTGCAACACAGAGCCAAAACTGTCCAACGACAACATAAAGATTTAACAACACAATACATTAATCTTGCCAAAACTGTCTAACGACAACATAAATATTTAACAACACGACACATTAATCTTGCCACAACACAACACACCATAAACCATATTACATGTCTAACGACAACATAAAGATTTTAGCAGCTAAACCATATCGATGTTTCTTAATATATTTCTCATTAAGTTCCTTGATTTGGTGCCTTACTGCTGGGTTTGCAGAGACGATTCGATCCAAGTACATGCACGCGAAGGGGCCACAACTGTGATTGTCGTTTTGTATGAACTGTAGATCTCGTGGCATAATTTTGAAACTCATCTTCGTGTCATACTTCTTCTTCGATTGGTTGTTCAGCCAATACCCGGATTGAGCTAGCACACGAGGCATCAGACGAGTAATAGGTCACAGTTGGTTGAATCGGTATCAATCATCTTGGTGTTGGTGTGACAAGGAATCGTACAACTCCATGGTCCATGTTATGATGTCAATCTTGATAGTCACCAAGTGGCTCTGGTCGAGGCAACAAATGCAATGATCTGTTAAAACAAAATATGTAATCATATAAGATCATCACATCAAACATAGCGAATCATTTATAAATATAAATTTCAAACTTACCTCGTTGTAATTTGACCATGGAACCGCATGTGGTGTATCAAGACCTGTCATGTTGTCCTCGATGCATTTAGGAATTTTCCAATCCCTATAAACCGGCTTCCCTGTCACCTTGATACCAAGTGGATCATTCGGATGGAGTTTTGCAAACTCGTTGGCCATAACTAACTACAAAAAGCCAAACCACAAAATAAAAAAAAATCCACATCACACCAGTGATATACAAGCGAGTAAGTTATAGAACTTATATAAAATTGGGAGCCGGAAAGTACAGTACCAACTCTACCGACACCAACACTACGGACTCCCCTCCGAAGCCTCGCTCGAGTCGCAAGCACATAACAATTTATTATCTCGGCATCAAAGTCTTCACGACTAGACTCTATCCGGTCAAATAACGCCTGGGTGAGAGCATGCCCAGTCTCCAAACACCGGACAATAGCATCACGTGGCTGCTCCCTCCTAAAGTGTAGGTACAACTTCTTCAGAGCCTCGCTATCTCTTGGAGGAGCCACCACAAAAGGCTCCCGAAGAGCAGCAGATGGTCGACTCACTCGCGGTGGAAGACTACGCTCACCTAACTGCTGCGTCCCGACAGTCTCACCATCTTCATCACCCTCAGCATCCCTCTCACAACTATAACGATCAGAGAGTTGTACAACCGGCTGCTCGATCTCAAAAACTGGTTGCTCGATCTGAAATGGAGGCTGCTGCTGAAGACCACCACCTTCACATTGAAACATCGCACTATAATGATGCTCGTCCTGAAACCAGTCGAACATCGTCCCATACTGCTGAAACGGCGCGTCAAATGGCTGATACTGATGCTCATAATCAAGGGGCTGCTCAGTCCGCTCAAAAGAATGATGACACTGAGAATGGTGACTGTGCTGGATCTCAGAATGGTGACTGTGCTGGACCTCAGAATGGTGACTAGGCTGACCCTGAGAATGGTGACTAGGCGGACGCTGAGAATGATGACTAGGCTGATGCTGAGAATGGTGAATGTGGGCTGCACCAGAGACTGAGTGACGTGGAGGGTCAGGAATCCTCCGATGGGCGCTGCTAACAGATGCAGAATGACGAGACCAATCGGGAAACCTATCATGGCTCCCAGCTGAGTAGTGCGCCGGGCTCCTAGAACGTCTATGCGTAGGTCCAAAGAAATCCACGATCCCAGAAAGAACCCGGCGAGAAACTCGAGCAATAAATCCTGTCTCCGACTCGTCGTACAAGATCGCCTTCAAACGGCGATCGAAGTACTCATCCCTGCTCGCGTCCTGGGTGTGGTCCGGACAAGGAAGTCCATGGACACAACACACCCTCTCTGGCTGCCTCTCCCGGTCCGATGTCTCTGCACCATCTACTCGTGGGGTACTCTGCCGGCGTTGCTTCGACACTTTATGTGCCGACTCATATGTAATCAATTTCCCAGCAGCCTTCTTCAACCTATCCATAACTTTCTTTCTCGGGATCGGCGCAGGCTCATCCTCCTTGTTCTTCACAGCTATTCTTATAGGCTTAATGAACTTAACGTCATATGGCGACCCATTGTCAAAACTCAGGTAGTAGTACTCAGCCTCATTTGTGCTGCAAAAGTAGTCATTAAAGCATACCATTGGATGGGCAATCACATAACGTTGAAGAGATGAGTGAAGTCAGGAGAAAATATGTTTACAGATTTATGTACCTTATCGTCGAAGAAATGAGTGAAATCACAGAACATCTTCCTCGTAGTCCACATCAAACACCTGGGGACTTAGACAGATTTATCTTGAATACCACACAATGCTCCCAATGAAGGAATCATCTTATACGACCATATCTGTAAAGCCCAAACAGGACCATAGAAGTGATAGTCCTTATGCTCTTGTCCCTCCTTCATGGCAACGTTGCCTATGTAGTAAGATAAAACCCCAAATGCATAAGAACCCCAAGGAAACATATCCCACTGCTCGAAATCCTCAACTAATGCCCATGCCCTTGTCTCGACCATCATGTCGTCACGGCATAGGATAAAGTAGTAGTTGTTGGTCCCAAGAATAATGAAGACTGTCCTCACTGTACCAACACGAGTCTTTTCTAGCGCGCTTTGTCCTCACTCACGCGCACCTGAGAAACTTCCCAGGGGGTCACCCATCCCATAACTACTCTAGGCCAAGCACGATTAACTTTGGAGTTTCTATGAGATGGCTACCAGAAAAGAAGATGCATCTTGTTGGTATGAGTAGTCCCTTCGGGGACATCCGATAAAATTATTGGTATGAGTAGTCCAAATCAATTCATTTAACCACTTTCTAGTGCAGATCTCACAGGTCGAATTGCAAGCCGCGCCTCGTGCATTTTTAAGCCCATGCAGGCAGGATGCTGGACCGAATCCCAACAATAGTATATAAGTAAATTGGCAACCTTCACATAATCTCTTATGTCTCTACCAAAATCTCGAGCATTGAACCTCTTCCGCAGAACACTAACCTTAATATTTTTGCCATGGAGTATTCTGTGGAAAATATCGTCAGACCGAAGGAGATGGTCGTCCTGTGGATGGAAGGTAGAGTTTCCAAAATGCGGTCCAGTGATCATGGAAAAATCACGGGCCGTAAATCGAATGGTCCTCCCGCAAAACTGGAACCACGACTCATCCGGGGGGATTTGATCACCCTCCAATTGACGGGCAATCAAGTGATGTAGGGCAGTATTTGAACTCCCATTTCTCCTAAATTTAATCAAACGCCCCAGGACCCCCTCGGTCAAGCTCTCGATTGCTCGATCACCAACTGCGGAATTGCGGCCCATACTTCTTAGTGTCTCAATGATCTCTTTAAATACCGCCTCTCGTATGTAAAGATTCACTTGACGTGTAACAAAGCGCAATGTAGGTCTCTTCCATACGCAACCAGTCTGAAATATAGACATACAAATCATAAGAATATGATAGAATGCTTAAGAGAACGAAAAAAAATCTGCCTTGCACACGATGGCATGCACACGATCGATGTCCATCATGTGAAGACCATCATGTGCAACACGACGGGCATCGATCGTGTGCATGCCATCGTGTGTAAGGCAGAAGACTTTGATTTTCTTGCCCACGACGGCACACACGATCGACGACCGTCGTGTGTAAACCATCGTGCCCACGAAAGACCATCGTGCACACGATGGTGTCATCTTCTTCAGCACCATCGTGAGACGATGAACAACCGTCGTCGCACGATCGTGTGTGAATGAAAATACACTAACCGGCGGCTCATTGACGAATTCCTCTTAAGATGGAGTGTCACTAGCGTGTGAGGAACTTCTGGCGTCTTCATATTCTCTGTGGTAGTCGGAGTTCGACATTTTCTGGCCGGCGAAAGGGTGTCACGACGAGAGAGTTTTTTTGCAGAGAGATACAGCGGAGAGTTTTTTTGCAGAGAGAAATATTGAGTTGTGGGACCGTTTAGATTATTGTTATTTGCTTTTAATAATTTTCTTTTTTTTATGTTTTTTATCTTTTAGTGGTAGACTTTAAGGGTAATAAAATCTTTTAACACATTTTGGTATTAAAAACTTATAGTTTTATGAATGTGGATATATAACTTATTACTTTTATGATTTGGTACTAAAAAAGAGAGATCCCTAAAAATTATTGACATGACAATTCAATAGGTAGTATAGATTAGGGAACTATTTTGTTGAAAGACTTTGAAATGACAATTCAATATGTAGATATAGGTTAGGGAACTATTTTGCTGAAAGACTTTGAAATGACAACTCAATTGATAACTAATAATAATAATATATATCAAGATAATAATATATAATCTGAATAATAATATATATATTATTTGTATAGATGACTATTGATGTAGTGGAGAAGATTGCAATTTGTTATTTGGAAAAGGGTTGTTTTTGAAATATATGAAAAATATTTGTTGGTGAATTTTGGGATAAACTCGGTCTTTTCTTATCGAAATCGACCCACTGAATAAGAGTCACCGCGCGGTGAGGTCCGTCGCTTTTTGGCCAAAAAACGACGTTTGGGCCTTCGATTTTGCGTTTTTCTGTTTTTAGGGACTTAATTGTAATTTTCTAAAAGTTTGTGTGGTTGTTATTAATTTCCGTGATTTTAACCCTAACTTCCCTAGGGTGTATATATATATATATATATATATATATATATATATATATATATATATATATATATATATATATATATATGCAAGGCCCTTCTTTCAGACGTACAATGAATTGAAGTTTTCTCTAAATTTTCTTGAAATTCTTAGATCGGTTGAATTTAGAGTTTTAGAATGCTGTAATTCAGGGACGGTTGATCCGTTGGAACATATTCTCTAAATATTTTCTTTAAATATAAATATATAGTTTAGAAAAACATTATAAAATAGTAAAAAAATTATCGAAAAAACAACAGTAAAAAATTGAAAAAATTCAAAATATTATATACGTACATATTATTCAATATATATATATATATATATATATATATAAGTTAAAGAAGTGGGGAGAGATAAAAAGGACATTTTGTTTGATTTTGGCAAGAGTGGGAGATTAGTGCTTAGCTAAGGGGCTGTTTACCAAATTTGTCTGTCTCGGTAAATTATGTTAGTCTGGGTAAATTTGTCTGTCTGGATAAATGTGTCTGTCTGGGTAAATTGATGATATTGTTTACTTTTTCATCTGAATAACAGAAATGACCGATTTACCCCTGAATATGAATTATAAGCTGTTCTATAAATCGTTGTTTATTTTTTAAGCAATATAACCGATATAATCCAAAAATCATAAAGTACTTAAAAATCCAATTTCAAACACAAAGAAGTCAAGTTCATAGACAACAAACACAAAGTAGATAAATTTAAACATTATTGAAAAATCAAATTTGACTCATCTTCTATATATATTATTTAAATTTAAACAAAATATTATACGTAGATGATTCAATTTTGTATGTAAGTAATATATAAAATATTTAATACGTATAATAATATGTATAATATACAATATATTATTTATATATAGAAATATATTTTAAATAGATAAGAACATATATAATAAATATTATATATATGAATAAATGTTAATATATAAGTAATATATAATTATTTATATATATTCATAATATATATGATATTTTGTAGATACAAAAGTTTATTTATACAATAACATATAGTAACAAATATTATATATAAATTAATAATGTGTATTATTTATATATGAATAATATATATTACATTCATTTATATTAAAACCTATATTTTTTTTATTGTATATATAAATGAGTATATATAATGGGGATAGGAGAGTCATTTTTTTGTCTTAAATTATTTAGACTAAAATACTCATGGGCTCTCTTAACTTAATTTCAGATAACGATTTAGTCATTTATCTTTTTTTTTGTCCCAACTAAGTCCTTTTTCTTTCCAATTTTAAGCAAAGTTAGCCTTTTCCGTTGGTCTCCGTTAACTGTTGTCCACATGACTGTTAAGTTGCTGACTATCATCTTCTTCATTTCATTACGTCAATTCTAGAGAGAGAAAGACATCTCAACTCTACAAAGTGAGAGAGAGCGGCGACTATATCTTTATGAATGCAGATGATCCTAAAAACAAGATAGAAATCAGAAACTGGTGATGGAGATGAAGAGTCGTGGCGCTTTTTGGGCAAGTGGGGATAAAGGTGGAGTGATATAACATTTACGAAGATAAATCATCTTTGAAATGGAGTTGCCGCATTTAGACTTAGCCTGGTCTGTTGCATTTCTCACACAGTTCACACAGTCCCCGCCGCTTAAATCACCTTCACACTGGCTCAACATATAAACCGACCCATAAACGCCTTCATAGAACCCCAGCTGATTCCCCACGCCATTGGCCATTTCCTCCAAAGCCGAACCAAAGATACCACCAAATCCGTCCCCATCCACCCGATCCGACCCGCAAACATTGTACAGAAATCGGTCCGGGTCCGCTGCGGGAACCCGGAACTCTCATACCTCAAATAGCACCCGCTCAGCTGTACCCTCGCAGCAATCGCCTGCCCGCATGTCTTCCGCGCCAGCTTTGTTGTTTTGCGAACACAACCGTGGCAGTCGTCTCTGCATTGAAAGGTCCCGTCGATGACGAGCAGCGAACCGTCGCTGGAGTTGGATCTGCTGAAGTTCGCGGAGGAGGATTTAGAAACTAAGGTGTCGAGAAGGGTTTCGAGTGTTTTCTTGTATACGTCGTTGTGCGGAAGGCTTTGGCTGGAGCAGCCCTTGAACACCAGGTCTGTGGTGTGGGAGGAGGAGGAGCAGAGGATGGAGGAGAGAGATAGAGAGAGAAAGAAGAAGAGCGATTGAGATGGACCCATTTCGAGAATGATCTTTTTGGAAAATCTTCATGTTGGTTTGATTCCTTCGCCGCTCTCTCTCACTATGTAGAGTTGAGATGTGTTTCTCTCTCTAGAATGGACGTAATTAAATGAAAAAGATGATGGTCAGCAACTTAACAGCCACTTGGACAACAGTTAACGGAGACCAACAGAAAATGATAACTTTGCTTAAAATTGGAAAGATAAAGGACTTAGTTGAGACAAAAAAAGATAAAGGACTAAATCGTTATCTGAAATTAAGTTAAGGGACTCCAGGAGTATTTTAGCCAAATATTTATATTGTATATATAAATGTGTGGTTTTCAATTAGGGGTAGGGGAGTCATTTTTTTGTCTTAATGGGGACAACACCCATTTTCATGCTTAATGAATAAGTCATATTTGTCTGGGCGAATAAGCCATTAAGCCACAAGTAAACACCTCCAAACGTCTGAGCGAATAAGACATTTTACCCATTAAGTTGATTAAGTCACAAGTAAACAGCCCCTAATTCAATTTGAAGTGACTGATTTACCATTGCTTTTCCTGTTCAAAATCCCATCCTATATAATTTTAGCCAACTATTGATGAACATGTTCCAGATGGATTTTCATGAGTCAAATTTATTATTCTTTTTCACTAACTCTTTTACTTAGAAAACAAATCGAGTTATCTAACTGATTAGTACTAATCATAAATATTGATTAGAAATTTCTGTAAAATCGTGTCTGCTGATAAATAATAAGTCCAGTTAGTTAGTCTCGCTTTTATCCAATAATTTAGTTATATAATATGATTTCGTAGATCTAAATCTTGAAAGATAAGAGTATGAATTAGGATGAGTAACTAAGTAATCTCATTAAAACAATTAAAAATTATATGTAACGTGTTGAAAGCTAGAATGGGTGAAACAAAATCATTATTAGCAAAGTAAATGCACTATTTTTCTACCCTCATTTGCTGCTTACGAGGCATTATTCAACCCGTGCGATGCACGGTCTTTGGTTGAATATCGATGTGTTTTGTACGTAATGTTGGGGCAGACGGTTAAATGAGCAGATGGCAGGATTTAAATGCCTTTTAGAGAAGTTTATATATTTTTTTATTATTATTGTCCTTTTATTTTACACTACTAGAAAAAACACATTTTAAATCGGTTAAAATAGACCTTTTAAATCGGGTCTCGAACCGTTATAGATCCAGCCGATGTAGAAAATCGACGCATTTAACATCGATTATTTAGCTGATGTAAAAAATACTTTTAACATCGGTTATTTAACCGATTTAGTAAGTTGATATAACCGATTTAGAATGTGTAATATTCTAAATAGGTTACTGCTTTAACTGATTTAAAAAAATTGATATTCTGGTTCAAAAAATGGCAGATTTAGAAAAACTCTGTTCACAAAAGTGGCAATTTTTAAATCACGATAGAATTCCTCCTATAAAACATAACATGAACAATAAAATCTCCAACAAGACGCCATATATTCTACCCAAATTAGCAAGTTCACACTATTCTATTACAAAACCCTGTTTACATCTTGCAAAAAATGTACAACAACAGTTACTACAAGAGATTTATAAATCTTGCAAAAAAAAAGTACAATCACAAAATGATGAATGATCCCTACGCAGCAAATCCCTACGTACCCGATTCCCATATTCCTCTCTTACTACTTCGATAAAGATGTAAAATCTAGAAAATATTGAGTCCAACGTCTTCGTACGTCATCAATATCATCCTTCGAATAAGGCTCTTCCATATCAAATGTCTGCAAATTAACAAGAGGTCACACATTGATCAAATATCCATAAACATTTTAATGTCTTTGATTTTGAACAACTGATATTTTGCCATTTCTCCTTTTATTGTCAACAACCATTTTTATGGTAAAAACACAGAAAAGAAGCGGGATGGGGGGGGGTTCTATTTTCTAAATATTTATGTCAAACTAAAGTAAATAATACACCAAAATAAAACAGTGGGTTGTACACAGTAAATGCCCAAACCAGCTTTTTTTACTAGTAAGCAAGAAACCAGTGGCCATGCCCTCTTTATAGCCTCACTTCTACGTGACGTAAACAAAGTACCTTAAAACGAGAACCTATTGATGAAAACTTAGACGACTTATTTGAAGATTTGGTCATCTCTTCAGGAAGTGGAGGGAAAAGTGCTGCTACAAATGGGCACTCGAAGCGATTAACGAGATCGATGCTCGGCAACAACATAATCTTTGTTTTTATCCAAAAGCGATTGGATTAGTATTGAACCTAGAAGAAAAATAAAAATAATAAAAAAAAACTCGATTGCACGCTTATTTAATTATTGATAATTATCAAGATCCAAATTACCTCCCCAAGATAATGAGCAATGGTAAAATCGATGCAGCGGCAGTTTGGTTTAACAAAACGCTTGTGGGATTTAAATGTCGGTAAAGCTTTTCCGCAAATGTTTCATGTGTTGATCTTGAAACATACTAGGGAAAAAGAGAAACAAAAAAAGGTTTGTCCCAAAATCAAGATGAAGTATAAAGTAACTATCCTTTGCAAGCTATACATACGGAGATAATCGTTATCCTACCATGCCTCATCAAGAAGAGCAATAATCCCTCCAGGTTTACGCAAAGCAAAATCCAAAAACATAAGCGATTGCATAAACATATTGCTAGAGCGTGATTCTCGATATAACAATAAATGGTAATTCGGCATGAAAAAAAAGCGAGGACATAGAGACAAATTAAAATTCCATATTTTGAAACAAAAATCTCAAAGTTCGGGAATGCGAAGTCAACCGGTTTACGCACTTTGAGAATTATTAACAGAGATTAATAAATCGGCTTCTCGAACTAATACTCATGGAGTATAAAGACCGACTTGAATTATCTAAATCGGAAAAGACAAAGTAAGAAATGATAAAAAAGTATTTATGCTCTTATTCAAATTACACTTGGAACTCATGCACAACTAGTTTTCTGCAATCCTTCCACTACAAGATATAACATCAAACGGACATGAGAGCTCACAACCTAAAGATTTATAGCGGTTCCATGCTTTTTGACATGTACACATTTCATTTACTACATGACGACAAAGTCAGTGAGCACATATGCTTAAAGTTATGTAGAGCTACCTTCTCAATAAGATCTAGGGCGTCTTGATTATCAACATATTCTATGTAGCTCCGTTAATATCTTCTTTGATGTATTCCTCTGCTCCATCTTGAAAACATGCTAGAAAAAGAAAAAGGAGAAGAAAAAGAAATATCATCGCAGTACATGATTTATAATCTGTAAACAAGCATGTCAAAGTGTATACCTGATTGAAATGTTGCTGTAGCTTTTCATTGGTAAAATTGATGCAGAACTGTTCAAAACTACATGTTTAAAAAATTTAGTCAGTTCGGGTATGTGTAGATAGTAGCCATGACATAACCTTCAACCATTCTCATTCAGTGCTTACCTATTACTTTCAAAACTCTCAAAACCATATATATCAAGAACTCCAATCATACAATTTGAATTCGGATCTTGCCCGATTGAGAAATTTATTTTGTCAACCAACCTACAAATTTTCGAAAATCTTGCATCATATTTGACTAAAAAACAAGGAACAAATAAATCAGGATTTTCAAAAACAAATCAAAAAATGTAAGTAAAAGATACCACCATCAGACACTAGCATTAAATTTATACTAGTCAAACAGGCGAGAATATAGTGTCTTAGCTAATCCATCCCTACTAACTAATGTGCCATCAGGATCAAGACTTCTTCTGATAACTTCTTCTGGAGTGATCATCACACGCTTCAGTAATGCATCTTCCAGTGCATTGGGATCACACCTAATATTGCAGAAAAAATGATAATAAACAAACCTATTAAACTACCCCTCAGGTTTAGCCAAATCACAGAAAACTCTGGTTATCTTTCAAAATTATTTAGGCAGCAATTGCGTAAATGAGAAACAAATGGAAGTGATAACCGGATTTTTTTGTAATTAAGATAAAGTTCAGGGGATCATTTTTGTTGGTGCAAGAACGACGACTCCCAGTCATACATGAGAAGTTCTTTTGCAGTTTCAAGATGAAACCTTGACATATGATCCTTGAGGACTGATGAATCAATTTCTTCCCCCTTGGCGAATTCAACATTACCAAGATGGAGAATAGATGCAACTACTCTGAAAATCGCATCCTAAAATGTAAAATAAAATAAATTATTAATTAATCCTCTGCAGAATGAGACCAGATGGCACCAAAAAATAAATCGTATAATTAGGACTATACCTGCTCTTTTTGACTTATTCCAACCACATCCATGGCCTTCCTTATAGCCAAATAATCATGAGCATCACTTACTCCAACTAGCTCATAGCAATTAGACTGATTAAGATAGTGAAATGTTTTTGGATGTCCCAACTTATACTTCTCCATTTCCTGATAAGAAGTCAAATTACTCCGAATATGATGAGTATAACTTTTAATATGCCTCGAAAAATAAGCTAAAGAAAAGTGTGAAAGCAAATTATTACCTCTGGGCGCCGCACACAGCAGTAAAAATAAGTGCACGTCAGTGGTCCGAAATTTGGCATACACGAGACCTCTCAAGAAGATATGTTATAATGGCTGCCCCTGATATTTTTCCACGCATGTCAAACTGAATTTCAACAAATTTACCAAATCGGCTGCATCATCATGAATTCATTAGCCTATTAAATATTTACACTATCAACTTTATCACAACAAATTTCACAGCAGGATTTCAGTGAAGTCACACTTTGAATTGTTATTTCTGACAGTTTTTGCATTTCCAAATGCTTCAAGAACAGGATTTGACTGCAGAGAACCACTCAATGAGCTTCCAATAAATTAGACATAAAAGCAATATTCACGAAAAGAATACTCAAACTCTACTCCACTCAATTCAACTCAACTAAGCCGTAATCACAATTTAATTGGGGTCCACTATATCGATCATGTTTATCCATTCTAATATAGTAATATTCACGAAAAGAGTATTAAATATTAATGCAATAAATTTGATTTCTAGTTTAAGAAGGTCAAAACAACTTCAGTGGAGGAGACAACAGTGTTTTAGCAACATTAGGAGGATAGGTACTAGGTAGATCACCAAGCTTAACCTCCACCTTTGCTTTCAAATATTTGGCAACGGATAAACAATATCAACAACAGATTTTAGCAACATTATTTACAACTTTAAATAAATCACTTTGGACTGTTTGCATTCGAAATGACACTATTTTCAAGCACATTTCTGAAGCACGCCCAACTTTTCCGTAAGTCTGCACCCCATTTCAGCAAATGCTTTTTACTTTACATATGAAAACATTATAACCAAATGTTTTCTCAAAACAAAACGTCGAACCAACTCATATCTATTCAATTAGTCATATTTTGGTACTACCTAATCCAAACACATTTTAACACCATCCGCAAGAGACTCTATTCAGAACATTTTGAGAAAACATGTCACAGAATAATACTCTCCTTCCTTCCCAAAATGGTTGGCATGTTTTGACTTTACCTGAAATTTAAGGAGCTTTAGCTTGTTTTGTTATTGAAAAAATGGTTGGTAAGTTTTAAACAAAACATCATACAATTTTGGAAAAAAATTTAAAAATGGCAAACCTGCCAATCCGTTTGGGAAGGAGGGAGTACTATACAGATTCCGCAAGAGAATATATATTCATTATTTTGGCTTGAGTCCCCTTGATCCAGTTGGGTTTCCTCACGACTCATTCTCAGACCTTCCTGTAGGGCGTCGTCGTCGTCTGAGTCATGATCAGATTTGGGACTGTGGGGATCTGAGCCAATGGATTTTGCTTTTCCTTTCTTGCGGGCATCTACCTTTTCCATCAGGTGTCCGGTGATCAACTCTTTACAGCACAGGTTGTCCCATTGGATCAGGACTTCAACATCTTGAGAATTCGTCACTTTTAAGACAAACCTTTCTTCTTTGCACCAATCGCTCCAGTTGTACAAAGTGTTGTACGGAGCGAGCATGTAGGCTTTCCACTGGACAAAGCGTTCATAAGCTTGCTCAATTTGCACAGAAAGCAAAGTCTTGTTTATTATAGTGTCTGGGGAGGGGCTACGTACAACGCTTGGGTCCGTTGTATGCACGGGTTCCTCGACAGGCATGGGTTCCTATGTTGGAGCTGGATCCCGAACAGGGGTTGGTACCCTGATGGGAGAGGGATCCTGAACGGGTGTGGAATCCTGAATAGGAGATGTGGCTATTAGCTCCAAAGAGGCAGTCTGTGATATCCCATACCGAGTAGCAGAGAGCGGGCAAAGTGCCTTATGTGAGCGTGCCATGACACCTTATAGCATGAGGCCTTTTGGGAGCCCAGTGGCTTCGGGGTGATGAGAACTCCGAAGTTAAGCATGCTGGTGCGAGGAGCAATCTCAGGATGGGTGACCTCCTGGGAAGCTGCTCGTTGGGCTCCCAGAAACAAAACCGTGAGGGCCAGCTCAGAGGAGAGCGCCCAGAGCGGACAATATCATGCTACGGCGGAGGGGTCCCGGGATGTGACTATTTGGTATCGGAGCCACTCTGTCGTGTCGTGCGAGTGTACCGACGAGGGCGTCGGGTCCTTTGAGGAAGGGCGGATTGTGATATCCCATACCGACTAGCAGAGAGCGGGCAAAGTGCCTTATTTGAGCTTGCCGTGACACCTTATAGCATGAGGCCTTTTGGGAGCCCAGTGGCTTCGGGGTGATGAGAACTCTGAAGTTAAGCGTGCTGGTGCGAGGAGTAGTCTCAGGATGGGTGACCTCCTGGGAAGCTGCTCGTTGGGCTTCCAGAAACAAAATCGTGAGGGCCAGCTCAGAGGAGAGCGCCCAGAGCGGACAATATCATGCTACGGCGGAGGGGTCCTGGGATGTGACAATTTGGTATCGGAGCCACTCTGTCGTGTCGTGCGAGTGTACCGACGAGGGCGTCGGGTCCTTTGAGGAGGGGCGGATCGTGATATCCCATACCGACTAGCAGAGAGCGGGCAAAGTGCCTTATTTGAGCTTGTCGTGACACCTTATAGCATGAGGGCTTTTGGGAGCCCAGTGGCTTCAGGGTGATGAGAACTCCGAAGTTAAGCGTGCTGGTCCGAGGAGCAGTCTCAGGATGGGTGACCTCCTGGGAAGCTGCTCGTTGGGCTCCCAGAAACAAAACCGTGAGGGCCAGCTCAGAGGAGAGCGCCCAGAGCGGACAATATCATGCTACGGTGGAGGGGTCCCGGGATGTGACACAGCCGATTCGCTAGAGTCTTTTAAGTTGGCAGATGTCTGAGTATCCATCGTAGCCGCCAAAGGCTCGGGATCTACTGTCGCAACAGTAGCAGTCATCTCTTACGCAGGGGTTGCGCCCTGGGGGCTCGATACAGTGGTTGGGCCGTCGAAGGAGCATCCTCGGAGATTTCTGTAACTTTAACTTTTGAGAGCCTCCTTAGTTTCCTTTTTGGCTTCTCACCAGCAACGGTAGTTTTTCTGTGAGATCTCTTCCTTTTCTTCGAGGTCTCCTCGCTTTGGGATTTCGAAGACACGTCTCTTGGATCAGCAGAAAGGGGCAAAGTTCGGACAAAAGGTCTATTCGCAATCAGGGTTTCTTGATGCTTCCCATGTATATCCGAGAATTGATCTTCTTCGCTTCTTTGGCTTGCGGAACACCGCATTTTGTCAGAATGTAATTCAGAAATAAACCAAAGGAGTTCTTTTGCGAGACAGGCTTGGATACTTCTTCCTGCAGCCTCTTTAGAATAATTTGATACCAGTTGACCTTTTCACAGGTCATGATGGCGACCATCATCCTGAACCTCAAATTGGTGCACATCTCGAACGCACCTGTTCTATTCTCAATTACACGGCAACAAAAATCGTGTAAGTAGACAAAAGGTAGACAAAAATGTTTCTTGTGGCAAGAAGTGTGAACTGTTTCAACCGATGCTGAACCGGTGAATAATCCATAGTATCTGGTCAGGATTTCTTGGGACCCAAAGGTCTCAAGATCTTCCATGGTCAGGCCATCAGCAGGTAGCATGTAAAGATTCTGTTGGCCACTTAAGTATACTGGATACAGTTTGGGAAATCGTTTAAACAACAAACTGTACAGAATCTAAATCTGAGTGCGTAGCGGAAGTCTTGGATACAGTTAGTTGCCGTGGATACAGCAACTAAGTATTTGGTGTATACTTAATATATCACAGTAATTTCAAACAGTAAAAGCAGAAGGTAAATAACACAGTAATTTAAGTGGTTCGAGGTAAACCCCTCTACGTCCACTGGTCCTCCACACAGGAGTAAAAAGTTTATTATATAATTACTGCGTACACAACTACGTAATTATAAACAAACCTATCCTTGTATCGTTCACACAGATTGATACAAAGAATGTCACTTTCAACCGTTCACACAGATTGGTTAAAGCTTCCTTCTTGACTAGCTTCTTCACACACGCCCAAAGCTTCGTCCTTATTCATCCCACACAGAGTCGAATAACTTGTTGAGTTCACACAGCTCGGTTTTTACAGAGGTAAAAGGTAGGTAACTGTAAGAGCAATGACTTTGAATATCAAGATCTTGAGCTGATGATGGCTGTTCTTGATGTTGAGCACTGTATATCTCTTTCGTTCTTGATAGCAGTATGCTTTGGAGATATGTTTGCTCAGATGATAACTTTGATAGCTTTGAGTGTTAGGTTACTTGGGTAACTTGGTTGGTAACTGATCTTCAATGTCTTCATAGGATATATATAGTCTCAGAGGAAAGTATCCGTTGAGATATCCGTTTGAAAGAGATTCCGTTTCAACGGGATTAAGACATGATCCGGATTTCGCGGGATTCTGAAGATCTGAAGACTGGCAGTATTTAAATACTTTATCCTTGAGTATTTAAATACTTCTTTGTTCAACGGGTCTTGACTTATGTTCCTTCTTGTCTTTTTGTGAACTGTATGGAAGATGACTGTATTTAGGGCATCGAGACAGTTTCCATACTTGATCTTTTACAAGTCTTCTTGCTGTACTGACGAGCTTCACTTATGCTGATTTGAGGCAGGTCTTCGATACAGGATAAAGCCTTAAAGCCTCGATACAGTTTCTTTTACTGTATTTGGCATATATGTCAAAACCTTCTCAATAACAAATAACAATCGATACAGGGATCGGGTATCCCGGCTGTTTCGATACAGGGTGTTTGTTTTTCCCAACAATTTCCCCCTTTTTGACAATTTGCCAAGACTAACTTACTTAACTCTTTCGAGTCTTCTTGATGATGCCAAAACCTTCTTCATGAAGCATTCTTCTTCGATGACTTCTGGCAGATTTTCTTGGTCTTTTGTCAATAGGTCTGACTTAGTGACTTAGTCTACAATAATGAATCGCCGCAGCACGTTCGATCTGATTTGAGATTTATTACAACTTAAGCTTATGATTGGCGCGCAGGCACAATCTTACAATGTATTCTAAGTTTACAACTGAAACTATGAACTGTTCGTAGACTAGTTCGTACAGCTTAATTTTTCAATCAAGTTTATCTAACTTGAGATTCCTATTAAACAATTTTAAGTAATCATACATTAACACAGTAGATTACGAGTTGTAATCTTTCAAGACAAACAAACTATTTTATTGATATTCAAAATGATTGAGTACAAAGTTTGCTGTTTCGAAAGGAAATTACAAAAACAAAAATAATATACATAAATTTCATCTCCTTATTTATAATCCGCATGCCTCCATGGTCTTTTTCCTTGCTCGTTCTCGGTGCCGCGCCACCAGTTTTGAAGTGAATCATTGCCTCGTTCCTGGTAAATTGCTCTTCCTTCATATGAACGATCAAAGGCAAGTATCCAATCTTCTGGATGGGTGACCCGATCTCCTCTTCTATGTTTTGATTTCATTTTGATTTGGAGAGGGAGTTTACCTTCTTCTAGCATCTTTGAAAATTTATCTGCCGCTTCCGCTAACGTTTTATAATTTTTGAAGATGGCGGATTCCCTGATGAGTCTGACAAAATATCTCAACAGTTCATTCTTCCTCCAGTGCTTCACTTCTTCGGCAGTTGGGTTGCGGTTGGTCGGCAGACGTATTTCCGAAGGTCTTTGAACAAGATTTTGCCAAGGGACATTGGGGTCATGGAATTCTGGTCTGGAGCCTGAAATTCTAAAACTTTGGGATTGAGGTGTTAGTTTGTTCAATTCGGTAGCGATACTGCTCTGAGCAGCCTCAAATTCCCTTTCCTGTTGCAGTCTTATTCTCCTTGCAGCTTCTCGTGCCTCTTCCCCCTTTTTGGCTTCATCAAGACTTTGCAGGATTTCAAGAGCGGCGTCCTGTTTGGTCTCGATGCTGGTTATTCTTTCAACAAGGGAGGAAAGAGTCTGCGACATATCTTTAATGCATTTGTCGTGCGCACGCAGCTGAGAGCTGTTCTCAATCATTGCACAGGCGGTCTTGGCTTCAGCAATCCTTGTCTTTGTAGCTTCCTCCTTCAGCAGTTGCTCTTGTTTATCTTCCATGATCTTCAAGGCTTGCTTGAAAACTTCTGGCAGAAGAATGAATGCGTCGACAACTCGAGATACTTCGTGTTGAAGAGTGGTCATTTCTTCTACGGCAGAGGTATGCATCCAATTCAGTGCCTTTTCAACGGAAGATAGAGCGTTTACTGCATCTTGGATAAATACAGTCTGAAGGCCAAGAGCTCGCAGGCGCTCTTTACGTGCAGCAGAGATAGGAGAGTCAGGCTGGGCGAAGTCTTCAGCACTGTTCAACCTCCTTACATTCACGGATGGACGTGAAGTAAGTTGGACATCCTCAGGTTCGTTACCGTCCTCGGATTCCAAGGTTGCACGGGCGGGGGCAGCTTCTTGTGGTTCGGCGACAGATGGTTCAGAAGCGTCCTGTGGCGAAGGTTCTTTGGCAGATAAGGATGCAGGAGGGACTGAATCCTCCTGTTGGGTTGCAGGAATGGCTTCTTCGGTCACAACAGGCTCGGATGTCTGTTCCAAAATTTCTTGATCTTCCTCGACTGGAGGGACTGATTCCTCCTGGTCGGGAATGTTCTCCGGCTGTGGCGAAGGGGGATTGGATTGGGTAGAAGGCCCTTCGTCATTTCTGGGTGGAGAGGCGTCTCCGGATTCAGCCTCTTCACGGCTCATTCTCAGACCTGCTTGAAAAGCGTCGTCGTCGTCGTCTGAGTCATGATCGTCGTCGTCTTTTGGATTAATGGGAGAGTCCTCTGACTTCTTCTTTCCTTTTCTTCTGGCGTCAGATTTGTGCAGCAGGTGGCTTTCAATGAGATCTTTGCAAGAGGCGTTGTCCCATCGAAGCAGGGCCTCAATTTCAGTTGAGTCTCACATTCGAGACAAATCGCTCTTCGTGGCTCCATTCGCTCCGGTTATACAGGTGTCGACGGAGCTAGCCTATAGCCTTTCCATTGCGAAATCTTTCGTACGCTTGTTCAATTTGAACCGAAAGAAGTGTTTGATTTATGATCGAGTCGGGAGGGACTTGAATAACGTCCTGAGACGCTGTTGAGGATTCAGTGCAGGTATGGGATCCTGTACGGAAGATGGACTCCTTGCAGGGGATGGTGCCCCGAAGGAAATTGGATTCTGTACGGGTGTGGGATCCCGCAGAGGAGAAGTAGCTTTTGGCTCCGAATGGGCAGCCGACTTGCTAAAGTCTTGAGCGTTGGCAGATGTCTCTATATCCGTCGTAGCCGCCAAAGGCTCGGGATCTACTGTCGATGTAGTAGGAGACACCTCTTCCACAGGGGTTGGGCCCTGGGGTTCTTCATCAATGGGTTGCGCCACGGGCGAGACATCCTCGGAGTGCTTGGCTGACTTGGTTTTTGAAAGCCTCCTGAGTCTCTTCTTGGACTTCTCACCAGCAGAGTGTTTCTTGCTGTGAGAACGCTTTCGCTTCTTTGAAGATTCCATTTCTGGGACCTTCACGGTTTCATCTCTTGGGTTGGCAGAAATAGGCATGTGCCTGGTTCTCGGATGATTGGCGTGCATGGTGCTCTGGTTATACGCAGAGGGTTTGACACCTCCTAAGTATATTCTCGAGCTATTTTTCTTGGCATCGGCGGATTGCGTCAGTCCGCACTTCGTCAGAATGTAGTTCAGCATTAAACCAAAGGATTTCTTTTGGGTGGCAGGTTTGCACACCTCTTCTTGAAGACGTTTCAGAATTATTTGGCACCAATTGACCTTTTCACAGGTCAAAATAGCTACCATCATTCTGAACCTTAAGTTCGTGCACATCTCGAACGCACCGGTTCGGTTTTCAATGATCCTGGAGCAGAAGTCATGAAGATAGACAAAATGAAGAAGAAATTTTTTCTTGTGACAAGTGGTTGTCACCATATCAACCACTTTGGACCCGGTAAATAGTTCATAAAACTTGGTAATCAGCTCTTGAGACCCAAACGTCTCAAGTTGGTCCATGGTGAGACCATCGGCGGGCAGCCTGTAGATTTTCTGGAGTAAATCGCGATTGATACAGATTGTCACTCCCTGGATTGTTGCAGTGATGTCAGCAACATGTCCTCCCTGAGCTAGTGACAGAAAACGGACGGCAGCGTTAAGGTAGAATTCCTCAACCAGATGGGCATCGTATTTGTCGGCGGTTTTGCTCCCAAGGCGATAGAGACCTTGTTGTTCAAGACGAGTAATGATATACTCCATCGGTTCGGTGTCGTTGGTTTCAGAGATAATACGTTCCATGATTACAGGTTTGGAGAAGATCCGGCCATCAATGATGTTGGCGGATTTCTTCAAAACAGGGGAAGAAGATTGACTAGCCATGGATGTTTTTCTTAAAAACAAAGGTGGAAGAAAACAGTCGAAATTCGCAGTGAAAATGCAGAAAATATGGAGGCTGTTTGCTTGAGATCTCTTGTAATTGCAGAAAGCGTAAAGAGTCTCTAATGGCAGATACAGTCCTTTTATACTTGGGTGGCGAAATAGGGTTTTGCAGAGTACGAATGGTCAGATTTTAAGGGATGGGAACCGGTTTTGAAATCGACGGTCAGGATGGATTTAGTGTAACTGGTACGCTAATCCATTAAAAGGTTTTAAAATACAGCGGGTCCCACTTCTGACATAGGTTGATACCCTAAATGCCTAAAACGGCGGTTTAAAAATGATAAACAATTTGAAAACATCGCGGCTTTTGAGATTCAGTTGTCCAGATGTCGTGTAAGGCATTTAATGAACATGACGTTTGACATAAAAACAGGGCACGTGGACAAAAATCATCTTTAAAAAGGAAATAATATTATATTATATACTGAATCGAAATCCTATAGTATCTGCTGTTCTCCGCGTCGATACAGCGTTCTCCCTTAAAAAAGATACTAATAGGTTTTGATTCCATACAGCAATATTTGGATTAATGCTGTATTCATGGGTCCTACAGTATTCCCCCTTAATTATTGCACACACCAGCTGTAGGATTCATATGTCTTCGTTCGCTACAGTACTGTATTGATGATTCTGAGTGTACAGATAATTAATGTTGGATACTGTATTCACGGGTCTTACAGCATTCCCCCTCAATTGTTGAGTAAAAACAGTAAATTACTTACAGGGAGTCTGGCTGTAGTATTCCCAATTCTTGTCTGAGCATGTTGAATCTTGCTGTGTCGAGAGGCTTGGTGAAGATGTCGGCCAGCTGAACGTCTGTATGAACTTTTTCCAGGCGAACATCCTTGTTCTCGACATGATTCCTGATAAAATGATGCTTCATGTTGATATGCTTAGTGCGCGAGTGCAAAACAGGATTGTGCGTGATTGCGATTGCACTCGTGCTATCACACATGATTGGAGTCTCTCTAGCATCGATTCCATAATCTGACAGTTGTTGCTGCATCCAAAGGATCTGCATACAGCAGCTACCAGCAGCATAGTACTCTGATTCAGCCGTGGAAAGAGAGTTAGCCAATTGCTTCTTACTGAACCAAGAAACTAGTCTAGGTCCGAGAAAGTGACAAGTTCCACTTGTACTCTTCCTATCTAGCTTGCAGCCT
Source organism: Orobanche coerulescens (assembly GCA_033398695.1). Lineage (NCBI taxonomy): Eukaryota > Viridiplantae > Streptophyta > Magnoliopsida > Lamiales > Orobanchaceae > Orobanche > Orobanche coerulescens. The sequence continues at coordinate 31,263,887 of CM065816.1, forward strand.
CCGAGATCCGAGTCGTTGTATCCAACTAAATTGAATCCGCCTTCCTTAGGATACCACAGTCCTGCATCGAATGTTGCTTTAATGGACTTGTGGTTTCGTTTAGCTGTATTGAAGTGTGATTCCTTAGGTGCAACTTGATATCTCGCACACACTCCAACAAAGAACTGGATATCGGGCCTGCTAGCCGTTAGGTACAGGAGCGAACCAATGAGCTTCTGTAGAGTGATTGGTCAAACGGCTTTCCGGCTTCATCAAGACTAATTTGCACGGAAGTGCTCATAGGGGTTGGCGAGGATTTGGAAGTGTTCATTCCATATTTGTTGAGAAGCTCCTTGCCGTATTTCTCTGGTTGATGAATATACATGTAGGCAAATTGCTTTACCCGCAAACCTAGGAAATAACTAAGTTCCCCATCATACTCATTTCAAATTTGCTTTGCATGAGATGTGAGAACCTTTGACATAGAGCAAGGTTAGTTGAACCAAAAATAATATCATCGACATAGATTTGTACCATTAGAAGGTCATCACCTTCCTGTATCTTGAACAAGGTTTTGTCGACAGCACCTTTCTCAAATCCGTTGTTGGTTAGATCTGGGACGGGGTTTCGTACTGTGCTCTAGGGGCTTGTTTAAGTCCGCATGCGCTTTCCTTAGCCTGTAAACTAGATCGATACCGTCTGTGTTGGCAAACCCTGGTGGTTGTTCAACATAAACTTCTTCTGCAAGTTCTCCATTCAGGAAAGCACTCTTGACGTCCATTTGGTATACGATAAAACTCTTATGGGCGGCAAAGGCTAAAAATATCCTAATGGCTTCTAGTCTCGCAACAGGGGCGAAGGTTTCATCATAGTCGATTCCTTCTTCCTGACAATAGCCTTGTGCTACTAGTCTGGATTTGTTTCTTATGATAAGTCCATTTCGATCCTTTTTGTTTCGAAATACCCATTTGGTTCCTATAACCGATTGGTGTGATGGTCTGGGTACAAGATACCATACATTGTTTCTTTCGAAACCGTTAAGCTCTTCTTCCATAGATGTTATCCAATGAGAGTTGTTAAGAGCGTCTATGGTCGAAACAGGTTCGGACTGGGCTAAGAATACAGCGATAGTGCACATATTCAGTCTCCTAAGTTCGGATTGAGATTTCCATTCAGGAAACTGTGAGACTTCAGCATTAGATTCTTCTTGTGCACAAAGTACATTTCCTTGTGTACTATGTATTCTCCTACGAGTAGAAACACCGGCATTAATGTTTCCAATGATCAGCTCTTGCGGGTGATCTCTCAACCATCTTCGGTTGGGTTCTAGTTCAGGATCCCGTACTGTATCGAAAGTTTCTGTGGGTACAGCTTCAGCTCGTACAGCGTCAGCTTCATCCACATCGATTCTTACAGCTGCGGGGTTGATTTCTAAATCGACTACAGGTTCTATGGGTGTAGGTGGATCCAAGATAGATAGATGGTGAATGTCCTGAGTAATATCATCTACTCCTGTAGGGTCATGGTGTGGTTCGTCGAACACTACATGAACTGATTCCTCGATCGTCAGCCTCCTTTTAATGAAGATTCTGAAAGCTTTGCTGACGGAGGAGTATCCTACGAATATTCCTTCATCTCATAAGCTGTTTTGTTGTGGTGTTTGTTGACGATACAGCGGTTTTGAGTGTAGCACGCTGTATTGGTTGCTTCACCCCAGAAACGCTGTGGCAATTTGCTTGCGGCAATCATTGTCCTTGTTGCTTCTTTCAACGTCCTATTCTTTCGCTCGACAACACCATTTTGTTGAGGTGTACGGGCAGCTGAGTATTCGTGCTGTATTCCATTCTCCGAACAGTATTGCTCTATAAAGCGGTTAGTAAATTCAGTACCTCTGTCGGAACGAATGCACACGATACTCGATGCTTTTTCATTCTGCAACTTTCTCAGGAGCTCGGGCAGCCTTGATGTTGTTTCCTTCTTCTTGCTAAGAAAGATCGTCCAAGCATACCTGGAATAATCATCAACAACAACCATGCAATATTTCTTACCTCCCAAACTTACTGGGTCTACAGGACCGTAGAGATCCATGTGTAGCATTTCCAATACTCTTTGGGTTGAAAGGTAGGATTTGCTTTTCAGGGTTGACTTGATTTGCTTGCCTTTCTGGCATGGTCCGCAGATGCTGTCCTTCTTGAATGACACATCTGGCAAACCTCTAACCATACCCTGTCTTGAAAGCTTGTTGATCGTCTTGAAGTTGACGTGAGACATCCTCTTGTGCCATAGCCAGCTAAGATCTGCAGTGCCTTTGGCAACAAAACATGGAATTGAGGAGCTCATAAGCTTCCAGTCAGCAATGTACATATTACCTGATCTGCTTCCTGTAAGCACAACTTCCTTGGTTTGGACGTTCTTGACTCTACAGCGATCTATATAGAACTTCACGGAGAACTGTTTATCACAGAACTGGCTAATACTAAGTAGATTATACTGTAAGCCTTCAACATATGCAACATCGGTGACCTTGAATTTCCCGACAAGTAGGTTTCCTTTCCCTCTTGTTCTTCCTTTAGACTTATCACCTAAGCGAACTTTTGGACCACGACCTTCTACAAAATCAGATAGCTTGCTCCTATCTCCGGTCATGTGACGAGAGCATCCACTATCAAAGTACCAGGTATCCTCCTCTAGAATGTCCTGTAACAAAGAATTTAGGTAGATTTAGGTCCCCTTTGATTTTTGGGTCCATATATGTTAGTTCCTTTAGGTACCCAAACTTTCCTGACAGCAATTGGTTTACTGTAGGATGTACTCGGTACAATATTGCGATATCTACGGGGGGCATATCCGTAGTTGTTATAATCATGATAATTACTATGCATGTAAAATTCAGGGTTATTATCATTGTTCCAGTACGAGTGCCGTCTAGGAGGTGGAGCCATTTTCCTAGGCCTAACAGCTTGTCTTCTGGGTCTCCAGTTGGATTCCCAATGCTGTTTTCGATACTGATCTGGCATCTGCTGTCTTGAGGGATAACGGGGCTCCTGTATCCAATACCTAGGCGCACTGTACTGAGGGTACTGCCGTGCGGGCCTTTGGTGGTTGGATACCGCCTTCTTTCTGAATGACTGTCGGCTTTGATGATATGCTTGTGGAGCATGCTGTAGATTACGCCTTCTGAGTGGTTGTTGGTTCCACTGTCTCGAATAGTAGAGTTGTGGGGGCGGAATTGCAGCCTTCGGTCTTCTCGGTACAGCAGGTTCCTTTATGGGACTAGGAGTATCTTCCGATTCTGGAATGTGTTCCACACTCTTGACGAACACAGTACTAGATTTTCCTTTATTCGAACATGAGCTGTATCCTAAGCCACTTTTATCATGAGCATGTTGCCCAGTGCTTAGAATTTCTTCCATTCTTTTGGACGATTTTTCAAAAGACTTCAGAATGGTCTCAAGTTCAGTTTCTCGCTTTTCGAGAGTTGTAATTTTGGTTTGTAATAGAACCAAATCATTTGTCTTGCTCTCACTGTGGGTTTTAATCACATTTAGATCACGAGCAAGTTGATGATTGCTCTCCATGAGTTTTTCAAAATCGACCTTGCTGGTTTCACAATCAAGAGACATATTTTCATAGTTTATTTTCAGCAAGTCATTTTCATCTTTCACTTCTAGATTTGTTAATCAAGTCGTATATTCTCGATTTTAGAGTCTCATGGGCCTTTTGAATGTTTTTGAATTCATTCATCATATTTTCGAAAGTATGAGATGCATTAGATGGAATAGCTGAGGTTGAACTTACCTCATCGTCGCTATCTTCACCTTCTGGAACATCTTTGGCCATAAAGAACATGTATGCTTTATCATCGAACTCATCGTCGGATGAATCACTTTCATGACCACTGAAGACATTCTGATTTGGATGGTGTGGGGGAGGCTTCGATTCTCCAATCGGGGCCTTGAGCTTGTCTTTCCAAGCACGTCTTCTTTCATCTCTCTCTTGTTGCTCGGCCTCGGGCAATCTTTGGACTTTGGGATGAGGACATTTGTTTGCATAATGGCACGGTTTCCTAGATTATAGCACGAGTTAGCATCACCGGATGATGTTTCGGTACTTACCTTGTTGTGAGTTTGGGCTGTAGGAGTCTTTCCAGATTGTTTGATGAACTTTTGAATTTATGCATTAGAAGCGCCATTTCATCTTGGGATGGATGTCGTCCATCACCGGCATTCTTGTGACCGGGTTTCGACGAGCTAGGCATGCTGTGTCGACGGTTCGATACAGCGGCGAGAGATGTGACCTTTGAAGGAGATTCTTCAGCTTTCTCTCTTCTGTCGATGTCATACTCAGAAGCTTTAAGGTCAGAGAACAGATCAAAAGTGGATATTTCATTAAGATTACAGGATACACGCATAGCTGTGGTCTTAATGTCCCATCGGGCTGGGAGAGATCTGAAAATTTTTAAGTTCTTCTCCTTTTGGGTGTAAATCTTGCCCAACGTTTCAAGTTCACCAACAATACCAGTAAATCTGAGGTCAAGTTCCTCAAGTGTTTCCGTTGGTTTCATTTCAAAAGATTCGAATTGCTGAGTAAGTTTTGAAATCTTGTTTTCTTTTGAGAGCTCAGTTCCCTCACAAATTAACTTGAGTTTATCCTGATTTCTTTGGGTCATTTTTGCAGCTCTTTACCTTTGAGAACGTGCCTTTGTCAAGAGTGACAAATAACGCGTTCTTAGCCACGTTGTCGAGATTTGCTCGCTTCCTTTCATCGGTTGTCCATTGCTCGCGTTCTTTCTCGAGCATTTCAGCATGGGCTTGGCCCTCAATCCTTGCGGCTGGATTGACCTTCATGATCTTGATCGGACCATCCTGTATAACAAAAATCATCTCTTCGTGCATTGCTGCAAGATGAGCTTCCATTCTAATTCTCCAGTCGTCAAATTCGTTAATAGAGAACATAGGAACTTTGTTAATCATAGAAGTATCCATACTGTAATATAGGAATGAAAGAGACTGTTTTGAAAATAAGTGATTTGAATCTGATTCAGTTAAAAAGAAATACGACTGATTCTTTTTAGAATCAACCGCTCCGATACCACTTGTTGGCCACTTAAGTATACTGGATACAGTTTGGGAAATCGTTTAAACAACAAACTGTACGGAATCTAAATCTGAGTGCGTAGCGGAAGTCTTGGATACTGTTAGTTGCCGTGGATACGGAACTAAGTATTTGGTGTATACTTAATATATCACGGTAATTTCAAACAGTAAAAGGTAAGGTAAATAACACGAATTTAAGTGGTTCGAGGTAAACCCCTCTACGTCCACCGGTCCTCCACACAGAGTAAAAGTTTATTATATAATTCTGCGTACACAACTACGTAATTATAAACAAACCTATCCTTGTATCGTTCACATGATTGATACAAAGAATGTCACTTTCAACCGTTCACACAGATTGGTTAAAGCTTCCTTCTTGACTAGCTTCTTCACACACGGTTCAAAGCTTCGTCCTTATTCGTCCCACACAGTCGAATAACTTGTTGAGTTCACACAGAGCTCGGTTTTACAGAGGTAAAAGGTAGGTAACCGAGTAAGAGCAGTGACTTTGAATATCAAGATCTTGAGCTGATGATGGCTGTTCTTGATGTTGAGCACTGTATATCTCTTTCGTTCTTGATAGCAGTATGCTTTGGAGATATGTTTGCTCAGATGATAACTTTGATAGCTTTGAGTGTTAGGTTACTTGGGTAACTTGGTTGGTAACTGATCTTCAATGTCTTCATAGGATATATATAGTCTCAGAGGAAAGTATCCGTTGAGATATCCGTTTGAAAGAGATTCCGTTTCAACGGGATTAAGACATGATCCGGATTTCGGGATTACGAAGATTCAAGATCGCGTATTTAAATACTTTATCCTTGAGTATTTAAATACTTCTTTGTTCAACGGGTCTTGACTTGTGTTCCTTCTTGTCTTTTTGTGAACTGTATGGAAGATGACTGTATTTAGGGCATCGAGACAGTTTCCATACTTGATCTTTTACAAGTCTTCTTGCTGTACTGACGAGCTTCACTTATGCTGATTTGAGGCAGGTCTTCGATACAGGATAAAGCCTTAAAGCCTCGATACAGTTTCTTTTACTGTATTTGGCATATATGTCAAAACCTTCTCAATAACAAATAACAATCGATACAGGGATCGGGTATCTCGGCTGTTTCGATACAGGGTGTTTGTTTTTCCCAACAGATTCTGAAGTAGTTCTTCGTCAACACGGATCTCCACTCCGCGAATGACAGCAGTGATGTCAGCAATGTTTCCTCCTTGAGCGAATGAGAAGAAACGGACAACAGCGTTGAGTTAAATTCCTCAACCATTTGAGCATCGAAACGCTCAGCGGTGTGACTCCCAAGGCGATAGAGGCCTTGTTGACGAATCCTCGTAATGACGTACTCCATCGATTCGACGTCATCACCTTCAGTACGAACACGTTCAACCACTATAGATCTAGCAAAGATCCGTCCGTCGATGATGTTGGAGGTCTTCTTGAGAGAGAGAGAGAGAGGAGGTCTGTGAAGATGCCATTATTGATTCTAGAAGAAAAGTGAGGAAGATTCAAAGAAAAATTGCAGTAAAAGCAATAAGACTTGTAGGCTGTATGCTCAAGGACTTGTTCAATATGCAGAAAGCGTAAAGAGTCTGAAGAAGCATTAACAGTCCTTTTATAGTGGGCGGCGGTGAAGGGTTTTCAGATAATGAATGGTCAGATTTAAGGGATGGGAACCGTTGTTTAAAATGGACGACCACGATGGACTGAGTGTAACCGGTACAACTTATCCATTTAATTTTAAAATGAGAGCGGGCCCCACATCTGACATATTAGTTTCCCTTATTGCCGGAATTGGCGGTGTGAAATTATAAAATAATTTGAAACATCGCGGCTTTTGAGATACTAATGTCCAGATGTCGTGTAAAGCATTTAATGCAAAAGACTTTTTAATTATAACAGGGCACGTGGACTAAAAGTAGTTTAAAAAGAATTAACATATTAATTGATTTCCCATAGTATGTGCTGTATCCGCGAAAATACAGCGTTTCCCCTTAAAAGGTACATACGGGTTTCAATTCCATAGTAATTTGAAACATCGCGGCTTTTGAGATACTAATGTCCAGATGTCGTGTAAAGCATTTAATACAAAAGACATTTCAATTATAACAGGGCACGTGGACTAAAAGTAGTTTAAAAAGAATTAACATATTAATTGATTTCCCATAGTATGTGCTGTATCCGCGAAAATACAGCGTTCCCCCTTAAAAGGTACATACGGGTTTCAATTCCATACAGCAACTTTCAGATTAATGCTGTATTCATGGGTCATACAGTATTCCCCCTTAATTATTGCACACGTCAGCTGTAGGATAATTCATATCGCTTTGTTCCTACAGTGCTGTTCTGATAGTCTGAGTGTACAGATAATTAACGGTGGATACCGTATTCTTGGTTCTTACAGCATTCCCCCTCAATTATTGAGTAAAAGAATTTAAAACTTACAGGGAGTCAGGCTGTAGCAATCCCAATTCATGTCGAAGCATGCAGAATCTTGCTGTGTCGAGAGGTTTGGTAAAAACGTCGGCTAACTGGATATTTTTATGAACTTTTTCCAGCCAAACATCCTTGTTCTCAACATTATTCCTGATGAAGTGATGCTTCATGTTGATGTGCTTTGTACGCGAGTGCAATACAGGGTTGTGCGTTATGGCAATTGCACGCGTGCTATCGCACATTATCGTCGTTTCTTTGGCTTCAATTCCATAGTCTGACAGTTGTTGTTGCATCCAAAGGATCTGCATACAGCAACTACCAGCAGCATAATATTCTGATTCTGCCGTGGAAAGCGAGTTTGCCAATTGCTTTTTACTGAACCAAGACACAAGTCTAGGTCCAAGAAAGTGACAAGTTCCACTTGTACTCTTCCTATCTAGCTTGCAGCCTCCGAGATCCGAGTCGCTGTAGCCAACTAAATCGAATCCGCCTTCTTTAGGATACCACAGTCCTACATCGACTGTTCCTTTGACGTATTTCAGGATTCGTTTGGCTGTTGCGAAGTGTGATTCTTTAGGTGCTACTTGATATCGCGCACACACTCCTACAGCAAACTGGATATCGAGCCTGCTAGTCGTTAGGTACAGGAGTGAGCCAATAAGCTTCCTGTAGAGTGATTGATCAACCGGCTTTACAGCTTCATCAGCACTAATTTGCACGGAAGTGCTCATGGGGGTTGACGATGATTTGGAAGTATTCATTCCAAACTTGTTGAGAATCTCCTTGCTGTATTTTTCCTGGTTGATGAATATCCCTGTAGGCAACTGCTTTACCTGCAATACTAGGAAATAACTAAGTTCTCCCATCATACTCATTTCAAATTTAATTTGCATGATATGAGAGAACCTTTGACACAAGGCAAGGTTAGTTGAACCAAATATTATATCATCTGCATATATTTGAACCATCATGAGGTCATCACCTTCCTGTATTTTAAACAAGGTCTTGTCCACAACACCTTTCTCGAATCCATTATCGGTTAGATACTGGGACAGAGTCTCATACCATGCTCTAGGGGCTTGCTTAAGTCCATACATCGCTTTCCTTAGCCTGTATACGAGGTCTCCGCCTTATGGATTGACAAACCCTGGTGGTTGTTCAACATATACTTCTTTGGCAAGGTCTCCATTCAGGAATGCACTCTTGATGTCCATTTGATATACAATGAAGCTCTTATGGGCGGCAAAGGCTAAAAATATCCTAATGGCTTCTAGTCTGGATACAGGGGCAAATGTCTCATCGTAGTCTATGCATTCTTCCTGTCTATAGCCTTGGGCGACTAATCGGGATTTATTCCTGATAATGAGTCCATTTCTATCCTTCTTGTTTCTAAATACCCATTTGGTTCCAATTACGGATTGATGCGTAAGTCTGGGTACTAGATACCATACGTTGTTTCTTTCGAAACCGTTAAGCTCTTCTTCCATATATGTAATCCAATGAGAATTGTCTAGAGCTTCTTTGGTAGAAACAGGTTCGGATTGGGCTAAGAATACAGCAATAGTGCACATGTTGAGTCTTCTAAGCTCGGATTGAGATTTCCATACAGGAAATGGAGATATCTCGGACTCGGGTACTTCTTGCACACATAATACATTTTCTTGTGTACTATGTATTCTCCTTCGGGTAGATACTCCAGCATCAATATTTCCTATGATCAGCTCTTGTGGGTGATCTCTCAACCATCTTCTGTCGGGTTCTAATTCGGGGTCCCGTACTATATCTTGAGTTGTTGTAGTTTCGGCTTCAGCTTGTACAGCATCCGCTTCATCTACTTCAGTTCTTACAGCTACGGGGTTGATTTCTAGGTCAACGACAGGCTCTATAGGAGTTGTAGGGTTATCAATGGTGAGTTGTTAGATGTTCTGAGTAATATCTTCTACTCCTGTAGGATCATGGTGAGGTTCGTCGAACACTACATGAACTGATTCCTCAATTGTTAGCTTCTTTTTGTTAAAGATCCTGTAAGCTTTGCTAACCTAGGAATATCCTACAAATATCCCTTCATCCGATTTCTCATCAAAGGTTCTAAGTTGATCCTTCCCGTTGCTCAAAACGTAACACCTGCATCCAAATATGTGAAAGTACGAAACTAATGGAATTTTGTTGTTCCATACCTCGTATGTTGTTTTGTTGTGGCGCTTGTTGATGATACAGCGGTTTTATGTATAGCACGCTGTATTGGTGGCTTCGCCCCAGAAACACCGTGGCAACTTGCTTGCGGAAATCATTGTCCTTGTTGCTTCCTTCAGCGTTCTGTTCTTTCGCTCAGCAACACCATTTTATTGAGGTGTACAGGCAGCTGAGTATTCGTGTTGTATCCCATTTTCTGAACAGTATTGCTCTATAAAGTGGTTAGTAAATTATGTACCTCTGTCAGAACGAATGGACACGATACTCAACCCTTTAGCATTCTGAAGCTTTCTCAGGTGCTCAGGCAGTTTTGATGTTGTTTCCTTCTTCTTGCTTAGGAAGATTGTCCAAGCATACCTGGAATAATCATCAATAATAACGAGACAATATTTCTTACCTCCTAAACTTACCGGGTCTACAGGACCATATAGATCCATGTGTAGCATTTCCAAAACTCTGTGAGTGGAAAGGTAGGATTTGCTCTTCAGGGTGGTCTTGATTTGCTTGCCTTTCTGACAGGGTCCACAAACGCTGTCTTTTTGGAATAATACATTTGGCAATCCTCTTACCATTCCCTGTCTGGAGAGCTTGTTGATGGTCTTGAAATTGACATGAGACGTCCTTTTGTGCCATAGCTAGCTTAGATTTGCAGTGCCTTTGGCAACAAAACAAGGAATTGTGGAGCTCGTAGGCATCCAGTCAGCAATATACATATTACCTGATCTGCTTCATGTGAGCACAACTTCTTTGGTCAGGATGTTCTTGACTCTACAGTGATCTATATAGAACTTCAGCGAGAACTATTTTTCACAGAACTGGCTAATACTAAGTAGATTGTACTGTAAGCCTTCAACATAAGCTACATCGGTGACTTTGAATTTTCCGACAAGCAGGTTTCCTTTTCCTCTTGTTCTTCCTTTAGATTTATCACCGAAGCGCACTTTTGGACCGCAACCTTCTACGTAATCTAACAACTTGCTTTTATCTCCTGTTATGTGCCGAGAACATCCGCTATCAAAGTACCAAATGTCCTTCTCTAAGATGTCCTCTATGCAAATAAATTAAGTATATTTAGGTCCCCTTCGATTGTTGGGTCCATTGATGTTAGTGCCTTTAGGTACCCAGATTTTCCTGACAGTAATAGGTTTACTGTAGGATGCTTTAGGTCCGTAGTTGCGATGTCTACGTGGGGCATGTATGTAGTCGCTATAACCATGATAATCATTATGCATGTAAAATTCAGGGTTATTATTATTAATCAAGTACGAATGCCGTCTTGGAGGTGGAGCCATTTCTTCGGCCTTACAGCTTGCCTTCTGGGTCTCCAGTTGGATTCCCAAAGCTGTTGTTGATACTGTGCGGATACTTGCTTTCGCTAGGGATAACGAGGCTCCTGTATCCAATACCTAGGCGTGCTATACTGAAAGTACTGCCATGCGGGCCTTTGATATTTGGATACAACCTTCTTTACGAGCATTGGCCATTTGTTGATATGCTCGGGGAGCATGCTGTTGGGTACGCCTTACAGGTCTGAATGGCTGGTGATTCCGCTGTCTGGAATATGACCGTGGTGGCGTAATGGCAGCTTTTGCTGTTCGCGATGCAACATGTTCCTTCACAGGACTCGGAATTTCTTCCGATACAGGAATGAGTTCCACACCACTGACGAACACAGTGCTAGTTTTCACTTTATTGGAAAATGAGTTGTATCCTAAGCCACTTTTATCATGAGCATGTTGCCTAGTGCTTAGAATTTCTTCCATTCTCTTGGATGATTTCTCGAAAGACTTCAGAATGGTCTCAAGTTCTCCTTCTCATTTTTCGAGCATTTTTACTTTGGCTTGAAGCAGAACAAAATCATTTGTCTTGCTTTCACTATGATATTTAGCCTCACTTAGTTCATGAGCAAGTTGATGATTGCTCTCCATGAGTTTTTCATGATCGACTTTGCTGTTTTCACAATCAACAGACATGTTTTCGTAATTTACTTTTAGCAAGTCGTTTTCTTCTTTCAGCTCTAGGTTATAAAGTTGGAGCTGCATATTTTCATTTTTCAATGTCTCATGGGCCTTTTAAATGTTCTTAAACTCATTCATCATGTTTTCAAAAGTATGAGATGCATTGGTAGGAATAGATGAGGTTGAGCTTACCTCATCATCGCTATCTTCATCTTCCGGAATGTCTTTGGCCATAAAGCACATACACGCTTTATCTTCGAATTCATCATCAGATGAGTCACTGTCAGTGACTACCTGAAGACATTCTTCGGACTTTGATGGTGCGGGGGAGGCTTCTGATTCACCAATCAGGGCCTTGAGCTTGTTTTTCCAAGCACGTCTTCTTTCATCTTTTTCTTGTTGCTCGGCTTCCGGTAACATTTGAACTTTAGGATGAGGACATTTATTTGCATAATGTCCTGGTTTCCTGCAATTATAACACATGTTAGCATCACCAGAGGAAGTTTCGGTACTTACCTTGTGAACAGGCTTGGGCCTGTATGGAGTCTTTCCCGACTGCTTGATGAACTTCTTGAACTTATGCATGAGGAGCGCCATTTCATCTTGTGATAGGATGTCGTCGTCGCTGTCAGCATTCTTGTGAATCGGCTCTGATGAGCATGGCATGATGTGTCTTCGGTTGGATACAACGGCTAATGATGTAGTCCTTGCGGGAGATTCTTTAGCTTTCTCTCTCCTGTCTATATCATACTCAAACGCTTTGAGGTCAGAAAAGAGATCAAAAGTAGATATTTCATTAAGATTGCACGACACACGCATAGCTGTGGACTTAATATCCCATCGGGCAGGGAGAGATCTGAAAATTTTTAGGTTCTTCTCCCTTTGGGTATAAATCTTGCCTAATGCTTCAAGTTCACCAACAATGCCAGTGAATCTGAGGTCAAGTTCCTCAAGTGTTTCAGTTTGTTTCATTTCAAAGATTCAAATTGCTGAGTCAATTTTGAAATTTTGTTTTATTTTGAGAGATCAGTTCCCTCACAAATTAACTTGAGTTTATCTCAGATATCCTTGGCTGTTTTACAGCTCTTTACCTTAGAGAACGTGCCTTTGTCAAGAGTGACAAATAACGCGTTCTTAGCAACATTGTCGAGGTTGGCGCGCTTTCTATCTTCAGAAGTCCATTGTTCGCGCTCTTTCTCGAGCATCTCTGCATGAGCCTGGCATTCAATCCTTGGGGCCGGATTTACCTTCATGATCTTTATGGGGCCATCCTGTATAACAAAAATCATCTCTTCGTACATTGCTGCAAGATGAGCCTCCATCCTAATTCTCCAATCGTCAAACTCGTTAATAGAAAATATAGGGACTTTATTGATCATTGATGTATCCATATGAGAATAAAAAGACTGTTTTGCAAAGATAAGTGATTTAAGGATCTGATTCGGTCAAAAATACGACTGATTCTTTTTAGAATCAACCGCTCCGATACCACTTGTTGGCCATTAAGTATACAGAATACAGCTTGGAAAGTGCTTTAAGCAACAAGCTGTACGATTTTCAAGTTTGAGTGCGTAGCGTAAGTCTAGTTAAAGTAAGTTGTTGTAAATACAGCAACTAGATATGAAGTGTATACTTAAAATAATCACATATATTAAAACAATAAATACAGAAGGTAATTGACACAGTAATTAAAGTGGTTCGAGGTAAACCCCTCTACGTCCACTTGTCCTCCACACAGGAGTTAAAATGTTTATTAAAAATACTACGTACACAACTACGTATTTATAATCAAACCTATCAATGTATCGTTCACACAGATTGATACAAAGATCGTACCTTTCAACCGTTCACACAGATTGGTCAAAGCTTTCACTTGACTAACTTCTTCACACACAGTTCCGAAGCTTTGTCTCTTCAATGCTCAGGAAAAGCAAGGCTTTATCAGTCCACACAGGGCTGATGGGTTTGTTTAATGAAAGAACGTTTGTTTGAACAACAGCTTGACTTTCTTGAGCTTGAGCTGATGATGTGTTGTTCAAGGTTGAGCACTTGGAGAATATGTAGTATGCTTGAAGAAATATGTTTGCTCAGATATATTCGTGTAAGTGCTTCTGGTTACTTGTTGTTGGTTTTTCGTTCGTTACTGATCTTCAAACTCTTAGGGATATATATATAGCCTTCTGAATAGATCCGTTGATAAAGATCCATTGAGCAAAAGTCCGTGACAACTGGATGGTTGACTTGTATAGACCAAGATCCGGATTTTGCGTTGTTTGAAGATCTCTGTCGGTTTCAGTATTTAAATACTTTATCCTTTCAGTATTTAAATACTTCTTATCAAACGGGACTTGACTTTACCGAATAACAAAGATTCCATTTCAAACGGTCTTCAGTCCTGTTTCGATAGGCATTGACGATCTCAATACTTTACAGCTTGAATGTTGTATCCATTTGTGCTGTAGGCTATGATGGAGAAGTCGTTGTATGGAATGTTACTGTATGAAGAGACAGCTTCCATACTTGGCGCTTTTAGACTCTGTTGCTGTATGATGGCATTATGAGAAGTCTTCGATACAGGATCAGCAACCTTCGATCAGACTTTCGATACAGCTGCTTGCTGTATGCTGGTTTGACACTTTATCAAAACCTCGATACAGGGATTGTTTTATCTTAACAACTCCCCTTTGCTACTGTTATATCAAGGGTTTTATTGCTCGAGTTTAGTTTCATTTTGCTAATGTTATATCTGGGGTATTATTGCTCAAGTTTAGTTGCTTATCCAAGCATAATTTCCTTTAAATTTACCTTATGGGAAGCTATTTGGGTGGTAGCAGGGTTTCTGTAGAATGAATATAGACTTTATTTAGAAATTGGGATTGTGCTAAAGACTTAATTTTTTTAGTTCTTTAATTTAATTATTTCTTTTCGAGGGGGGTGTAATATTCGCGATTTCGATTTTCGGTAAATTTATTTTTTTCAGCAGTCCATTTTAATGGCTCGCTTGTGACCGTTTCGTCATTCTGAGAATGATTAATTCTTCACTTTTTGACATCCGAGTTCGTTTCGGTATCGTTTTGTTGAGTTCCGTGCTTCTTAGCGACTTTTCCGCACTTGAGTTCGGTTTTTGTGAATCTCGTTCGAAATTATTGTTTCGAGTTTCTCGTAAGTCCGTTTAACTTTGTTAGACGTGTTGTGAACTTTGGTTTGGTTATTCGATCACATATCGTGATTTTCGGCCGTTTTGGGCCATTTTGTAATTTCCCAAAATTGTGGGTATCCGGATTCGTATTTGTTGTCTCGACCCTTTTCATGGTCGCGTGTGAGTTTGATTAGAGCTCAAGCTCTTAGTATGATCTTATTCTGGAGCTTTCCGTGCGTATCTTGAACTTGATAATTCGATCGGAGGAGTCCGTCGTTGTACCCGTTTTGAGAACTCTACTTCTATAGTTTCTGGGTGCATTAGCGCGTGCTAATGGATTTCTTTAGCGCACGCTATCGAGTAGCAGACTCAGAACCAGTGGGTACTGGATTATCCCGTTAGCGCACGCTACCATATGTATAGCGTATGCTAGTGATGCTTCCTTACGTACGTAATGCGGCCTTCGTTACGTACGCTAGCGCGAGCAGGATTTCGGGCAGAGGAGTCTGGATGACTCTTACGTACGTAAGGGCTTGCACCTTACGTACTTTAATCATCTAGCGTACGTTAGGTTTCGTCCTTAACGTGCGCTAGCTCCTGTGTGCTATATATAATCAGGAGTTGACCCAGAATCGGAATTTTTCATCCCATTTCTTCTTCCTTCCACCGTTGGCGATTTGGGTGGCTGAAGAACAAGTTTCCGTCGGGCTTTGATGATGGTAATCATCTCGTGGGCATTCCTCGTGTTCATTATCATCTAATCATCTACCAATCGTTCTTCTTTTTTGTAAATCAAGGTATTTCCTAAAATCCTAGATTTGTGATATTTAGCGGTTTGTCTCGATTTCGTGATTATAATATGAAATTATTGATTCCTTTGTTGTTATCTAGTCATATTGATCTTAGCCCTCAATTTTGAATTCCGTTTCATGTTTTTGGTCGGGTCGATTCGTGTTCTTGGCCGTTTTGGGGGAAACCCTTGAACTTTCGTCGTTTGTTCCTTTAATTCAGCGGCTTTGGGTCGTGCTATGGAATTCATTTTCATTGTTGTTATTGTCGTTCGTAGTTTATTATCGCGAGTTGGCATTCGGCGGAGTCGACGGGTTTGTAGTCGGTTCGTGCCATCCTACTTCGGTCGATTCTCCGCGTTTGTGATTATTCTAGGCAAGTACCTTGTTCATACATTTCTTATTTTGTGGATATGATGATTGGTGATCGTTTTGGTGTGTTTGCTTGGTTGTTTGGAATGAACTTTCAAAAGATTCAGTTTAGCCTCGCTAAAGGATCTCTTTCAAAACCGTGTGTTTGTTGAATGTTGTATTTGTGAATGGTTATGTGAATCCTATGGATATGTTCGATGTTGGTGTTGTGATTTGATAATATACATATATACATATATTATCCCATTTCGGTGCGTCGGCGATTGTGTTGTGCTATGTGTTTGTTGCCTTTGGGTGAATTGTTTGGATATTCTTGGGATACTGTATTATGTGTGTGAATGTGTGGATATGGGCGGGGTCTACGGTTACACATGGCTTGTGATCATGTGGTCACGAGCAACGAGCGATTGATCCAACCGTGAGAACCTAAGAATACCTACGGTGACACATGGATTGCGATCATGTGGTCAGGAGACAATAAGTGATTGATCCAACCGTGAGATGACGTGGCAAGTGATCACAGTGGTATAAGAAAACCTACGGTGACACATGGCTTGTCATCATGTGGTCAGGAGACAACAAGTGATTGATCCAACCGTGAGATGACGTGGCATGTGATCACGGTGTTATGTATATGATTTTGGACGTGTTACTGAGATTTCGTATCTTGGGTGGTTATATTCTGTTGACTTTATGTCCGTTGAGGACACGTGATGTGGCTTTGAACCCTGTGAATTGTTGTTGGTTTTATTTGAGAAAGAAAATTCTTTGGGCTATGACCCTTTTCGTTTTCTTTGAAAAGAGAATGATTCGTTAATCCTAAATGGTTTCCCATTAAAACTCCTGAGGGCTTTCATTTTTTTTAAAACAATTTATAAATTGTTCTCTTGATTGGTGACCTGTCGAGCTTGGAAAGTTTTACTCAAACCCTTTTTGCCTCGGGAAGTATCTTTCATTTTGTTTGAATCTTTGAGGATTCCTGGTTATTATTATTCTTGGGATATGATCTGTATGACTCGTATTTGCACTTTGTACTTGCACTAGCAAAATAGTTGGAATTTTGCTAACCCCCGAGTAATCGGGAGGTGGATGTCTGTTTTGCATTCAAGTTTTGGGGAGCATAACACAGGGTTGACACGAAGGATGATGAAAGATGATCGATACTAATCACATGAGGACCCGTGCGATGTTGTGTTGGCCTAGTTGTAGTTTATTTCCGCTGCAGTATTTTTCACGTTGCACGGGAGTGTTTTGTTTTGACCCCTGCGTGGGCATGCTTTGAGATTGAGTTGTATGTATTGATTGAAAGACCAAGTCGGTCTAGTGAGTCGTCATTTAGCCTTGAAGGCGATATTATGATGTTTGATTTTTGTTACCAGTCTGATAGATTCTTGAGGAAAGGGTCTACGGCGTGTAATATCCCTGAGTGGATTGAGATGTTACATAAATGGTATCGAAGATTAGGTTGTGAAAACCTAGGCTGTCAGGTTAAGTTGTGTCTGTTGAGTTTTGTCTCGTCGGATTTTGTCTGACTGAGTCGTGTCGCGATGCGTCGTCTGAGTTTGTTGGTCGTGATTAGTATCGTGGGGCGATCATCATCTTCGTGCGACCTGTAGATGTAAGTCTCCCTTCTTTGTGTTGTGCCTCGTGTGACGCGAGCCACTTGTATGATTATTTGTTAAGTGATGGAATCTTCATGTAGATTTTTCGTTTCGTGATATGTGTTTATTTGACTCTCATATTTTGTGTATATGGGGGGTGTTGTCGCTGATTATGTCTTTTCGACTGTTGTTTTTCCGCTGCTAAGGATTTTCAAAATGATTTGATCGTTTTGCAAGTATTCTCGTGAAACCTTTGTACTTAATATGGAATGGTGATGTATATGTGTGTGCTTTGCTCACTCCGGGAGGTTCCGACAAGGCCTCGGGGGAATCCATGACTTCACTCCGGATTAACAAGCTTGTTCGCTAGCCAGTTCGGGAGGGTCCTTAGAGGCTTCGAATGGGATCAGTGGGTTCGGGGTATTTGACTGTTTGTTTTCCGGTAAAAGACATGTATTGTTTTGATTTTGAACGATTTGATGCGTGTACTATGATGTGTATAAGCGAATGTCGATACGTGTGAGTTTTGGGCATTCTGACCTATTGGATTTCTGAAAACCTTGAGTATCTTAGAAAATAAATTTCGAGACGTACTTTTGAAATGGATTATTTTATCGCGGTATTTTCAAGGCGCCTACTAGTGCCACAGTATGTTTCAAAATTATTCCACTTTGAGGACCAAAATATTTTGAGATAAATTAGAAACGCATTTGCTTAGACCCGAGGGTAGAATATTTCTGAAAGTTTTTCACTAAAAGAAAAATATCCTCATTTTTTATCAAACACAAGACGGTTTTTCAATGTCTCGATGACGCTGTTTGTATTACTTTTTCGAAATGTGATACTTAAGTTCAACTGGTGTTTCCAAATTTTTGCAAGGTGTGGTTTCGTTTTAAAACCTATCCTTTCATGTTGCGGTCAGAGAATATGTGTATGATGTTAGCATTGTCGTTAGGGTGTTGGCCCTCTGAGTTGTGATTGAAGTGGTGTGAGCGTTGAGTCGTTCGCCACGCATTCGTTGTGTTAGCCCTCTGTGAGAGGTGTGATGTTGGTATTAAATGTTTGTCGCTTCTTGGTGATTGGCGTGTTATCGCACCGGTGCGAGCTGTTAGAGCTTGTGTTTGTATGATTATGTACATTTGTGATTATTTCATGATGTTTTGTAATTGTGTGCTGGTTATCGTTCGGGCCATTGAAATCGCCGAACGATGCCGTCGTTGCTGTGATTTTCGTATGTGTGTGTTGCCTTACGTTGGTAATCATGGTATGTGTTATGTGTTATGATTTTCTGTTGTGCTGAGTGGGTACTTATTCAGTATGCCGAGGGGCAGAGGTCGTGGTCGTGGCGATCAGACGCGTGATCGGGATCATGCTGCCGGTGATGGCGTTGGTATCGGTGTTGCTACTATTTTGCAGCAGTAGCCGCCTGAATGACTCGATTGACTCAGCGATTCGGCGTAATACAGATATGGCCCAGAACATTGGTGAAATCAGTGGCTTCGAGAAGTGGTTCGTATGAATCCCCCTCGTTTTGCTGGTGTCGCAGATGCTTTGGGCTGGGATGGTTAGCTTTTCCAATTGGAAAAGATATTCGAGGTATTTGATTGTCCAGAAGAGCGTAAGTTGCCAGTCGCTCAGTATCTTCTTGACAAGGATGCCGCTAGTTGGTGGGAGGCTATTAAGCCTCCAGATCGTGTGGTCTCGTGGGCAGAGTTCCAGGGATTCATGAGAGATGAGTTTTGTTCGGAACCGATCAGAAATCAGAGGATTAATGAATTCTTTTCGGAGAAACCGAGAGATGTACCGCTTTCTCAAGTTATTATTTATTATAGCAAACAGCTCAGTTATGTGCAGGATCAGGTAAGGACAGAGGAAGGTAAGATCTGTCATTTTAATAGGCGAATGAAGTCAGAGATTCGTCAGTACATGGCGGGTCTCACTTGTACTTCATTGAGAGAGTATCAGAATAGGGCGTTAGCCTATGAGCTATCCATATTATCGACTGAACATATGTCTGAATCGAAGAAACAGAAAACTGTTGGGAACTTTTCAGGAAATCGGGGGAGTGGGGCCCCTGAGGCTGGGACTTCGTGTCGTCATCCTAAGAAGATTCCTCGATCGTGTGGACAGAGGAGTGGTACCCCTGCAGTGAGTAATGTGAGCAGCACGAAGACATGTTATAACTGTAGTCGAGCAGGCCATAATGCGAAGAATTGTTGTTCACCGTTAGTCAGCTGTTTCGAGTGCGTTCAGGTGGGTCACCGAGCCGTGCATTGCGAGACGGTAGCTGAGAGGTTTGGGGATTTTCCGTCTCTGCTCCGAGAGGACACTTAAATGCCTAGTGTGGGTTTTGAGAATTACGACGTAGTCCGAATTGTTTGTGGTTGTCCTTGTCGATCGTCTTGTGTTTATTTTCTATTTTCTTAACTGTGAATGTTTTCTTGTAATTAGAGGTGCCCAAAACGACCCAACCCGCCGGGTTGACCCGCCGACTCGGACCCGGCTGACCCGTGCAGGACCCGGCTGACCCGTCGGACCCATCGACCCGGACCCGTGGTATACACGGGTGGGGTCCAGGTCTAGGTTTTGCCTACCCGGCGACCCGCCGGGTCCGACCCGTCGACCCGGCGGAAAAGTAAAAAAAAATTGAAATTTGGCCGTTAGACCCGGCGGGTCGGACCCGGACCCGGCGGGTCTAACGGCTAGTGCAGATTTTAAAAAAAAAAATTCATATCTATAAATACCTCACTACTCAACACATTTTTTCACACCTTCAATATAATCCATCTCTCAAACTCTCATTGCTAATTGCTATATTACTTAATCTCTCTCGTTTTTTTGCATTTAATCATTATGTCGAGTTCTGACAAGGGAAAGGGTATTGCTACATCTCCCAAAAAATCCAAAATGTCCAAGTTCGAGCGAATGGGTCTTTGGGGCAAATTGAAAAAACCATCTGGAATAATTATTCGGGAGCCCCAAAACCAAACTCCACCCGGTTTTGAAAATGAAAGTCAAGAAGCAGAATATGATGCTATACATGAAAGTATCTATTACGGTAGTACAACAACTACAGTGAAGAAGAAGTTGATCTCCGGGAATTTCGACGTGTCCCGAATCGTCAACAACTGCGTAGGGCTTTGATTCCTCACGAGGATACGTAGGCAATTTAATTTTAAGTGAAAACTTAAAATTAAATACAAGCCCATTTTTTTAACTCTTCTCAAGTAAAAGAACTACGTGGAGCTTTGATTCCTCACGAGGATACGTAGGCATTTTAATTTTAAGTAAAAACTTAAAATTAAATACAAGCTAATTTTTTCAAATGATTTCCTTGTTCACTTATAGTTATTTTTCGTGTATAAAATGATAACAAATAAAAGTTTTATATACTTCAAAAAACAAATTGAGACGGGTCGGACCATGACCCGGTGGTAGACCGGGACCCGGACCCGTGGCCGACCCGTCGACCCGCCAACCCGTACATTTCATATGTACGGGTGGGGTCCGGGTCCTGTCCTGCCGACCCGGCGGGTTCGACCCGGACCCGGCGTTGGGCACGTCTACTTGTAATAAGTACCTCCTGTTTTGTGATTGTTCGGATAATTAACTTGATTGTGCTATCTGTTTGATGACACTCGACACTTGTTGGTTTTATTATGCCTCTAGCTGTGACATTGTGATGGTTGTCGTTGAGCGTGATTTCACGCCGTATGTTTCTTTGCGTTTCTTGTAACGGTTCGGCGATGGGCGTAAGTTACACGGTTCTTGTGTACCTCGTTGAGGTGTTTCTGGTGGATATTGCTCCTCCCTACTTGTTTTAACTTTCGGGACGAAACTTCTTTTAAGGAGGGTAGTATGTAATATCCGTGATTTCGATTTTCGGTAAATTTCTTTTTTTTTTCAGGAGTCCGTTTTAGTGGCTCGCTTGTGAACGTTTTGTCATTCTGAGAATGATTAATTCTTCAGTTTTTGACATCCTAGTTCGTTTTGGTGTCGTTTTGTTGAGTTCCGTGCTTCTTAGCGACTTTTCCACACTTGAGTTCGGTTTTTGCGAATCTCGTTGTTGTTTCGAGTTTCCCGTAAGTCTGTTTAACTTTGTTAGACGTGTTGTGAACTTTGGTTTGGTTATTCGATTACGTATCATGATTTTCAGGCATTTTGGGCTATTTTATAATTTCCCAAAGTTGTGGGTATCCGCATTCGTATTTGTTGTCTCGACCTTTTCATGGTCGCGTGTGAGTTTGATTAGAGCTCAAGTTAGTATGATCTTATTCTGAAGCTTTCCGTGCGTATCTTGAACTTGATATTTCGATCGGAGAGTCCGTCGTTGTACCCATTTTGAGAACTCTACTGCTGTAGTTTCTGGGTGCATTAGCGCGCGCTAATGGATTTCCTTAGCGCACGCTATCGAGCAGCAGACTCAGAACCAGTGGGTACCGGAGTACCCCGTTAGCGCACGCTACCATATGTGTAGCGTATGCTAGTGATGCTTCCTAACGTACGTAATGCGGCCTTCGTTACATACGCTAGCTCGAGCAGGATTTCGGGCAGACGTACGTAAGGGCTTGCACCTTATGTACGTTAATCATATAGCGTACGTTAGGTTTCGTCCTTAACGTTCGCTAGCTCCTGTTTGCTATATATAATCAGGAGTTGACCAGAATCGGAATTTTTCATCCCATTTCTTCTTCCTTCCGCCTTTGGCGATCTGGGTGGCTGAAGAACAAGTTTTCGTCGGGCTTTGATGATGGTAATCATCTCGGTAGGCATTCCTCTTGTTCATCATCATCTAATCATCTTCCAATCGTTCTTTTTTTTTTGTGAATCAAGGTATTTCCTAAAATTCTAGATTTGTGATATTTGGGGGTTTGTCTCGATTTTGTGATTCTAATCCGAAATTATTGATTCCTTTGTTTTTATCTAGTCATATTGATCTTAGCCCCCGGTTATTCTGTTTTCATGTTTTTGGTCGAGTCGATTCGTGTTCTTGTCCGTTTTGGGGGAAACCCTTGAACTTTCGTCGTTTGTTCCTTTAATTCAGCGGCTTTGGGTCGTGCTATGGAATTTGTTTTCATTGTTGTTATTGTCGTTCGTAGTTTATTATCGCGAGTCGGCATTCGGCAGAGTCGGCGGGTTCGTAGTCAGTTCGTGCCATCCTACTTCGGTCGATTCTCCACGTTTGTGATTATTCGAGGCAAGTACCTTGTTCATATATTTCTTATTTTGTGGATATGATGATTGGTGATCGTTTTGGTGTGTTTGGTTGTTTGGAATGAACTTTTAAAAGATTCAGTTTAGCCTCGTTAAAGGATCTCTTTCAAAACCGTGTGTGTTTTGTGAATGTTGTATTTGCGAATGATTATGTGAATCCTATGGATATGTTCGATGTTGGTGTTGTGATTTGATAATATACATATATACATATATTATCTCATTTCGGTGCGTCGGCGATTGTGTTGTGCTATGTGTTTGTTTCCTTTGGGTGAATTGTTTGGATATCCTTGGGATACTGTGTTATGTGTGTGAATGTGTGGATATGGGCGGGGTCTACGGTGACACATGACTTGCGATCATGTGGTCAGGATGCAACGAGCGATTGATCCAACCGTGAGAACCTAAGAATACCTACGGTGACACGTGGCTTGCGATCATGTGGTCAAGAGACAACAAGTGATTGATCCAACCGTGAGATGACGTGGCAAGTGATTACGATGGTATAAGAAAACCTACGGTGACACATGGCTTGTGATCATGTGGTCAGGAGACAATAAGTGATTGATCCAACCGTGAGATGACGTGGCATGTGATCACGGTGTTATGTATATGATTTTGGACGTGTTACTGAGATTTTGTATCTTGGGTGGTTATATTCTGTTGACTTTATGTCCGTTGAGGACACGTGACGTGGACTTTGAACCCTGTGAATTGTTGTTGGTTTTATGTGAGAAAGAAAATTCTTTGAGTTGTGACCCTTTTCGTTTTCTTTGAAAAGAGAAGTATTCGTTAATCCTAAATGGTGTCCTATTAAAACTCCTGAGGACTTTCATTTTTTTTAAACAATTTATAAATTGTTCTCTTTATTGGTGACCTGTCGAGCTTGGAAAGTTTTACTCAAACCCTTTTTGCCCCGGGAAGTATCTTTCGTTATGTTTGAATCTTTGAGGATTCCTGGTTATTATTATTCTTGGAATATGATTTGTATGACTTGTATTTGCACTTTGTACTTGCACTAGCAAAATAGTTGGAATTTTGCTAAACCCCGAGTAATCGGGGGGTGGATGTCTGTTTTGCATTCAGGTTTTGGGGAGCATAACACAGGGTTGACACGAAGGATGATGAAAGATTATCGATACTAATCACATGAGGACCCGTGCGATGTTGTGTTGAGCGGCTTCTGAAGAATCTGATGAAAATATTCCTAGAAAAGGAAAACCCCAAACATATAGTAAACATCCATCAGACGGCTTCTCTACTTCTGATAATCTCATAGGCATTCTCTTCAACGGGCCATTGTTCCCACATGATTTATAATGTATTTTATTGACAGGTTTATTTTGTTAATTTGGCACTTTTTAACAATGTTATGAGTTGCCATTCAAAAAGATCAATTTTCTTGATCTTCTACAGAAACAGGCTTATAGACATTGGATAGAACTGAGAGATTGAGAAGGGGACTTTAGAACTCATCAGAAAATACAAAATAGGAAGGATATATATGGGAGCTGCAGTTGAGACATTCATCTCAAAGTAAGCTATTATTATTTCCTTATTTATCACTATGATGCTTCTTTGGATCTTGATTGCTTTATCGACCCTGAGAGTGTGTGTGTGTGGCGTTAATGAAGTTTCCAATTTAATCGTGCGATACATGCTAGCTGTTGTGTCTCCTGCAGTCTCTTCCTGAAATAAATATCATATTGCTTGAATCTCTTTATTTATCTCATCAATTTTTTTATGGGAAAGTTGAGTACATCTATTTTAATTAGAGGATTGATGAATCCTAATTGACCATAGATTAATCTTAAATTCAATGATAATGATACATACGGATAGAAACAAGTTTTTTTTAATCATTATTATTAAAATAGACCTTTTCTATGGCAGGAATTGTTACGTACAAGATTGGTTCTATGCTATTTCCGAACTAATAAATTCCTTAGCAGGGTTCCGAGTGACAGCTACAAAATTTATCCTCCCTACTTGTCCATGTAAGAATTGTTTGAATATTTAATGATATAGTTGGTTATCTATGCAATTTGTTGTTGCATAGATGAAAAAAATATTTTAGGATTTGGTTGTTTGGATGCCAAGAATAGGTCCATTCCCTGACTGGGTAAGCGCGTTTACAGATCAAGTCACGTCCTACGAGTCGTCCGGCGGAAAAGACTTTTTGAGTGGAGTAAAAGAATATGGGATCGTCGATCTCTTCCTTAAAGATCAAGAAGAGCCGATGACGGTCGATGGTGTGAAAAGACTTCCTGATGTCAATTTCCGAAAACCAGCGATCAAGAGGTTCCTCATAGATCGATCTTAGGAAGATCGAAGATCATAGCTTACTCCACTCAAAAAGTAGCTCATGAATCTAGTTGAGCTTAGGCAGGGCAGCTCTTCGTGCTATGGTTGAACTTGGTATATTCAGTTGTATGTGAATATACAATTTTATTGCTTTTGTTGTGATAAACTACTATTTTTTGTGGTGATAAACTACCATATATATTGTAAAACAAGGCTCTTTCATAATATTTTAGGTTATTGTTAAGGTCAATTTTGATGGCTTGAGGGACTCCACATTATAATTGCCATATAAATTGTTATTTAGGAATGTTGTAGCCTTTTAAGAGTTTCCTGAGTTTTGCTTTTGTGGTGATAAACTTTCGTGCAAGATTTCTATAAGCATTCTAAATTATTGTTACATTTATTATAGCATATAGAAATAATGTACTCACTTCCATTCACCGAAGTTTTATATTAATTTCCTACATAGTTACAAATAGCACATATTGCTTCCTACAAATATTTTGTTGACATCAAGTTTGACACTCCCAAGAAAAATAAAAAGAAGGTGAGGGAACCGGTCTTCCCAATTGCAATGCAAGATGAAGGCACAATAGCTAAGTAATAAATTTGGATGTCCTAATTATTATTTTTTCTTCCTAATTTTCGTATCCACTTTTAAAGTTTTTAATCTAGTTTAATTTAATTATTAAAAAAAAGTCGTGGAAAAACAGCAAAGTACGATGTTTTTTTTTTTTTTTGTGATTTAAACTTTTTGATTTGCTTATAATAATAGCCCTTTAGTTTTACTTAATATTGCTCATTTTTTAAAATAGTAAGACACAAGTCACTTGCGTGTTGTGTAAACCTTTGCCCATAACTCAAGTCAATCGTGGAAAATTTGAAGATAAAGAACCCGTAATAATCGCCCGGCGGTACTTTTTTTTAATCATTCTTTCTATGCCTAATCATCTTATAGGAAATTAAAAGAACTTGGAAGTCAAAGATTTTATTAAAAATTTTGCATATCATTACTATTTTGATGGAGTGTATTAGGATTCATATATATTTTCATTGAATTTTGAACTCAGTAATAATATTATTATTATATAGAAACGAGACATGCATAACGGTAATTATTACAATCCCGTCGAATTTTCGACGGGCCACATACTAATCTTCTTTATAATACGGTTTCGAGGAACTCAAGCAACGTCATCATATACAAACTTCAAATCTCTACATTTCAAATTTACAATTTTTGCTTTTTTTTAACCATTAATATATTCCTATTTGTCCATTTCTTTTCTATCTTAGTAAATTAAATTATGTCTTTTGATGCAATTTCGAAGATTTCTTTTGATGCGCGACATATTGAATTGTTCCGTATGGATGGGATTTTGATTAATGAGTTGATCTTCGTTGTCCATCCTCTTCCCTGGGCCTTTATTGATCAAACGGTTATTGGTTTAATAGATTTTCACCATGTGAGTGACCTGCCGGCTGCCACTATAAAGATAGATGTTTCAGGTTTTGGTAGATGAGGAAGAGGTTCTGGAACATCATCACGAGGATGAAGAAATGATGAAAAAGTGGATGAAAAAGTTTAGGTGGATGAAGAAGTTATGGATGATGAAAAAGTGGAGGAGGATGACGAAGTGGGTGAAGAAGTGGATGAAGAAATTATGGAGGAGGATGAAGATGAAGAGGAAGAAGATGACCCGGAACCTGTGAGGACCGATATCGTTGCAAAACCATATGTAGCTTCACTCAGAGCCTCATAACCCAAGCAATTTTTGATTTGCTCATGAAACTATGCTCAACGGCCATGAAGTTGTTGCTATCCTCTTCATCTTCATCCTCCTCCATAACTCCATCCACTTTTTCATCCTCCTGCATAACTTCCTCCTCCATTTCTTCATCATCCATAACTTCTTCATCCACCTGAACTTCTTCATCGACTTCTTCATCCTCCTGATGATGTTCCAGAGCCTCCTCCTCACCTCCCAAAACTTGAAACATCTTTATAGTGACAGGGTCACTCACATGATGAAAATCTATTAAACCAATAACCGTTTGATCAATAAAGCCCCAGCGCCCAGGGAAGGGGATGGACAACTTCATGTTGGAAGATTAACTCATTAGCCAGAAACCCATACATACAGAACAATTCAATATGTCGCGCATCAAAAGAAATCTTCGAAACTGCATCAAATGACATAATTTAATTTACTAAGATAGAAAAGAAATGGACAAATAGGAATATATTAAAAAATCACTCACAAGGGCATATTTCTTGACATCCACGGTCAACAGCGTGCACCTCTACAGAAGGCAAACTAAATTTAATTATCATTTTTCAATGATAAAAAAAGCAACAATGTCATATACTAACCATACACCCAAATTCCATTTCGCATATTAGGAATCACAGTAAACAACTCTTGAGTGATCATATTACTCAGCTTTTGAGCTGCTGTAGCACGAGGACGGCGTAATACATCCAATGCAAGAATAGCAGAGGAAGTAATCACGACTCATCGACGTTCACCCGGCCAATCTGCAAAACATAGAAGTCGAACATTTAAAAAATCTGTCAAATTAACATTTATGAGTCAAATATTTTAGAATAACAATCTTACCTATGTAGTGAATGTTTCCAGTGTGCATGTCGTTCCCCAAATTAAGACGATAAATCTCACGCCATGGAAATGGCCCGTTTGCACCAAAAATGCGAACATCATTTGGAAGACCGATCCTGCGCAGGCAAGCTCGGTTCCAAACAACATTGCCCATCATGATATCCGAGAAAGTTTGGCAGGTTTGAGAAAAGATTACAATAGAAACTAGCATATATTCCCAGATATCCCTTGGGAGGTTATTCTTTCCATCAATGCCATCAGAGAAACTAATCAAAGATCACAATACTTCAACCACTACATATAAACATTAACACTAAGAACTGAACTTCAAAAAGATGTATAAGAAAGGAGATTCAGGTAACTTAAAACCAAGTAAGACAGATTTGTATCAAATCAAAACTTCACAATTGAAGATTTCAACAATCAAACGATGACTATTGAAGGTCGGATAACTTAGAAACCCTAAGTACGACAGATTTGGATCAAATCCGCACCTCACCATTCAAAATTTCAAAATCAAACGATAACTATTGAAGGTCAGATAACTTAGAAACCCTAAGACAGATTTGGATCAAATCCGCACTTCACCAATCAAAATTTCAAAAATCAAACGACAACTATTCAAGGTCAGTTAACTTAGAAACGCAAGTATGCCAGATTTGGATCAAATCACAACACCATTGAAGATTTCAACAATCAAACGATAACTATTGATAAGCAGAACAATCAATCATCGTGATGAGATATGTAAAGTTTGTATTTGTTTCTATTTTGTACTTAAAATAGTGAAGGGTAGGTTTTGTCATTAGTCATTAGTTGTAATCTCTTTTTAAGCATGCTTTGTACAATCATTTAGGGTCAATAAAAAGTATTTTCATTCCACCAAACTTTTTCTCTTTTCTCTTTCAATTTCATATCATTTCGGATTCAATTTCAACAATTATTATGGTATCAGAGCAGGAATAATACCTGTTCGTTGATTCCGATTTCGAGGGTTGTATTCTTTTCGATCCTTTCTTGATCGAATCCCATCTGCCCGTTTCTTTCTTCGGTTTCTGCTTGCTTTCTGATTAAGCTTCATCTTCATCTGTTCGAATC
Source organism: Orobanche coerulescens (assembly GCA_033398695.1). NCBI lineage: Eukaryota > Viridiplantae > Streptophyta > Magnoliopsida > Lamiales > Orobanchaceae > Orobanche > Orobanche coerulescens. Next base: position 31,292,693 of record CM065816.1, read on the forward strand.
TTGTCGTTGATCGAAGCCATATCTTCATCTATTGTCCTTGCTGCTCTTCGTGGTTGAATAATCTAGATCAAGTACGATCAGTTTTGTGCGATCGCACAACCGTATCTTGATTAGGGTCGCACTTCCTTCGGATCGCACATCAGGGTGTACTTGTTCAGTGATCGCACTTCATAGTTTGCGAGTTCTGCGATCGACTTTCCGGCAAGGTTCTGCGATCGACGTTCTGGCCCTGTTCTGCGATTGTCTTTCTGCTTCCCTAATCGTGTATTCTATGTTCTTGCTTGGGCCTATTGGGCTGGTACAAGTTTTTTTTTGGGAAAATACAACAATGTAAAAGTAATTACGAAATTGACAACTGTTTACCTTTTTTTACATGTGTCTACCAGGTATTAAGAAAGGTAGGTTTTACGAAATTACGTTTTATTATTTTTATCCTGTAATCATATCCCCCTTTTAACCCTACTGAGCGAGAAACCGGCTGAAGAATATCTTCAGCGCATATCTCTTTCTCTTTTCCTTCTATATCTTTGTTTCTTTCCGAAGATTTCTCCTTGGTATATTGATATATATTTTCGTTTTTATTGATTGGAACCCTAAACTTGTTTAGTTCTTTTTATGGAGGTTACCAATTCCGAGAATCTGAGGAAATCCGCAAGGCTTGAGAAGGGTAAAAATCTTCTTCATGCCGTAGATTTGCGTAGTTACGGATGCAGTCGAGAAAGATTTGGTGGATACCTTAGTCCCGTGCAAAAAGAACTTCGGAAGAAGACTCGAATGGAAGGTGAATCAATCGATCCTGTTAAACGATGTCTTGACCCTGATTTTGAATCCCCGATCGACAAAGGCAAGGGTAGAATTGTTGGTGAATTGAAGAAGCAAAAACATCCCGATGGAGAAGCAAAGGTCTTTCTTCGTCCGAAGTTTTTGAAAGTATTTTACTTATATTTATATATACCAACGTTTTAACAATCAACTATGCATTTTTTTGAAAATATTTGGTTTGTGAATTTGTATTTTATCTTAATTTACGGGTTTCTGAAATAATTATGTTTTTAAATTTTTTTTTTTTTGCAGAAATGGAATTTTTATTATGATGAAAGTGACAGAAACTTTCATGGGAAAGCAACTTATTGGAATGATTTTGACGTTCCACAAATTATTCATGATAAGTTGACGGTTGTTCAACGTGATTTGTTCATGGAAACTCCTTTTGGACAGTTTCTTGATCTTAAACCGCCGAAAATGTTTTCACAAATTATTCATCAAGCCCTTGTTAGAGAAATTTACCAAAGAGATAATGAAGAAATGTGGTTTGAGTTTGGGGAGTTACGAGTTCGTTTCGGGTTACCGGAGTTTTGTTTAATAACTTGCTTGCGTGGGGATGGTTTTTCCGAATTATCTGCGTTTGAGGATCAACATAATGATATGATATATAAATTCTTTGGTGGAAATCGTATTACTAGAGCGTTAATTGAGTATACGTATAAAGATGCCGTCTTTGAAGATGATATGAGGCAGTTAGGCTTTCAGTAATTTATTTACTATTTAATTATTTGTTAGCTGCTGGCTCTCCTAGGTTTGTAGATAGGTCAATATTGATTTATGCAGCGTCTGGTGATTTGAAAGTTTTTCCTTGGGGTAAGTTATGTCTTGAGCAGACTTTGAAGTCCTTATCTGTTGCTGTGAAAGGATCTCCAAGACGGTTGAAGAATGGTTCTGTGGAGTATAATTTTTTTAAAAATAATTACACTAAACTGTATAAGTTGTGTGGTTTTCCGTATTGTTTTCAAGTTTTTTTGTATGAAACCATTCCGACTTTGAAGGATCGTGGAATATGTCTTCTGAAAGATAAATCGTGTCTGAGGATATCATCTTGGATTGAAAGTGGTAAAACTCCAACTAACGATCAGCTGAATGATTATGTTTTTGGTTCTGGACAGGTATCATTTGGTCTTTACGTTTTTCACTTAAGATCATACAACTGTGTGTATATATATATATATATATATATATATAAATCATATGGTTTTATATGATATTTATGTCATCATGTCTATGAAGTTTATTTGGGTTTTTATGTACTTAATAATGTTTTTGCAGTTGAGAATTGAGTTTCTCAGACCCACTGTTGAGGAGTTGGAGAGAATGGATTTTTTAGCAGGGTTTAGGTTCTTACAAATAGCTGATGGAGGTGTTGGAGTAGAGCAGAAATTTGTAACAAAACCGAAGAAGGTTTTTATTGGAAGTTCTTATATGAATGCTGAATTTAAAAAATTAGTTGAGGAAAGGGTAAATTCACTAGAATCCAGTATTTTGAAAGTAATTGAAGAAATTGGGAAGCTGAGGTGTGATTTTGTGGCTCAGTTGCTTAGTACCCAGACTGAGATAATTACTCAAGTTAATTGTTTACTGAAAGAAGTTCAGTTTGGTCGTGAAGATAAAATGAAGTCAAATGGCGGAGTAAATGCATCTGTTGAAGGATTTGTTGGAGTTGCTGACGTTTTTTCTGGTAGTGGTGGTGCACATTCAGGGACATTTAAAGGCAGACCATCTTCACCTGGAGAAGTTTATAAAAAAAACATGGCTGATGTGGATAATACTGTCCATGTTTTCTTTTTTATCTATTCTTGTTTTTTTTGTATTATTAGTTATTTTTATTGTTGTCAATCTCCTTTTTGTAGTATTACTATTTATTTGGATAATATTGTCAAGGCTTTTTTTTTTATTTATTTTGTATTATTATAGTTGGTTAATTAGGATACCAGTTTTTGGTAACATATCCATGCATATTATTGTAGGATACTATTTTTGCACAATTTAGTTACCTGAGTATCATTTTTATGGTTACCTATATGTATGACAGTGTTATTTTTTTCCCAGAATATACCAACTGTGTCCATAGGAAAGATGGGATTTGGAGATCAACTCAGAGATGAGGCTGTAGTTGTTGAGAAAGTAGTCAATAAGGAAAATGGTGGTTCCCCTGGGAAGGTTAGTGTGGTTTGTGGAAACTTATTTTAGGTGTTAAAAGTTTTATCTGTTCAGTTGTAAAAATTTGGTACTTTACTTTGATTTTGTGTTCGATTGGTTTTGTTATTTAGATTATTTAATTAGATTGGATATGTGTATTATATAAGATATTTATTAGCATAATTAGTTATTGCCAATATTTTCCTAGTTACCAATCTGGTAATAACGTTTATTGTTAGTTTTTGTAGAACTTAAAAGTTGTTTGATTGAATAGTTTATAAGGTTAATTTGTTTGGTTTACATATGAGTTATTAATTATTCATTAAATATTTGAGTTGTGATGTGAGTTTGAATGTTACAATCTTGATATTTTGTGTATAATAAGCTGTTTATACAATTGTATTTTATTTCAGGAACCAATCATTCACGAATATCCCTCATTTGATCTTCTTAGTCAGGGAATATCCAAGTGTCAAGAGGTATTAGAGATGGTAACAATCTTATTTATTTTGGTATCCTATAACTTGTTATTTAATTTTTCTGGATGTTTACACTATAGGATGACGCTGATATGAAGAGTAGTAATCTAATGGATGACATAATTTTTACTACTCAAGATATCAAAATTATTGATGATTTGGAACAAAGTGTTGGAAAAGTTGTTACCAGAGGTAAGCGTGCAGTGGTTAAGAGTGCAGTTTATAAAAGTCCTTTTACTACATAATTTGGTTCGGCTGAGTGCAAGGAAATTGTTCCATATGCAAGATATATACGGAAAGGGATGTGTGCGTTTCCGTTGGAATGTTTGAAAATGCCTGAAAGGGATGAGTTTGAAACTTTTGAACAGTGGTTCAGGATTGGGTTCAATTCTCGAAAGAGGTTCGTTTAACTTTTTTGCCACTAACAATTAGTATATAATTTATTGTTGGGAAAAATGATTTATCTATTTTAATTGTAGGGTTTATAAATTTCCTGGGAGCAGTGATATTATTGAACCTCCACTCAGTTTTGGGTTTACCTATGTTAGTAGTAAATTGTGGTTTTATAATTTGTTGACTCCAAACAAATGGCTTGATCATGATGTAAGTTTATTCACAAATATGTCATTCCATTATATAATGTTGTATTACCTAGTAAATGTTATGTTGGGTTATTTTTTTTTCCTGGCAGCATATCAACATTTGCTTTTACTACTTGAGGAAGTTGGCGCGACATTCTCCTCATGTTTTGATTAAGGTTACAACAGTTGATTCATGGTTCCATGTCAAGTTGACTAACTTGTACAATGAGTACTGTGAGAAGCTTGGAGATACTAATGTCTTGGCCCGAGATAATGATATATGTGACTATATTCTTGGTTATTCGATGTTCGTTAACGCACCTTGGGTTGAGGTTGACTACATTTTATTTCCTATTAATATGGATGGTCCTGCTCATTGGTTTTTACTGGTATTTGATGTGCATCGTCGGCGCGTTGTTGTGTACAACACATTCCAGCCAAATTGTATCACTATGCAGACCAAGATCATGGATGTTTGTGAACCTTATATTATTGGGCTCCCTATAATTTTGTCTCACTGTGGTTTTTGGAAGGGAAGAAATGATGTTGATTTCACTACGCCCTGGTACTGTGATAAAGGTTTTGAAGATGCAATTGAACTGGAATTTGCAAAGTCTGTCCCAGAGCAGGTTCAATGGTGAGTTTATTAAGTTGGTCTGAAATTCTGTTTTTTTAGTGATTGTGAGGATCTGTATTGTAACACCCCAAACTAGGCGGATATTACAGTGCCGTTGACCCCCGACTGGGACCCACCAGGCGAGTGAAAATAAATGAAATACACAGGGTAAATGTAGTACCGAACCACATTACATCATAATTACTCCGATGAGGAGTTTCATACAACACACCCAAGGAAATGACCGAATACAAGTATATATTTTATATGGAGATAAAATATACAACACTGAATGAACTCAAAATCCAAACGGAAATCTGCAGCGGAAATAAAATAAGGAAACACGGTGAATGAAAGGACTGGGGTCCCCCTACTAGTATCACTGGGACTCTTCGCCATCAACGTTATCTTCCCGTGCCTTAGCCTTGCCACGACCTGAAAAACAAAATCCCCCAACGGGGTCAGTTACACAGAACAACAATCCTCAAGAGTTGAATAAACACAATCATATATATGCTGTATAAACCACAAGTTTAATAAAAAATGAATCGGTTAGATTATAACCCAATCTTGTTGAAAACATACGCAATCAAACATGCTGTATGAATCAACGAACGGTACGGCTCAAAGGGTGGCACCACACTACGCCCGGGATGGAAATGTGTCCGTGCACAAGCCACCATCGAGTATCGATCGAATACACGTGTGGTCTTGTACCTAATCAGTCTCACAAAGTGATCTTCTCGTGTGCACAGTCCAATGTGAGGCCAACAACCAACACACGACTTAATATGTTCCCGACATGAAAATCCTACACATACCAACCGGCACGCCAGTATGACCCGGAATGCCACGAGATAACAAAAGTGACATCGAAATCAATAATGACTCACCGAGATGAAATGACACTGAAATGAATGATAGCTCAATGAAATAATTGGAACCGTCGTTCCTCGTGACTGAAGTGATTAATTGACAATGACAAGTCTCGATACGGTTAATACAATATGAATGATTTATTATTATGAATGAACAACAACGAAAGGAATGAATATCCCTTTAACTGAGTAAGAATTAACTTACCTTAACACCGGTGATGATACGATCTCTCTCGAACAACGTCCTAAGGAAACTACCGGTCGCTCGAACAACCTTGAACAACACAATTACCAACAATCCGTTCAACATACGAATCAAACACGAATATAACTAACTCAAAACGTCGATACGACTAAACCAAGTTCATTGGGGCATTATATCGAACACGTTGAGGCCAAACTTCGATTATTTACAACCAAACCTCAATAATACCAATATCAAATCCACAAGTGTTTCAAACCAACAAACATCTTCAATACGATCAATAATCCAATATGAATATCCAAATTCGTGATTTCAACAACAATTAATCGAAAACCCCCAAATCCAACTCAATATTCAAAGTGTTCTTGAATAACCTTTCAATAATATGTTGAATATTCATTCATACTCATAATCATATATATATCTCTTCATACAACATGATTATAACATCCAAAACATCATATCTCAACACAAATCGAAATCCAAGAGGTTTGGGAAAATTACCTTTGAAGATCCAAACACTTTGATTCGATGAATACGCGTTAGATCGACGATCCGAGCTTCACTACCGAATGAAAATGATGAAGAATCGAGTATTCAAGTGATTGATGATGAAAATTTCTCCCACAAACCCTCTCTCTCGGATGTAGGATGTGTAATACCCGGTTGTAATTCATTCATTATGATTCAGTAATTATCAGTCAGTAATTATCACTCAGTAATTTCCACTCATTAATAATCACTCATCATTCATGATTCATTCATTTGGCATGTGGTAACTGTAATACCCGTAATTTCGATTTCCGGTAATTTCTTTTTTTCGGCGAAAGTCCGTTTTGACGACTCGCTCATGACCGTTTCGTCATTACGAGAATGATTAATTCTGCACTTTTTGTCATCCGAGTTCGTTTCGGTGTCGTTTTGTTGAGTTCCGTGCTTTTTGCCGACTTTTCCGCACTTGAGTCCGATTCTTGCGAATCTCGTTGGAAACTGCTGTTTCGAGTTCCCGTAAGTCCGTTTAACTTTGTTAGACGTGTTGTGAACTTCGGTTTGGTTATTCAATCACGTATCGTGATTTTCGGACGTTTTGGGCCATTTTTGTAATTTCTCAAAGTTTGGGGTAATTACTTCCGTCGTCGAATTCCGACACTTCGGGTGGTCGGAATCGTGTGTTCTCTTAGCGCTTGGATTCGTCTTTGCGAGTACTTCGTAACCGTATCTCCGGTTTTTACTCAGGTTCGGGTTTCGGGGTCGTTCGGACCGTCGGAGTGGCCACGACCGAGACGGCCGCAGTCTTGCTTTGGCGAGTTCTGGCCGTAAGGTTCGATTCGGCCGTAAGTGATCGGCGAGCATGGCACAGCGAATGCGGTCTGGCCGTAAAGTCGAGAGTTACGGCCGACGGTGCTGCGACTCCGGACGAATGCGATTCTGGCCGTAAGAACTGCCAGATGCGGCCGTAAGTGCGAGTTACGGCCGTAAGTCCCGCCGATTCTGGCCGTAAGTGTCCGGCGATGACCGGCTATATAAGGCACAGGCAGCCGTTTTTACTCATTTCTTCACTTTTCTTGCGGCTATCGGACGGGTGCGGCGAAATAGGGTTCTTGGTCAATTCTACTCAATTCCAAGACGTTTTGGAAGATCCTTGTCAATTATATCATCATCCAATCCTTGTTCTTCGTCGGATCGAGGTAATTCTTTCGTAGAACCCTAGTTATGTAATTTTGGGGGTTTCTTCGTGATTCTTCGATTTAATCCGTGGTGGATGAATTTATTATGGTATTCTTGTTGTCTTGGCCATGATCTTCGGATTTTGTAACTCATATATCGATTTTATCACCCGGGACTTGATTTCCGATTTCTTCGAAGGAACCCTCGGATCCTTGTTGTTTTTCCGGTTGATTCGGATTCCGTTTAACGTTATTTATCCGTGGTGATGTTATTTTCGTAGCGATCGTGAGGTTGTCGAATTCTTGGTCGTTTTTGGAAGTTCGAGGGCTAGCCGATCGTGTTCGTTCGTTGTTCCGTTACTCGCGGTGCCGAGGCAAGTATCTGTCCATACGTTTCATGTTTCGTAGGCATAATTATTGATAAATGATTTTATGCGAAATCCAATGTTTAATGAACGTAAAAAGGGATCGGTATGTTCTCGATAAATGTTGTCTTTCAACGATAATTCTTGTACTTCGTGAATATATGTGTTCTCGGAAGATATGTGTTGGTTTTGTATGTTGAAAGATATTATGATCACTTTGAGTGAGTTTAAGAGACCGTAATCCTTTGTCGGGGATTACGTAATGTTATGTGTACTTGTTCGGTAAGAACGTAATGTGTGTGATATTGGTTGTTATTCCTTCGTGAGGAGGTTGTGACACATGGTGTTGTTTGGCATTGTTATTTGCTTGTCGTTGTGTGACATTGATTGTGAGTATATGTCGGTTAAAGTGGCCATTCTAGCGAAGTGCCTAGCATTTGTATGCATATTCTAGTATTCGAATTATGGCTTCCCGTGGCGTTGTGGATGATATGTGTATGTTCACCTAGGGACGGTCTGACGAGGCCTCTAGGGATACGTTGCCGTGAGTTTCGTATCGCGAACTATGGTTAACCACCCAGGGATGTCCGATGGGGCTCTGCAGGGTACGGTGGCCGTGAGTCTCGTACCAAGGTTAACTTTGAAATGTTTTATTGGAGAACTGTGATTTTTGGCGCATATTTCGTCTGATTAGAATGGCGGTCCAAATGGTAGGGTACTTAGCTGGAATGACACCAATAAATGTGTTGTGTATGATTCGTCTCTTGGTTGTGATAATTTGGTATGGGTACGTGAGTCCTGTGGTTGCTCTGTGCATTGTAGCTCTGTGGTATGTTGAGTGAGATTGTTGTCATGGTAATGTGTGACACGGTGTAGTTTCCACCGGGTTATTCTTGCGAGTATGTGATGTGAATGATTTGGGTCGTGGACCCTGTTATCTGCTATCGGAATTGTATTTTGAAATAAACGATTGTTGGGCTATGTCCCTAAGCATTTCAAAAGGCTTGAAAATTCTTAAACCCCAAACGTTTTCAGAAACTCCCGAGATCGTAAAATGTTTTGTAAGTTGTAAAATGGTTTTATTCTTATCTTTCGTAATCTAAATTGTTTTGATCAAGTGAATTATCTCGGGAAGTATATTCATGATTTCTATGTTCTTGTAGTATGATATGTATGGCTTGTCTTTGTATTTATACTTGCACTAGCAAAACAGTGGAGTTTTGCTAACCCCCGAGTATTCGGGGGGTGGATGTCTGTATTGCGTCCAGGTATTTGCAGGTTGCTGGGGAGCAATTCGCAGGATCGTTATGAAGGATGATGGAAGACGACGATACTAATCACATGAAGACCGGTGTTGAGTATTTTGGCGATGTCTTGTTGTTTTGTCCTTCCATTGTGTCTATTATTTCCATTTTACGGGAATGTTGATTTATGTTAGCCCATGCGTGGGCATGAGCTGCGAGAAAGAGTAATGTATGGTTGATGTGTATGTCGTGATAAAAGACCAAATCGGTCTAATGGTTCGTTATTTAGCCATGTCGGCATGTATGGTGTTGTTGAGTTTCCTGTACTTAGCCTGGTAGATCCTCACGGAGAGGGTCTGCGGCGCTGTAATATTCCCGAACGGTTTGGGGGTGTTACAGAATATGGTATCAGAGCTTAGGTTGCGGAAACCTAGGCTGTCGGGTCAAGTTGTGTGTTGTCGGGTCTTGTCTTGTCTTGTCTTGTCAGATTTGTCTGACTGAGTCGTGTCGCGACGCGTCGTCTGAGGTGTCGGTCGTGATTAGTATCGAGGTGCAGCCATCATCTTCGTGCGATCTGTGGATGTAAGTCTCCCTACTTTGTTGCGTCCCGTGTTATACGAGCTTGCGTGATTATATGTTATTATGTGGAGTTTAAATGTGCCTGGTGAATACCTACCCCATACTTGTTTGATTCTCGTATGGTCCTAGAATGAAAAGTGATACCGGTGTATAAATGTGTGTATATATTGTGTGAATCGTTTTATTGAAGTAATGGCTTGGTGTGATCCCGCAAGGATAGTTTGTCAATGTGATATTTCAAAGTTTAATTATTTTGAAGAGTCACGTAAATTTTATTTTTAAACATCCTTCAAGAAAGGAAAATTTTTGATTTCGTATGATGACCTCGAGACCGGAAAATTTTTTTTAGAACTTAACTACTTATATTTTATTTTCATCTTGCGTTGCAAGTTTTCAAAATTTGATTTTAAAAACTCAAATGAGGTCTACCAAAAATTTACTCGAAACGTGGCTCTTGCTTTCGACTTTTTGATTTCATGATCGTTGGTTCGGGGGTATGTAGTGTTGTCGGCATTATTGTTTGGTCAATAATGCTCAAAATTGTGATTAAGTTGGTGGTGTGAACGTTAAGCCATCCTAAATGCACTTGTTGTGAGAGTCCTCATTACTGAGAGGTAGGATTTCAGTTTTAGATGTTAATTATCTTTTAACGGTCGCTTGTGTGATACTGTAAATATGTGGACAGATAATGTTTACGTGTGATTGGATTTGATGGTAATGGATCGTATTCTGATATAATGGTAAATTATGTCTGTTGTGTGTGTATTCGAAAACGCTTTTCTGAAAATTTTATAACTTGAACAAGTTGTGGAAAATTAAAATTCATAAGTTTTGACAAAGTTAATTTCAAACCGAGGTACCAAAAATACTCTCAAAGTTTTATTTTGAATAATCATGCAAATCCAAAGATTTCCAAATGACGTCATTTAAAAGGATACCTCGTGGATCTTCTTATCGAGTTGCTATTAGTTGTCTTATGTGATATATCAAGCCGAGTTGGGAATTTGGTACATTATTTTGCGATGTTATACCATTATATTGAGAGAGTATCCGCTTAATATGCCGAGGGGCAAAGGGCGCGGTCGTGATCACGGTACAGGCAGTCATGGAGATTAGATGCGGGACCAAGAGAAGACTTTCGGGAAGGTTGCTATTCTAGCACTTCGCTTTCGTTGTTTAGGTTTCGGGGACGAAACCTCTTTTAAAGGTGATATGGTGTAATACCCATATTTTTCGCTTTCGTTTTATTCGACTCTATCGACTCGTTTGCGTTCGTCGATATTTTCTGGACTTTTTCTACTCTTCACTTTTTGTTGTTTGAACAAGTTGCGGTGTTGTTTTGGGTTAATCCAATTGTCGTTGCGACTTTTTCCGAATTCGGTTCCGCTCTTGTGAAATTTATATGAATTCATATCTTGTCGTTTTCACCGGATCGTATATATTGTCTTGAGTCAAGCTGTGAACTAGTGGGATGCTATTCGATTTTCGTTATTCGTTATGATTCATACATGATTGATCGACTGTCATTGTCTCGATCGTTGCAATTCAACTGTTTGATTGTTCGGTTCCTGTTGATCTTGTTCCGTGATTGTTGAATGTTCAGACTCCATCGTAATTCCCTTAAGTTCGGGAAATTAGTCTCGTTTACAATCTTCCAACCCTTGGGCGGTGGAATTCCGTATTTGTTCGGCGACTGGCTCGCGTTTTGATTGATGTACCGTTGGGTTGGTCAATCATATCGATTTTCGTTCGTTGTGTTTTATGATTGTTCGGATAATTGACTTGACCATATTATCAGTTCGATGACGCTTGTCACTTGTTGGTTTTATTATGTCTCTATCGGTGGCGTTGTGTTGGTCGTCGTGGAGCGTGTTTTCACGCCGTATATGTCTTTGCGTTTCTTGCAGCATTTCGCCGTTGGGCGCGAGTTCTCGGTTTTTGTGTATCTCGTCGAGTTTTCCTGGTGGGGATATTGCTTCTCCCTACTTGTTTTAAGTTTCGGGACGAAACTTCTTTTAAGGAGGGTAGAATGTAATACCCGTAATTTCGATTTCTGGTAATTTCTTTTTTTCAGCGAAAGTCCGTTTTGACGACTCGCTCATGACCGTTTCGTCATTACGAGAATGATTAATTCTGCACTTTTTGTCATCCGAGTTCGTTTCGGTGTCGTTTTGTTGAGTTCCGTGCTTTTTGCCGACTTTTCCGCACTTGAGTCCGATTCTTGCGAATCTCGTTGGAAACTGCTGTTTCGAGTTTCCCGTAAGTCCGTTTAACTTTGTTAGACGTGTTGTGAACTTCGATTTGGTTATTCAATCACGTATCGTGATTTTCGGACGTTTTGGGCCATTTTTGTAATTTCCCAAAGTTTGGGGTAATTACTTCCGTCGTCGAATTCCGACACTTCGGGTGGTCGGAATCGTGTGTTCTATTAGCGCTTGGATTCGTCTTTGCGAGTACTTCGTAACCGTATCTCCGGTTTTTACTCAGGTTCGGGTTTTGGGGTCGTTCGGACCGTCGGAGTGGCCACGACCGAGACGGCCGCAGCAGGTACTGGCCTGGCCGAGTTACGGCCGTAAGGTGCCGGTTACGGCCGTAAGGTGCCGGTTACGGCCGTAAGTGATCGGCAGGCATGGCCTGACGAATGCCGGTTACGGCTGTAAGGGTCGAGAGTTACGGCCAGACGGTGCGAGCGGCTTAGGACGAATGCGATTCTGGCCGTAAGAGTCGAGTTACGGCCGTGCGGGTGCGAGCGACTTCGGACGAATTCGATTACGGCCGTAAGGGCTGCCGAATGCGGCCGTAAGTGCCGAGTTACGGCCGTAAGTCCCGCCGATTCTGGCGTAAGTGTCCGGCGATGGCCGGCTATATAAGGCACAGGCGGCCCGTTTTACTCATTTCTTCACTTTTCTTGCGGCTATCGGACGGGTGCAACGGGAAATAGGGTTCTTGGTCAATTCTACTCAATTCCAAGACGTTTTAGAAGATCCTTGTCAATTATATCATCATCCAATCCTTGTTCTTCGTCGGATCGAGGTAATTCTTTCGTAGAACCATAGTTATGTAATTTTGGAGGTTTCTTCGTGATTCTTCGATTTAATCCGTGGTGGATGAATTTATTATGGTATTCTTGTTGTCTTGGCCATGATCTTCGGATTTTGTAACTCATATATCGATTTTATCACCCGGGACTTGATTTCCGATTTCTTCGAAGGAACCCTCGGATCCTTGTTGTTTTTCCGGTTGATTCGGATTCCGTTTAACGTTATTTATCCGTGGTGATGTTATTTTCGTAGCGATCGTGAGGTTGTCGAATTCTTGGTCGTTTTCGGAAGTTCGAGGGCTAGCCGATCGTGTTCGTTCGTTGTTCCGTTACTCGCGGTGCCGAGGCAAGTATCTGTCCATACGTTTCATGTTTCGTAGGCATAATTATTGATAAATGATTTTATGCGAAATCCAATGTTTAATGAACGTAAAAAGGGATCGGTATGTTCTCGATAAATGTTGTCTTTCAACGATAATTCTTGTACTTCGTGAATATATGTGTTCTCGGAAGATATGTGTTGGTTTTGTATGTTGAAAGATGCTATGATCACTTTGAGTGAGTTTAAGAGACCGTAATCCTCTGTCGGGGATTACGTAATGTTATGTGTACTTGTTCGGTAAGAACGTAATGTGTGTGATATTGGTTGTTATTCCTTCGTGAGGAGGTTGTGACACTTGGTGTTGTTTGGCATTGTTATTTGCTTGTCGTTGTGTGACATTAATTGTGAGTATATGTCGGTTAAAGTGGCCATTCTAGCGAAGTGCCTAGCATTTGTATGCATATTCTAGTATTCGAATTATGGCTTCCCGTGGCGTTGTGGATGATATGTGTATGTTCACCTAGGGACGGTCTGACGAGGCCTCTAGGGATACGTTGCCGTGAGTTTCGTATCGCGAACTATGGTTAACCACCCAGGGATGTCCGACGGGGCTCTGCGGGGTACGGTGGCCGTGAGTCTCGTACCAAGGTTAACTTTGAAATGTTTTGTTGGAGAACTGTGATTTTTGGCGCATATTTCGTCTGATTAGAATGGCGGTCCAAATGGTAGGGTACTTAGCTGGAATGGCACCAATAAATGTGTTGTGTATGATTCGTCTCTTGGTTGTGATAATTTGGTATGGGTACGTGAGTCCTGTGGTTGCTCTGTGCATTGTAGCTCTGTGGTATGTTGAGTGAGATTGTTGTCATGGTAATGTGTGACACGGTGTAGTTTCCACCGGGTTATTCTTGCGAGTATGTGATTTGAATGATTTGGGTCGTGGACCCTGTTATCTGCTATCAGAATTGTATTTTTAAATAAACGATTGTTGGGCTATGTCCCTAAGCATTTCGAAAGGCTTGAAAATTCTTAAACCCCAAACGTTTTCAGAAACTCCCGAGATCGTAAAATGTTTTGTAAGTTGTAAAATGGTTTTATTCTTATCTTTCGTAATCTAAATTGTTTTGATCAAGTGAATTATCTCGGGAAGTATATTCATGATTTCTATGTTCTTGGAGTATGATATGTATGGCTTGTCTTTGTATTTATACTTGCACTAGCAAAACAGTGGAGTTTTGCTAACCCCCGAGTATTCGGGGGGTGGATGTCTCATTGCGTCCGGTATTTGCAGTTCTTTGAGGAGCAATTCGCAGGATCGTTATGAAGGATGATGGAAGACGACGATACTAATCACATGAAGACCGGTGTTGAGTATTTTGGCGATGTCTTGTTGTTTTGTCCTTCCATTGTGTCTATTATTTCCATTTTACGGGAATGTTGATTTATGTTAGCCCCTGCGTGGGCATGAGCTGCGAGAAAGAGTAATGTATGGTTGATGTGTATGTCGTGATAAAAGACCAAATCGGTCTAATGGTTCGTTATTTAGCCATGTCGGCATGTATGGTGTTGTTGAGTTTCCTGTACTTAGCCTGGTAGATCCTCACGGAGAGGGTCTGCGGCGCTGTAATATTCCCGAACGGTTTGGGGGTGTTACAGTAACCGTGTATCAGTTACCGATCGTCATTTCATCTCCGTTTGAGTGTCGGAACGGGAGTATTATCATTATCATCGTGATTGGTAGTCTTGTGCTGGAAGTATCTTTTTTGGCATGTGTTGGATTTGTTCACTTTCACATACATATGGTATGTCGAATCATTCATCTATCGGAGTTGTCGGATTTTCATCTTGTCCAGCAACGAGTTACGGCCGTAAGGAGTGTCGGATACGGCCGTAATAGACGTTCGTTGTTTTCAGACCATTTTGGACGAGCGGGACTTACAGCCGTAAGGATTTCGGCATACGGCCGTAAGTTAGGCAGTACGACCGTAAGGCTTGGCCGGATACGGCCGTACGTGTCGAGCAGGGTGCCCAGGCATTTTTGGCCGAAGGCGAGTTACGGCCGTAAGGGTTGCGGCATACGGCCGTAAGGCTTGGCCGAATACGGCCGTATGTTACAGGCAGGGTACCTGGTCATTTTCGACGAAGGGGGCTTACACCCGTAAGATTGGCCGGATACGGCCGTATCGTCCGAGTTACGCCCGTAAGGTGTGCGGGTACGGCCGTAAGGATGTCGGCAGGTGTTTTAGACGAGGGCGAGTTACGCCCGTAAGTCAGGTTCGGATACGGCCGTAAGGCTGTCGGCAGGTGTTTGGACGAAGCCGAGTTACGGCCGTACGAGTTGGCTGGTTACGGCCGTAAGGCCGTTGACCTGGGATGTTACGGCCGTAAGAAGGCCGAGTTACAGCCGTAACTTCCGGCAGTTTATATATGTCTTGGACAGGACTTTTCCTCATTTTTCTCATTTCCTTCACTTTGTTCCGAGAGAGAGAGCTTGAGGGAGATATTTTGTCATCATAAATCACTTGTGTGTTCGGATTTCATCATCTTGATTCGTTGGGAAGCTTGGATAGTCGATTTAACACGTTTTCATCGGATCGAACTGTTTGGATCTTCTAAGGTATTATACTTCAACATCTTGGATTTCGATTTTGTATTAAGATATGATGTTTTAGACGTTAAAATCATGTTGTATGAAGTGATGTACACATGATTGTGGATATGTATGATTATTCATTGGATTATTGAAGGATTATTCAAGAACACTTTGAATATTGAGTTGGATTTGGGGGGTTTTCGATTAATTGTTGTTGCAATCACGATTTTGGATATTCATCTTGGATTATTGATCGTATTGAGGATGTTTTGTTGGTTTGAAACACTTCTTGGGGATTTAATGTTCGTATAATTGAGGATTGATTGTAAACAATCGGAGATTGGTCACAACGTGTTTGATATAATGCCCCAATGAACTTAGTTTAGTCGTATCGACGTTTTGAGTTGGTTATCATCATGTTTGATTCGTATGTTGAACGGATTGTTAGATATTGTGTTATTCAAGGTTGTTCAGCGACCGACATCCCGTTTAGGACGTTGTTCGTGGAAGGACATTCTTCATTGGTGTTGAGTAAGTTAATTCTTACTCGGTTAAAAGGATATTCATTCCTTTTGTTGTTGTTCATTCATAATCATAACTCATTCATCATTGTATTAATCGTATTGAGACTTGTAATTGTCGAATAATCACTTCATTCACGAGGAACGGCGGTTCCAATAATTTCATTGAACTATCATTCACTTCACTATCATTTTCATCTCGGTAAGTCATTCTTGACCTTGTCGGATTATTATTCATTGATATTCATCTTGGTCATTCTCGTTCATATGACCTTCTGGGTTCATATTGCGTGGCCGGGTGCGGATGTGTGGAATTTTTAGTCGAGCACGCGATGGTCATGTATTGGGATCAATACATTGGACTGTGCACACGGTAACGATTACCTCCGTGAGACTAATTAGGTACAGGGACGGGTGTGTCCGGTCATCCATCTTGTACACTTGCACAGAACATTACGGGCTATGATACTCCTCTTCAGCGTAATTCATAACTAAGGATATTTCATAACTAAAGATATATCATGATTGTGTATTTTCAACCCTTGAGGATTGTTGTTCTGTGTAACTGACCCCGGTTGGGGATTTTATTTTCAGGTCATGGCAAGGCAAAAGCACGGGAATAGAACATTGACGGCGAGGAGTCCCAGTGATACTAGTAGGGGGCCCCGACATTTTCAGTCATTCATGTTGTTGTCATTTATTTTCCGCTGCAGACTTTCATTTGGATACTCCGTTTCATTCAGTGTTGTGTATTTTATCTTCATATAAAATATACTAATATTCGGTATTGTCCTGGTGTGTTGTACTTAAACTCCTCATCGGAGTATTTGGTAATATAATGTGGTTCGGTACTACAATTATATTATTTAATTCATCATTTTCATTCGCCTGGTGGGTCCCAGTCGGGGATCCACGGCACTGTAATATCCGCCTAGTTTGGGGTGTTACAGAGTTGGTATCGGAGCGTGGTTTTGAATACTACCTCCCGAGTCATGTTTCATTTGAAATCATCGTCATCAGACTAGTATCATCGGACTTTCGCGTCACGTGTGACCTGTGCAAATGCCGAGCCAATCAGACCGAAAGAACTGTAAGACTTCTAACGCCATGGTATAATTTCTGGCAATAATCATTCATTCATCATTTATCAGTTAACAATCCTCAAACATCATCATTCATTATGATCAGGACGATCATGTTAACTCATTAATCACTCAATTCATTTCATTACTCAGTTGATGATCAGGACGATCATGTTAACTCATTAATTACTCAATTCATTTCATTACTCAGTTGATGATCAGGACGATCATGTTAACTCATTAATCACTCAATTCATTTCATTACTCACTTGTTGATCTGGAAAATCATATCATTAATCTTGTTAACTTGTTCAAGATACTCATTTCAAGAATTTCATCAGATAATCATGTCACCTAAGTTAATCATTCATGTAATCACTATATTAAAGTGCGTATGCTCATTTTCATCATTTCATGACGTAAATCATAATGCGGTACTCATACGAGATGTATGATTATCATGCGACCTTCCTACTTCAGTATGGAGAGAGCTGTCAGGGGATGCACGGGGAGAGGCCGCGGTGCGGGCCGGAACCCGGGGAATAATCGCTCACTGTCGGGAAACCGTAACCAGGACTCCGCTCGATCGGAAGATGTTCAGGTTGATCTACTCACTTTTATGCAGGTCATGATGACCCATATGCAATTACTCAATCATCATTGCGCCACTCTGGCCGAATTAATTGAGAGAACTCTCCCGTATGAGCCTGCTATTAAGGAAATTGCTGAGCAACAACCTTCATCTGTCAGCAAGAAATCAACGAAGCGTAATCAGTCCGAAGGCGGTCAGTCTACCTTCAAGAAGCCTCATGCGGGCCCTAACGCTTACGGCGACCTCTACGGCGCATAATCGTGCGGGATCTCGATCGGCGGCCGATTCGGCCATCACTGTTTCAACCGTGGAGCGCCGGGTCATTCTGACACTAAGTGTGCAGCTGTCTATCACGTGCCATAATTGTGGGATTTTTGGGCATAAGGCACATTTTTGCGAAAGGACTCCAAGTCGGATCCGCGGCATCTCGAGCCCGGCAATCAGCGATTGTAATCGGCCTTTCTCGGCGTCGTTTAAGACAATAGAAGCGAATAAAGGCGGAGCTCATATTTATCGAGACGGAGCGTCGGTTCGAAGTGGCAAGTCCCGGATTCACGAGACGAAGAGGACCGGCGATCCGGTAGCCCGAATGATCTCAGGTATACTCGTAATTTTACCTCAATCTGTGTGTTCCTTTTGATACTGGTGCACCACATTCATTCATTTTCGAATCATGTTTGAATAGACTTAATTTGGATAGTCCTATTGCTTATGGACCTCATACCATCGGTCTACCTGACGATGGAAGAATTTTCGAAAATCATACCGAATTAAGCTTAATGACCGCGATTGGTTGGTGGACCTAATCGTGGTGGACTTACATAAGGACGATGTAATATTGGGTGTTAATTAGATGGATCGTCATGATACCATCCTCAGTGATCGTAAGCATTTGATCACTATCATTCCAGTCGTTAGAGACGAGTGTGTATTTCAGGGAGGTAATCCCCGTTGTTCCAGAAGAATTATTATATGATGGAAGCAGAGAAATTTCTCAATCGAGTTGTTCAATCATTCATTGTACCATTTTCATCGATTGGCCGTTCTAAGGCAATCGAGTTGTTCAATCATTCATTGTATCATTTTCATCGATTGGCCGTTCTAAGGCAATCGAGTTGTTTAATCATTCATTGTATCATTTTCATCGATTGGCCGTTCTAAGGCAATCGAGTTGTTCAATCATTCACTGCATCGTTGTCATCGATTGACCGTTCTAAGGCAATCGAGATGTTCAATCATTCGTGGTACCATTGTCATCGATTGACGATGTATTCCCAGACGAGTTACCTGGTTTGCCTCCACAGAGAGTTGTGGAATTCACGAGTGAGTTGGAGCCCGGTACGTCCCCGTTATCGAAGGCACCGTATCGGATGGCCCCGACCGAAATGCAAGAGTTGGAGATTCAACTTGAGGAATAGTTCGAGAAAGGTTATTTCCGACCGAGTGCGTTCCCGTGGGGAGCACCAGTGTGATCTGTCAAGGAGAAGTATGGTTCGTTTCGTGTGTGTATTAATTATCAGGAGTTGAACAGGATGATGATCAAGGATAAGTATCCTCTACCCCGTATCGATGATCTCTTAGATCAACTTCAGGGAACTTCAGTATTTTTTCCAAGATCGACTTAAGATCTGGATATCATCAGTTGCGAATTCGAGAGTCGGATATCGCGAGGATGACGTTTCAAACACGCTATGGTCATTATGAGTTCGTGGTAATGCCGTTTGGGTTACCTATTGCATCTGCGGTGTTCATGGAATCAATGAATCGGGTTTTCATCGACTTTTGGGACCAGTTTGTGGTTGTCTTCAGTGATGATAATTTAATTTATTCTCGTGACCAGGAAGAACATGAGTTTCACCTTTATCAGGTTCTCGACGTGTTGAGACGAGAGCAACTCTATGGAAAGTTTTCCAAATGTGAGTTCTGGATGTCCGAAGTGTCGTTTCTCAGGCATGTAATTTCATCAGACGGTGTGCGTGTTGATCCTCAGAAGACGGAGGCTATCCAAGATTGGTTACCTCCGAAGATTGATAAGAAAGTCCGGAGCTTTCTCGGATTAACCGGTTATTATCGGCGAATTGTGAAAGGATTCTCTAAAATCGCTCAATCAACGACGAACCTTTTGCGAAATGGTAAGAAACTCACGTGGTCCGACGCGTGTCAGTGGAGTTTTGAGGAACTCAAGAACCGGTTAATTTCAGCACCTGTCCTTTCCTTGCCAGAAGGGACGGAAGGATTCGTGATTTTTAGTAACGCGTCCGGACACGATCTCGGATGTGTATTAATGCAGAATGGGAAGGTTATTGCCTATGCTACATGGCAATTGCGACCTTACGAGGTTAATTATCCGACCCATGACCTGGAGCTAATAGCCGTGGTTTTCGCGTCGGAAATTTTGGCGTCATTACCTTTATGGCGTCACCTATCAGTTATTCACCGATCACAAGAGTTTGAAGTATATATTTACTCAGAAGGAGTTAAATATGCGACAGAGGCGGTGGTTGGAACTAATCAAAGATTATGATATCGAGATCCTGTACCACCCGGGTAAGGCAAACATGATTGCCGATGCCTTGAGTCGTAAGTCCGTTCAGGAGCAAATGCTTGCTCGTTTAACAGTTCAGAAGGAGCTTCAGCAGGAATTCCTTAGACCCGAGATCGAGTGCAGCCGGCAAGTGCAAGGGCAACTTTGCATGTTAGAGATTTCATCGCCACTTGAGGAGGCAATTGGAGTGAATCAGGGTTCAGACCCATCATTGTTGCGCATCCGTGAGGATGTGGCTCAAGGGAAAGCCCTGGATTTGTGGTCCACAAGGATGGACTTTTGCGATTTAAGAATCGGTTATGTGTACCGGCTAATGACGAGTTGAAAAACTCGATTTTGAGAGAAGCTCATGCTACCCCTTTTTCCGTTCATCCAGGGTCTAGCAAGGTATACAAGGACTTGAAACAAAATTCTTGGGAGTAATATGCGAGAAGTCGCGAATTTATTTCGAGATGCTTAACATGTCGGCAAGTCAAGATAGAACATCGGCGGCCGGAGGGTATCCGAGACCTCTCCTATTCAGTGGAAGTGGGAAGACATTTCTATGGACTTCATCACGAGTTTGCCGACGAGTCGTCATGGCATGAACACAACTGGTGATTGTGGACCGCTTAACTAAGTCGGCTCATTTCTTTGAGATTAAGGATACGTGGGGTCAGAGAGGCGGCCCGATTGTTCATCAAAGAGATAGTGAGACTGCATGGTACTCCTAAGAGTATCGTTTCCGATCGTGACGGACGATTCGTGTCACATTTTGGAAATCAGTTCATCGTGCTATGGGAACTCAGCTTAATATCAGTACCACTTTTCATCCTCAGTCCGACGGACAATCAGAGAGGACTATTCAGACATTGGAGTACATGTTGAGGGCATGCGTCCTCGATTGGAAAGACGATTGGGAAGTCCAATTACCGTTGATTGAGTTCATGTACAATAATAGTTGGCATGCTGCGATTAATATAGCACCTTAAGGGGCCTTGTACGGTCGTCGTTGTCGATCTCCTTTGTGTTGGGATGACTTATCAGAATCAATCAGCACCGAGCCCGATATGCATATAACCGTCCATGAGAAGGTAGCTTTGATAAGGAGTCGTATGTTGACAGCTCAGAGTCGACAGAAATCATAGGCAGTTAATTGTCGTCGACCACTAGAGTTCGAGACGGGTGCCCACGTTTTGGTCAAGGTATCCCCGAGTCGAAGTATTTTCCGTTTCGGAAAACGGGGAAAGTTAAGTCCGAGATTCATTGGACGTTTGAGATTCTGGATCGAGTAGGCGAGTTAGCTTATCGATTGGCTTTACCTCTGGCGTTGAGCCGAATTCATAATGTGTTTCACATACTTCAATTCGACGAAATCGACATTGCAGATGATCATTCGTATGAGGAGCGTCCTATACGAGTTTTAGAGCGGCGAATCAAACAGTTGAGGAACAAGACGATTCCTTTGGTCAAGATTCAGTGGTCTAGACACGGAGTCGAAGAGGCTACTTGGGAAACCGAGGAGAGTATGCGGGAGAGTTATCCCGAGTTGTTTGACCCATAGTTTCGGGGACGAAACTCCTTTTAAGGGGGGAGTATGTAATACCCGGTTGTAATTCATTCATTATCATTTAGTAATTATCACTCAGTAATTTTCACTCATTAATAATCACTCATCATTCATGATTCATTCATTTGGCATGTGGTAACCGTGTATCAGTTACCGATCGTCATTTCATCTCCGTTTGAGTGTCGGAACGGGAGTATTATCATTATCATCGTGATTGGTAGTCTTGTGCTGGAAGTATCATTTTTGGCATGTGTTGGATTTGTTCACTTTCACATACGTATGGTATGTCGAATCATTCATCAATCGTAGCGAGAAATCGGAGTTGTCGGATTTTCATCTTGTCCAGCAATGAGTTACAGCCGTAAGGAGTGTCGGATACGGCCGTAATAGACGTTCGTTGTTTTCAGGCCATTTTGGACGAGCGGGACTTACGGCCGTAAGGATTTCGGCATACGGCCGTAAAGCGATCTGGCCGTAAGGCTTGGCCGGATCTGGCCGTACGTGTCAGCGAGTGCCTGGCGTTTTGGCGAAGGCGAGATTCTGGCCGTAAGGGTTGCGGCATACGGCCGTAAGACGAGGAGATACGGCCGTAAGGCTTGGCGGATACGGCCGTGCGTTCTGAGCGAGGGTACCTGGTCATTTTCGACGAAGGGGGCTTACGCCCGTAAGATTGGCCGGATACGGCCGTATCGTCCGAGTTACGCCCATAAGGTGTGCGGGTACGGCCGTAAGGATGTCGGCAGGTGTTTTAGACGAGGGCGAGTTACGCCCGTAAGTCAGGTTCGGATACGGCCGTAAGGCTGTCGGCAGGTGTTTGGATGAAGCCGAGTTACGGCCATATGAGTTGACTGGTTACGGCCGTAAGGCCGTTGACCTGGGATCTTACGGCCGTAAGAAGGCCGAGTTACGGTCGTAACTTCCGGCAGTTTAGATATGTCTTGGACGGGACTTTTCCTCATTTTTCTCATTTCCTTCACTTTGTTCCGAGAGAGAGAGCTTGAGGGAGATATTTTGTCATCATAAATCACTTGTGTGTTCGTATTTCATCATCTTGATTCGTTGGGAAGCTTGGATAGTCGATTTAACACGTTTTCATCGGATTGAAGTGTTTGGATCTTCTAAGGTAATATTCTTCAACATCTTGGATTTCGATTTTGTATTAAGATATGATGTTTTAGACGTTAAAATCATATTGTATGAAGTGATGTACACATGATTGTGGATATGTATGATTATTCATTGGATTATTGAAGGATTATTCAAGAACACTTTGAATATTGAGTTGGATTTGGGGGGTTTTCGATTAATTGTTGTTGCAATCACGATTTTGGATATTCATCTTGGATTATTGATCGTATTGAGGATGTTTTGTTGGTTTGAAACACTTCTTGGGGATTTAATGTTGGTATAATTGAGGATTGATTGTAAACAATCGGAGATTGGTCACAACATGTTTGATATAATGCCCCAATGAACTTAGTTTAGTCGTATCGCGGTTTTGAGTTGGTTATCATCGTGTTTGATTCGTATGTTGAACGGATTGTTCGATATTGTGTTATTCAAGGTTGTTCGAGCGACCGACATCCCGTTTAGGACGTTGTTCGTGGAAGGACATTCTTCATCGGTGTTGAGTAAGTTAATTCTTACTCGGTTAAAAGGATATTCATTCCTTTTGTTGTTGTTCATTCATAATCATAACTCATTCATCATTGTATTAATCGTATTGAGACTTGTAATTGTCGAATAATCACTTCATTCACGAGGAACGGCGGTTCCAATCATTTCATTGAACTATCATTCACTTCACTATCATTTTCATCTCGGTGAGTCATTCTTGACCTTGTCGGATTATTATTCATTGATATTCATCTTGGTCATTCTCGTTCATATGACCTTCTGGGTTCATATTGCGTGGCCGGGTGCGGATGTGTGGAATTTTTAGTCGAGCACGCGATGGTCATGTATTGGGATCAATACATTGGGTACATGCCTGCAGTAACGATTACCTCCGTGAGACTAATTAGGTACAGGGACGGGTGTGTCCGGTCATCCGTCTTGTACACTTGCACAGAACATTACGGGCGTACTATGATACTCCTCTTCAGCGTAATTCATAACTAAGGATATTTCATAACTAAAGATATATCATGATTGTGTATTTTCAACCCTTGAGGATTGTTGTTCTGTGTAACTGACCCCGGCTGGGGATTTTGTTTTCAGGTCATGGCAAGGCAAAAGCACGGGAATAGAACATTGACGGCGAGGAGTCCCAGTGATACTAGTAGGGGCCCCCGATCTTTTCAGTCATTCATGTTGTTGTCATTTATTTTCCGCTGCAGACTTTCATTTGGATACTCCGTTTCATTCAGTGTTGTGTATTTTATCTTCATATAAAATATACTAGTATTCGGTATTGTCCTGGTGTGTTGTACTTAAACTCCTCATCGGAGTATTTGGTAATATAATGTGGTTCGGTACTACAATTATATTATTTAATTCATCATTTTTATTCGCCTGGTGGGTCCTTGTCGGGGATCCATGGCACTGTAATATCCGCTTAGTTTGGGGTGTTACAGGATGAAGAAATGAGTTTTTCTTCTCAAAAAACGAAGTTATAGTGCAGACTGCACTGTGTGCCGCGGCCCGGCCGAGTGTGCCGCGGCACAGGGCCAAAATATGCCCCCAGTGCTCGGCAGCATGCCGCGGCCCGGCCGAGTGTGCCGCGGCAGTGAGTCGGCAGTGTGCCGCGGCCCTTCCGGCAGGAGCCGCGGCCCCCGATACAGGCTGCTCGGCCAAAACTGGAAAATGTGTGTGTCTTAGCTATTTCGACCATAACTCCCTCGTCCGGACTCTGATTGACTCACCGTTTGAACCATTGGAAAGCTAACTTGATGCTCTATAATAGTGAAAAGACTCAGAATTTTTGAAGTTTCCAAAAATTAATGGTGATTTTACAAAGTCGAACTCATACGTGGAAAAGTCGCTAAAGAACACGGAATTCAACAGAACGACTCCAAGACGAACTCGGATGACAAAAAGTGTAGAATTAATCATTCTCGGAATGACGAAAAGGTAACAATAGAGTCGCTAAGATGGTCTTCCGCCAAAAAATAAAATTACCGAATGAAATTACTGAATGATAATGACTGAATTACAACCGGGTATTACATACACCCCCCCTTAAAAAAGTTTCGTCCCCGAAACTAAGGGTCAAACAACTCGGGATAACTCTCCCGCATACTATCCTCGGTTTCCCAAGTAGCCTCTTCGACTCCGTATCTAGACCACTGAATTTTAACCAAAGGAATCGCCTTATTCCTCAACTGTTTGATTCGCCGCTCTAAGACTCGTATAGGACGCTCCTCATACGAATGATCATCTGCGATCTCGATTTCGTCGAACTGAAGTATGTGACTCGGGTCAGCAACATACTTCCGTAGCTGAGAGACATGAAACACATTATGAATTCGGCTCAACGCCGGAGGTAAGGCCAATCAATAAGCTAGCTCGCCTACTCGTTCCAAAATCTCAAACGGTCCAATAAATATTGGACTCAACTTTCCCCGCTTCCCGAAACGGAAAATACCTCGACTCGGAGATACCTTGACCAACACGTGGTCATCTGTCTTGAACTCTAATGGTCGGCATCGATTGTCTGCATAAGATTTCTGTCTACTCTGAGCGGTCAACAAACGACTCTTGATCAAAGCTACCTTCTCACGGGCGGCTATAAGCATATCGGGCTCGGTGCCGATTGATTCTGATAAGTCATCCCAACACAAAGGAGATCGACAACGACGACCGTACAAGGCCTCGTAAGGTGCCATCTTAATCGAAGCATGCCAACTATTATTATACGTGAATTCGATCAACGGTAGTTGGGCTTCCCAATCATCTTTCCAATCGAGAACACATGCCCTCAACATGTCCTCCAAACTCTGAATAGTCCTCTCCGATTGTCCGTCGGACTGAGGATGAAAATCTGTACTGAGATTAAGCTGAGTTCCCATAGTACGATGAACTAATTTCCAAAAATGAGACACGAATCGTCCGTCACGATCGGAAACGATACTTTTAGGAGTACCGTGCAATCTCACTATTTCTTTGATGAACAACTGGGCAAGTCTCTCGGGACCCCAAGTATCCTTAATCTCGAGAAAATGAGCTGACTTAGCTAGGCGATCCACAATTACCAAGATTGTATTCATGCCACGACGACTCGTTGGCAAACTCGTGATGAAGTCCATTGAAATATCTTCCCACTTCCATTCTGGAATAGGGAGAGGTTTTGACATACCCGCCGATCGGCGATGTTCTATCTTGACTTGTTGTGAGTCAAACATCTCGAAACAAATTCCGCGACTTCCCGCTTCATATTACTCCACCAGTAATTTTGTTTCAAGTCTTTATACATCTTGCTAGACCCCGGATGAATGGAATAAGGGGTAGCATGAGCTTCTCTCAAAATCAAGTTTTTCAACTCGTCATTCGCCGGTACGCACAACCGATTCTTAAAACGCAAAAGTCCATCCTCGTGGACCACAAACCCAGGGGCTTTCCCCTGAGTCACATCATCTCGAATGCGTAACAAAAATGGGTTCGAACCCTGATTCTCCCTGATCGCCTCCTCAAGTGGCGATGAAATCTCCAATGTACAAAGTTGCCCTTGTACTCGCTGTAACCAGACCTTGATCTCGGGTCTCAGAAATTTCTGTTGAAGGTCCTTCTGAACTATTAATCGAGCAAGCATCTGCTTCTGAACGGACTTACGACTCAAGGCGTCGGCGACAAGTTTGCCTTGCCCGGGTGGTAAAGTATCTCGATATCATAATCTTTGATCAGTTCCAACCACCGTCTCTGCCGCATATTTAACTCCTTCTGAGTAAATATATACTTTAAACTCTTATGATCGGTGAATATCTGACAGGTAACGCCATAAAGATAATGACGCCAAAATCTTCAATGCAAACACCACGGCTGCTAGCTCCAGGTCGTGGGTCGGATAATTAACCAGCTAATCCGAGGAAACTTCGGATTTCCTTAACATTCTTCGGAGGTTGCCAATCTCGGATAGCCTCCATCTTCTGAGGGTCGACACGAACTCCGTCTGATGAAATTACATGCCCGAGAAACGTCGCTTCGGACATACAGAACTCACATATGGAAAACTTTCCATAAAGTTGCTCTCGTCTCAACATGTCGAGAACCTGATGAAGGTGAAGCTCGTGCTCCTCCCGGTCACGAGAATAAATTAAAATGTCATCAATAAAGACAACCACGAACTGACCCAAAAAGTCGATGAAGACCCGATTTATTAACTCCATGAATACCGCAGGTGCATTAGTGCATTAATTAACTCTACGAACTCATAATGGCCATAGCGTGTTTGAAACGCCGCCCCCGCGATTTCCGACTCTCGAATGTGCAACTGGTGATATCCAGATCTTAAGTCGATCTAGGAAAATACTGAAGCTCCCTGAAGTTGATCTAAGAGATCATCAATACGGGGTAGAGGATACTTATTCTTGATCGTCACCCTATTCAACTCCCGATAATTAATACACACACGAAACGAAACATCCTTCTTCTTGACAAACAACACTGGTGCTCCCCACGGGGACGCACTCGGTCGGATATAACCCTTCTCGATCAAATCCTCTAATTGATTCTTTAGTTCCTGCACTTCGGTTGGGGCCATCCGATACGGTGCCTTCGATAATGGAAACGTACTAGGCTCCAACTCTATCGTGAATTCCATATCCCTCGGTGGAGGTAAAACAGGTAGCTCATCTGGGAGTACATCGTCAAACGATAACAATGATACCACGAATGGTTGAACACCTCGATTGCCTTAGAACGGCCAATCGATGGAAATGATACAATGAATGATTGAACACCTCGACTGCCTTAGAATGGTCAATCGATGACAATGATATATAATGAATGATTGAACATCCCTGGTTGAGTAATTTACTGCTTTCATCATATTAATGATTCTTCCGGAACAACGGGGATCACCTCCCTGAAATACACACTCGACTCCAACGACGGAAATGATAGGGACCATACGCTTACGAACATTGAGCATGGTGTCATGACGATTCATCCCACTAATACCCAATATTACATCATCCTTAGGTAAATCCACAACGATTAGGTCCACCAACCACTCGCGGTCATTAAGCCTAATTCGGTCAGTTCTTAACCTCATGATTTCCGGAAATTCTTCTACCGTCAGGTAGACCAATGATATAAGGTCCACAATTATTAGGACTGTCTAAGTGAAGTCTACTCAAACATGATTCGGAAATGAATGAATGCGGTGCACCGGTATCAAAAAGGGTACACACAGGTTTAGATAAAATTACGAGTATACTTGAGATCGTTCGGGCCTCCGGATCGCCGGTCCTCTTCATCTCGTGAATCCGGGACTTGCCGGCCCCCGAACCGGATGCTCCCGTCTGATAAATATGAGCTCCGCTTTTATTAGCTCCTGTCGTCTTAAGCAGCCTTGTTGATGGCTTTGATTCGGAACCATTGGTTTTGGGGCACGAGATGTCGCGGAGTGGGTTTGGAGTCCCTTCGGCAAAACGGGCCCTATGCCCCGCAATTCCACGATTATGGCATGTGACGGTGCCTCGGACACTTGGTGCGAAATAACCTGTTCTTCACGGTTGAAGCAGTGATGGCGAGGCGGGCCTTTCGGTGAGATCCCGCACGATTATGCGCCGTAGGAGGTCGCTTAGAAATGTTAGGGCCCACACGAGGCTTCTTGGAGGTTGACTGACCGCCTTCGGACTGATTACGCTTTGTTGATTTCTTGCTGACAGATGAAGGTTGTTGCTCAGCAATTTCCTTAGCAGCAGGCTCACACGGGAGACTTCTCTCGCTTAAATCGGCCAGAGTGGCGCAATGATGATTGAGCAATTGCATATGGGTCATCATGACTTGCATAAGAGTGGGTGGATCAACCCGAACATCTTAGAGCAGTGAGACACAGTACGACTTCCTGGCAGTGGGCGATTATTCCCCGGGTTTCGGCCTACACCGCGGCCTCTCCCCCTGCATCCCCTGATAGCTCTCTCCATACTGAAGTAGGAAGGTCGCATGATAATCATAGATCTCGTATGAGTACCGCATTATGATTTACGTCATGAAATGATGAAAATGAGCATACGCGCTCTAACACCGTGATTACATGAATGATTAACTGAGGTGACATGATTATCTGATGATATTTTTGAAATGATTATCTTGAACAAGTTAACAAGATTAATGATATGATCTTCAAGATCAACAACTGAGTAATGAAATGAATTGAGTGATTAATGAGTTAACATGATCAACATGATTAAAATGAAAATGATAAATGAAGAAATCTTACTATTCTTTGGCCTGAATGGCTCGGCTCTTGCACAGGTCACACGTGACGCGAAAGTCCAATGATACTAGTATGATGAATGATGATTTCAAATGAGACATGACTCGGAAGGTAGTATTCAAAACCACTCTCCGATACCAACTCTGTAACACCCCAAACTAAACGGATATTACAGTGCCGTGGACCCCCGACTGGGACCCACTAGGCGAGTGAAAATGAATGAAATACACAGGGTAAATGTAGTACCGAACCACATTACATCATTAATTACTCCGATGAGGAGTTTCATACAACACACCCAAGGAAATGACCGAATACAAGTATATTTTATATGGAGATAAAATATACAACACTGAATGAACTCAAAATCCAAACAGAAATCTGCAGCGGAAATAAAATAAGGAAACACAGTGAATGAAAGGACTGGGGTCCCCCTACTAGTATCACTGGGACTCCTCATCGTCAACGTTATCTTCTCGTGCCTTAGCCTTGCCACGACCTGAAAAACAAAATCCCCCAATGGGGTCAGTTACACAGAACAACAATCCTCAAGAGTTGAATAAACACAATCATATATATGCTGTATAAACCACAAGTTCAATCAAAAATGAATCGGTTAGATTATAACCCAATCTTGTTGAAAACATACGCAATCAAACATGTTGTATGAATCAACTAACGGTACGGCTCAAAGGGTGGCACCACACTACGCCCGGGATGGAAATGTGTCCGTGCACAAGCCACCATCGAGTATCGATCGAATACACGTGTGGTCTTGTACCTAATCAGTCTCACAAAGTGATCTTCTCGTGTGCGCAGTCCAATGTGAGGCCAACAACTAACACATGACTTAATATGTGCCCGACATGAAAATCCTACACATACCAACCGGCACGCCAGTATGACCTGGAATGCCACGAGATAACAAAAGTGACATCGAAATCAATAATGACTCACCGAGATGAAATGACAGTGAAATGAATGATAGCTCAATGAAATAATTGGAACCGTCGTTCCTCGTGACTGAAGTGATTAATTGACAATGACAAGTCTCGATACGGTTAATACAATATGAATGAGTTATGATTATGAATGAACAACAACGAAAGGAATGAATATCCCTTTAACTGAGTAAGAATTAACTTACCTTAACACCGGTGATGATACGATCTCTCTCGAACAACGTCCTAAGGAAACTACCGGTCGCTCGAACAACCTTGAACAATACAATTACCAACAATCCGTTCAACATACGAATCAAACACGAATATAACTAACTCAAAACATCGATACGACTAAACCAAGTTCATTGGGGCATTATATCGAACACGTTGAGGCCAAACTTCGATTGTTTACAACCAAACCTCAATAATACCAATATCAAATCCACAAGAAGTGTTTCAAACCAACAAAACATCTTCAATACGATCAATAATCCAATATGAATATCCAAATTCGTGATTTCAACAACAATTAATCCAAACCCCCCAAATCCAACTCAATATTCAAAGTGTTCTTGAATAACCTTTCAATAATCCGATGAATATTTATACATACTCATAATCATATGTATATCTCTTCATACAACATGATTATAACATCCAAAACATCATATCTCAACACAAATCGAAATTCAAGAGGTTTGGGAAAATTACCTTTGAAGATCCAAACACTTTGATTCGATGAATACGCGTTAGATCGACGATCCGAGCTTCACAACCGAATGAAAATGATGAAGAATCGAGTATTCAAGTGATTGATGATGAAAATTTCTCCCACAAACCCTCTCTCTCGGATGTAGGATGAAGAAATGAGTTTTTCTTCTCAAAAAACGAAGTTATAGTGCAGATTGCACTGTGTGCCGCGGCCCGGCCGAGTGTGCCGCGGCACAGGGCCAAAATCTGCCCCCAGTGCTCGGAAGCGTGCCGCGGCCCGGCCGAGTGTGCCGCGGCAGTGACTCGACAGTGTGCCGCGGCCCCCGATACAGGCTGCTCGGCCAAAACTGGAAAATGTGTGTGTCTTAGCTATTTCGACCATAACTCCCTCGTCCGGACTCCGATTGACTCACCGTTTGAACCATTGGAAAGCTAACTTGATGCTATATAATATTGAAAAGATTCAGAATTTTTGGAGTTTCCAAAAATTAATGGTGATTTTACAAAGTCGAACTCATACGTGGAAAAGTCGCTAAAGAACACGGAATTCAACAGAACGACACCGAGACGAACTCGGATGACAAAAAGTGTAGAATTAATCATTCTCGGAATGACAAAAAGGTAACAATAGAGTCGCTAAGATGGACTTCCGCCAAAAAATAAAATTACCGAATGAAATTACTGAATGATAATGACTGAATTACAACCGGGTATTACATGTATGATGTTTTTACGATAGCTTACTTTTATCTTTTGTAGTGATTGCGGTGTTTTTACCATTGGTTTTGCGGAGTATTTTATCTGGCAAAGGATGGATGACTTGTGCCGAAGATTTGAAGTGAAGGAGTATCGAAGTAAATTATGTGTCTACCTTTTTCTGCATGGGAGAAGTAAGGAAATGAGTGGTTATGAGTCGGACACTGAATTTCCTGGTAGAAGATCTCTTAAAAAGTGCAGTGCGGCTGTTTAGTGGAATATTGTGTGAAGCCTTTAATTGTAGTTTTATTTGGGTTATTTTGAATAGTGATGAGATTGAGTACTTACTATTATGTGAATTTTTTTTTTGATTGGCATGTTTAGTTTATGTTGATGAGAATAGTTTTATTTCGGTTATTATGTTATATCGTTGAAGTTATTTTGGTTACCAGATTTGTAAGAAGTTTATTTTGGTTTGACTATATGTTTTATTAAACAATGTTATATGAACTGTATATATGTGTTGTATGTAGAATCTAGATACATAATATGTTTTATTTGTAGATACCAAACAAAACGTTAGGGAATACTTTTTTTATTAGTATTATATTATAGATAACTTAATATTTATTTTGTATGCAAGATGTAATTATGTAAACCGTTGTCTATGTATGGATACTGGAAGAAACATAAATGGATACTTAAATTTAGAGAATTTGTGAAACTATCATTTCACATAGTAATTATTTATTTATTAATATATTTTTGCGATTGTATGTATCAATAAACAATGCTAGAGATAATATGATATATATATATATATGTAAGGTGTATGGAAGATATTTAATTACCTAAACTATTGTCTAGGTATGGATACTGGAAAAAGAAAAAATGGATACTTAAATTTAGAGAATTTGTGAAATTTTCATTTCACATAAGAATTATTTATTATTACTATTTTTTGCACGATGTATTATTATAATATTTTATTATTCAATTTTTTATTATGTAAACTATTTTCTATGTGTGGATACTGGGCAAAGCATAAATGGATACTTAAATTTAGACTAGTTTTGAAACTATATTTCATGTAACAGTTATTTTATGAATGTATGTATCATTTAACAATCCTATAGATAATGTAATATATATAAATATATATGGATGGTGTATGCAATATTCGATTATATAAAATATTGTCCATGTATGGATACTGGAAAAAGCATAATTGGATACTTAAACTTATTATGATGTATATAATTGGAAAAAATATTCAATTATGATGTATAATTGGATACTTAAACTTATATATTCTTGATTCTAGTTTTTTAGTTAGTGATTAAAAAGATACTAGAATACCAAAAAAAACATTTATATAAAAGGATAGTTAATTATTCAAACTACGAGGATAAATAATGTTTTACACAACAGGTGGGTTTTTGCAAGTTTTTCTATTATGGCCTTTGAGTTTGCAATTGGTGCATCTAATTTGGCTTTGTTGCTCCATTGAGTTTTTGTATCTTCCTGCCTTTGGTCTACCTGGAGTTCTTCTTGTGATCGGTGGGTACACCTTTAGACACTTAATTTTTTCTGGTACCTCCCAATTTTCTGTATCTCCGACTGGCATGATAGATGATGAATAAGTCGCTACCAAAGCATCTTTGTTGTACAATTTTGAACAAAAATCATAGCAGCTGAAATTTCTCTTTCTAATGACTGCTGCGGCATGTGTGCACAGCATCTCATGATATTGAAATTCTTCGCATGTACAAGTTCTTTCTGATATATTCACAATATATTGTTTGTTGACATCATATACTGTGAATATAACCAAGTTTGAGCTTACAACCTATACAAAGAGACATACATAAGGTATATTATACATTGTTATAATGGTATGCTATACATTATTCTAGGCTAGTGCAGTATTAAATTATAAAGAATTGTTCAGAGTATACTACCAACTAATTTATTTTGTCAGTTAAAATTTATATTAGTTAAAATGTACTTGTCTTTTTAAATTCTTAATATTAATTATGTGAAATTATTAGTAAGTAATGATTTTTTTTATACATGTAAGATTATTCAAATTTATATTTAATCTTGTAAGTGATACTAACCTTGAGTTTTTTGGAGTCATTGATGATTGTTGCAAGTTTCTTCTCGGCATATGTTGAGAGAGTAGTGAAGGTAGACAACGCAACTTGTTTGTTTGCAAAGTACCATTGTTGAGTTAAACAACGGAGACACTCAATCATTGTGGAAGTTGGTAACTCTCTTATTGACTTGATGGCACTATTCAAGGATTCAGCAATGTTTGAAGTCATTGTTGCATATCTGCTTGTTGGTCCATGGAGTCTTGTGCATTTACTCAATGTAACCTAATTTTCCAGAAATGGCCTTATTCGTTTATCAATGGAATCTAAATCTGCCATATGTTTATTAAATTCCTGTAAATTGTATGCTCTGCATACACCATTATAGGCATTTTTCACATCCACTCCTCCTTTCTTGAATCTTTTTTTAATATTTTTAAGAACATGATAAGTGCATGCACCGTGCATAACATCTGAAAATATGGTGTCCAATCCTTTTGCAATGGCATGATGTCGGTCAGATACAATACACTGTCCAGTTCGCACTGTAAATGATTTTCTCAGATTAGAAAAAAACCATGTCCATGAATCTTCGTTCTCACTATCAACGACACCAAATGCAAGCGGAACAATAGATCTATTTGCATCTTGGGCACAAGCTGTGAGTAAGGTTCCCATATACGTAGAACAAAGAAATGTGCCGTCAATTACTATAATGGGGAAACAATTATCCCATGCAACTATCGATGGGCCAAGGGCAAAATACAAGTACTTGAAACTGCCATTGGTATCCAGTGACAAGTCTGTGATAGTTCCTGTTAAATTGACAATAATATATTTCAGATAAATTATTTCAATTCATATACTCAAAACTAGTTGTCACTAGCTCTGACCTTGGTACTGGGTCATATTTTTTGTGTATTTCAATAATCAGGCACATGAATTCTAAATTAATACTGCTAATATAAAAATCACCAGACGAGTATAATTGGGTAACCAAATATGCAAATATTGGTAGTCACAAGTGATACAACATATATTGTACATTTAACTACGTACCTGGATTTGCAATTGTTGTCATGTGCAACCATGAAGGTATCAATGAGTAGTCGTGAGGATTTCCACGTACTTTTGTCAATGCCTTTTCTCTTGATCGCCATGCTTTTTGGTAGGATATAGAGTCATCATACTCTTCCATCATGTCATCTACGATGTCTTTTGGAGTGTATACTCTCTTGAGATTTGTAAACTTGTTTTATATGCATTCACTGACAAGTTCACTTGTTGATTGCCTATGAGAACTCATCAAGATATCAGATGAACACGTATCTATGTTGTTGAATTCTCTTATCTTAAACAAGCTTGTGTGGCCCACTCTAGATGCCCTGACCTTCCACCCACATTTTTGGTTGTCTATGCAAATCAGCACATAGTCTCTCGAAGAAGATCGTTGTACCTTATGCTGTCGATTATTTAGCATTGACTGCAATCTCAAAG
Source organism: Orobanche coerulescens (assembly GCA_033398695.1). Taxonomy (NCBI): domain Eukaryota; kingdom Viridiplantae; phylum Streptophyta; class Magnoliopsida; order Lamiales; family Orobanchaceae; genus Orobanche; species Orobanche coerulescens. The sequence goes on from CM065816.1 coordinate 31,327,846, forward strand.
TTTTGGACAAAATGTCCTTGTTTGCATATACTTGATTTTTCCTGACTACAATATTTCCTGCTGTTGTAATGACCTGGTTTTCTTTTTCCTCACTGCATTCGACCAGTGCCTGGCTTGTATTTCCTATTCCAATGATATATTGTGCCACTCTTTCTGCATGTAGTCTGTTCCCCAAATCTTCAGTTAATAAAGGGATCATAGCAGAGCTTTGGTTCTCTGAGTTCACTGCATTGTTTGTATATATATCTTCTACACAACATATGGCTAGTTGTCTGATGTCTTCTTCTTCAACTATAATTGGATACTTTCCGTAGTCTGTGCTTTTTCGAGAAATTTCCATAAAGAAACTCAATGTTGCATCATCTGAAATTTCAATAGGTGGAATGTGATTCTGGATTTGAAATTTCATTGTCATTGTGCATTTGGTGAGCATCTTTAGTAGTAGCGCACTAGATTTTCCATGGCACAGAAGGAAATTGTTGGCGAAACTAATATGCCTGTCACCTTGAAGTCTTTGTATTCATTTTTTTCGTACCATTTTCCATTGAAATACAAAAACAGTGGTATCACTTCCATTACGTGATAAGAAACAATTTAATTAAACATCAATGAACAGCTTCAGAAAGGTAGGCAATGACTTTGTATTTGGTAATTAGAATATTAAACAGAGGTCACTAATTCAATACTAAGTTTTATTCCATAATCTTTTTTCTGAAATAAAAGTACAATTTCAACAGTATACAAACAATAAATTAGTGTTTACCAAAAGATATTTACTGTTACAAGGAATCATATAATCAGTAATGTTTCCCAAATATAATCATGTTTTCACAGAGTGTTGTAATAATCAATTGTATTATCAAAGGAGAAATAATTACAACCGGTTTGTCCTTAACGTACAGATAAGCATTAGAAGCATCTTTATCTTTCTTATGTTTCACTTGACCTAACATACAAACAAGGACAAATTCAGTTATGATTATACACTACCATACATGGAGTAACCAAGTACCAACACAAAGTAACCAACAGTAAAACATTCAATGCCATCATTTGTAAATGAGTTACTATACAAGCAAATATTAGTCTTGACTATTCAGCTTATCACTAGATGGTACGCACTCTTATTTATATATACTCTTTATTGTTTAAAAAATCAAATCTCTTAAATTAACTCAGTGTTATAAGAAACTGAGAGATGTTATAAAAATGTGAATACGATTTTACAAATAAGGACAAATTTAGTCAGAATTATATATCACCATACATGTAGTAACCAAGTACCGACACAGAGTAACCAATATAGAGTAACAAGGAGAAATTAAGTTTTGATTATATATTACCATACATGGAGTAACCAAGTACCAACACGGAGTAACCAACAGTAAAATGTACAATGTCATCATTTATAAATGAATTACTATACAAGCAAATATTAGTTCTGACTATTCAGCTTATCACTGGATGGTATCAACTCTTATTTATATATACTTTATATTGTTTAAAAAATCAAATCTACTAAATTAACTCAGTTATAAGAAACTGAGGGATGTTATGATGATGTGAATATGATTTTACAAATAAGGACAAATTTAGTCACAATTATAAACACTATACATGGAGTAACCAAGTACCAACACAAAGTAACATCATAGAGTAACAAGGACTAAATTCAGTTATGATTATATATTACCATACATGGAGTAACCAAGTACCAACACGGAGTAACCAACAGTAAAACGTTCAATATGACTATACTAGATGGTATCCATTATTATTAATATATAATAAATTGTTTATATATCACCATACATAGAGTAACCAAATTCCACGACATGGTAACCAACAGTAAAATGTCTCCATATGTTCAACTTTACGTGTAGTTGTTGAAACATATAAGCAAAGATTGTGCCAACTCAATTACAAGACAGGGTAAACAACAATAAAACGACTCAATATGCTCATCTATACGTGTAGTTGCTGAAATTTATAATCAAAGATTATGCCGACTCAATTACAGAAAGGGTAACCAACAGTAAAATGACTCAATTTGCTTAGCTATACATGAATCACTCAAACATATAATATTTTAATGGATGAATAAGAATTTCCGAATTCATACCTCTATTCCGAATCAACTTCGCAGTATTCCGAAATTTGCACTCTAATTCTTCTTGTGTTCTTACCTGTTGGTAGATCTGGGGTTTTTTCTTCGTGTTTGGAATCAGTTTTCTATATGGAAAGAGGTTGATTTTTTCGGAATAGATATCTCTCTCCATTTTTCAGAAGAATCCCCCTGTAAAAGCGGCCACTCCTTTGGTAACGGTTGCCTTTTATTATCTACATATTAATTGTGTTTTTTGTTATGAATGTAATTATTTTGTTTGGTGTCTTATTTTTGTAAATAAAATGTATATATTGTATATACATGTAAACTCCCCTTTTTTTTAAACATATTGTATTTGGGCCTTTATTCATTGTTTTTCAATTTTAATTGTTCTTTTGAAATTATTCACCAATGACGAATGATGGCAAAAGTAAGGAACAAATACCGGTGGATGATGAGCTATACGTCCACCAGAGTGATACTTCGAGCAACTTCACTCTCGCAACCCAAAAGTTGACTGGAGATAATTACAATGAATGGAAACGCTCGGCGGAAATTTTCTTGAGCGCTAATAATTTTATTATTATTTTAATATTAAGCCGATAAAATCTTGCGTGTACGCGACTTAATGGTAGTACGCCATCAATCCGTTAAAACTTAACGGGACTAAATTAACGGAGTCCCTAACTGGTGAAACGGATTAAACTTTAGTCCCTTGTTTGAAACACTTAAAACTTTAGTCTCTTAAGTAATAAAAATGGCAAACTTCAATCCTTAGTAGAGCTATTTTGCAAAAAGTATACTATCTTCTCTTTTTCTCTCTTTCGGATTCTGATAACTATGTTTCTCTCCTTTTGCTTCATATAGAAACACTAAAATATTGGTAGATGAAGGAGAGAAAGGAGCCTATTTGCAGTAAAAAGAGAGAAATTTTCTGTTAGGCTTAGGTAGGGGTGTGCATATAAACCGAACCCAAAAATCCAATCCGAAAATCCGACCCAAACCGACCCGATCCGATATCTTCGGATCGGATTTCGGATCTGCATTTTGCAGATCCGAAAATTTCGGATCGGATCGGATTAAATCCGCGGGTTTTCGGATTAATCCGGTTCGATCTGAAGTTAAAAAATAAAAAAATATTATATACTATATTACTATTATTATTTATTAATATCTTGAGTCTTTGACTGCTGAACCTTTATTAATATACTATAACTATATATAATATTATATACTAAATTACTGTATCCCATTTCCCACCCACCGTTCAGTATCCCATCCCATTTCCCATTGTTAAATAGGTAAATATCCCAGAAACCCAAATCAGTATCCCATTTCCCACCACCAATTCCATCGCCTCCCGACCCAAAATTTATTCCCAGTTCCCACTTCTCACTACGACCCTAGAACCCGAACGATCTTCCTCAGCCGCCATCATCGCCGTTCGTTAGCATACGCCCGATCAAAGTGCAGGTTAATTAAAGTCCTACTATTCATTGCGGTGTTGGAGCCGAAAAAAGAAATCCGAAATAAAAAATTCCGAGTCTTACTATAATTCTGGGTCTGACTATATTCTGATATTGGATTCTGACTACGTTGATCTTTTGTAACAAAAAAAATTCGGATATTTCGGATTAGAACCGAAAAATCCGATCCGATTTCGGACTGATCCGAATCCGATCCGAAATTTCAGTTCGGATTTCGGGTTGTCCAAAACCTTGTCCGAATTTTCGGATTAATCCGAAATTCGGATCGGATCGGATCGGTTTCACCCGTTGCACACCCCTAGGCTTAGGCGTGTGTGGATAGGGTCCTAATTATATATATACCGGGTCCGGGATGGGGCGGGGGATAGGTATCCCGGCCCCGGTTTCATGTGAGCGGTATCCCCGGCCCCGGCCCCGGCCCCGGTACCCGGTTTGGCGGGGAATCCCCGGCCCCAGTCGGGGCGGGTCGATCGAGTTCCCCATCGGGTCGGGTCAAAATGCCATGCCTAGGATAGGGATGTCAATGGATCGGGTAGGGTACGAGTATGCCTCATTCATACCCTACTCTATTTGATACCGATCGGGTTCGGGCATTATCCATCAGGTACCCGATGGGTATTCGGGTACCCGTATACCCTATATTTAAGAATGTAAATATTTTTTAATATATATACATATAATGTAATTAATAAATCCAATTTAGTATACTAAATATTTAAAATATAATATTTTATATAATAATATATATAATATATAATATAATAATTATGTATAATATATAATAAAAATATAATTATATAATTCAAGCGGGTACGCGAGTCGGGTAATCGGGTAATATACTACTATACACATACTCTACCCATACCCAATCGTAAAATTTTGGATTCGATCGATACCCAACCCAATTTCGAGTTTATCCGATGAATAAGATCGAGTACGCATAAAATTGATATCGCTTTGTGTGGATGTTGAAATTTGTGAATTTATACTTAAAACTAGGGCAAACTCATTCGATGTATAGTTGGGCTAACTTCATATTATCGACAGATTGGCCCATCATATTAGATATGATCTTTTTCACATCAATTGTTAATGGACTTAAATTTAGACACTTCTTTATTTATTTGTTTGACTTGAGACTTTTAGTTAGATGCTATAAGTATAAAATAATTAATTTATAAATATTATATGATATTTTGAAAATGAGTGCTTAGAGTAATTTGACAGGTACACACAAAAGATTTATCTTATATTTACCTTTCAATAAGTTATAGTTAGATAATTACTTTGTTAATTTTATTTATTTTCTCAAAACAACCAAATCTTAAGGATTCATGTGATACTTATTTTATTACTTTGTTTACGCACTTCTCATTTCTCACTATATATATATATATATATTTCTCAACATAAATTTGGTTATTAATATCATTATGGGACCGATATAGTTGGTCTATGCATAAGTGCTCAAACATCATAATCAAAATTAATGGTTGCTGATTATATTACAAAAAGTCATTTGACCTTGTGGTATCTTATATATTATAGGAGTTTTTTTTAAGGGGGAAAGAACATCTATTCATTATGAATATCATCACGAACAATGTCCCTAAACCAGTTAGGGAGAGCGTCCCTCCACAAAATTGGACTAGAATCATGTCTCAACATTTGAGTAAGAGAATGTGCCGCCCTATTAGCAGTTCTATACATAATACATGTGATAAACACCAACAAGCAACTGCTTCCTTGCCTCACAATAACATTCAAGTCATCCCTCTATGTATTCTCCATTTCAAATTCTTATTTTATACTTTTTTATATAATTTAATTAATTTTAAATTCAATAATAAATAATTGTTCCTTTTAGAGAGAAAAGTCAACATTACCTATATTACCTATATTCTGTTGGTATATTTACCATGTTTTGAATCTCTCGCATGAGCTGCAAATCTGAGAAGAACAAAGTAGGAAACAGATTCGTTAATAACGAAAACATTGAATAATATATATATATGTAAGTAATCGAAAGAAGCAAATAGAATATGGGCGATGTTGAGTCCAGAATTTTTGTCTCCTTAAAGCAAATTCGCCCCCACCGCAGTGTGTAGCGTCTGCCTCCTAGGATAAAACAACATCTCGATGCATTGATAAATCGATCATCGCATCCTCAGCGAACTAGAATTAAACCTGAACTACCACCGACGCGACCCAAATTATGAAAAGAAATTATTTCCGAAAAAAAAAATGAAGTCGGATTTTCTTGGCTGAAAAAACGAACGAAATTTCTGTATAAAAATAAGACCCCTCACATCTGTATTTATAGGTGAAGATGAGAGAGAGACATGTGCTGGAGGAACTCTATACCGACCAAAATTGGTATCTGGAGGAACTCTAAACCGATCGAAATTGGTATTTGGAGGAACTCTAAACCGATTATGTAATATCCGGATTTATTACATTGTATTTCATCTGTATTCAAACCGTGTATTATTCGGATTGGTGATCTTGATTATTGGAGTATGATATTTCGTGCATTGATATCATTATACATAAGTATAGAAACTTGCAAAATTGCTCTAGCAACCTCGTGATAGCGCACGCTAAGAATGTATCTTAATGCGCGCTATCGGGCCATTATTAGCGCACGCTATGCAGGTAGGAGTAACGTGCGCTAAGGACTCAATTATTGAGCGGGACGGCTAACACATGCGCCAGCCGGGACATGGGACCGGATAAGATTCCCGCTGACGCACCCGGACAAATTCTGAAGTCAACCATTATTAGCGCACGCTAAGGGATGCTTAGTAGCGTGCGCTAACTTGTCAATAATGCAGAATATTATAAATGGGACATCAACCGTGTTGGCTTGCATTTCTTTCGCACTTTCCTCAATCTTGAGAGTTCAGAGAGTTGTAGTAATACTCCTATACACTTAGAACACATATTGTTGATGTTTATACATTGGTTATCACTTGGGAATGTTCATGGAAGTGGAATAACACCTTGGAGTGGCATACAACCAACCGGAGAGGGATTCTACCTTACGGTTCAGTGATTTTCGTCATTTTAAGGTATGTTCAATCTATCTCCAGACTTAGAGTTGGATCCTAACGATTTGGATGATCATGTTAACAAGATATGGGTTTTCATAGATGAATTATCCAAGTATATCATGTTTTGGAATAGTGAGTTGAATAAGCCTTAAATACCTTGATTATAATCATCATGATTCGAATCTTAGTACACTGAATATGTGAAGAGAAGCTTCTATCATTGGTAAACCGAATCTAATAGATGATTTCATAGTAATCTTAGACTAGACGTTAACATCCTTATTGTTAGATAAATCGAAAGGTTTGATCATGGAAGGATTTATCTAGTATATATAGGACGTTTATCAACTTGATATGATAATATGGTGATATAGAGGTGTTGATATCAACCGTTTAGCTTTTCGAATTGTCGTATGAAGATTTGAAGTCGGAAAAGAATATGGTTTTATATTGGTATGCATATCCTTGAATCCGAAGTTGTCTTTATTCGTATAATCATTCATAAGGGTGTGGACATGGTATTCATGGAAGTAACATGAATTATCACGCAAGATTTCGTTGTTTCAATCGTGGCAAGAACAGTTCTTGCTTTCGGCGATGGCGCCATGCATAGATAGCGCACGCTATGCTATGCAATTTAACGTCTTATCGGCGGTAGTTAGCGTGCGCTACGTTTGGTACGTAACGTCGCTAGACCATCGACGAAGTCGATTGGTGGTCGGTGAAATGCTTGACCATGCATCGTTAGCGTGCGCTAGGCTTTGTTGTTTGCGTGCGCTATTGGGCAGACGTAACGCACGCTACACAGAGTATTTAGCGTGCACTAAACTATTCGGGCAGATTGCAGTTTATGAACTTTTGACCGTTAATCGAATTGTTAAACATTCATACGACGTGAGATAAATCCTATGTCATTTCTTTTGTTAAGGTTTGGTCTCGTTACGTGATTGATTGAGGAGGACGATCTTCGAGTGTTCATTTTTGTGGAAGTGTTGTTATTGTCTTCAAACCGAGGCAAGTACTCTAAATTAGAATTGTTTATATTATGACAATTATGATGTGATTGTATCGTGTAAATATGTTGTGAATATATGTCCACTATGTGTTGATCCGACGGGAATCATCATGGGAATCTATAGCTGTGTGCGCTGGATCGTTGGACAGGTAGTTCCACCATGTGTTGGTCCGACGGGATCATCATGGGAATCTATAGCTGTGTGCGCTGGATCGTTGGAATACCATCAGTATGTTGAAACTGTTATGTTATGATATGTGTTGTAGATATTCTCGTTGGAGAAACTTGTTATGATATAATTGTTGATTATATCACTGTTGTATGATTATTGTACTTGTACTAGCATCGTTGTGCTAACCCCTTCGGGGGTGAACATTTGTGTATGTTCAGGATCCAGAAGAGCGGGGAAACAACCACTGGAGATGTATGACGACGAGGGTGCAAAGTGATGTTCTGGCCGGGTTTACTATCTGTTATTTGTTGGTTATTCCAATAAGTACTCGAGTACGTCGTCCGTTATAATGATTTGGATTTTGGTGATGTAATAATAACTCTTCATTGGATATTCCTATTTTGTTTTGAACCAGACGGTTGTATTTTACTTCAGTAATTTCATAAGCGGTATCTGTTATTGTCTTTTCTTTTAATCAGCCTTGTAAATTCTTATGTAAAGGATTTACGGCGCTGTAATATTCCCGAATATATTGGGGGTGTTACAGAATATGGTATCGGAGATAAGATTATGGATATCTTGGCCGTTGGGTTAAAATAGGGGTCATTTATGTCTTTTGAGGTAACCGGCCGTGAATGAAATCACTGCACTGCCTATGTCTTCATGCGAACGGTGGTTGTAAGTTCCTAAACTCTATCTCGTTCTTTTCATGTTGTGTCTCTTTACACTTGAATTATAGAACGATGTTGTTTCCTGTATATTGAGTATCTATGCTTACAGTATGCTGAGAGGCGGACGTGTACGCGGTCGCGGTCGTGGACGCGGACGCAGAAATGCTGAAAGGGAAGCGTCGCCTTCCAATCAGGCTAGTCATAGCTCAGGCGAGCCGCAACAGTCTATTAATAATGAACCAGATCCTGCTGTACCAGATATCCTTCGTCAAGTGGTGAACCAGATGACTCAGTTCGCCCAGGTCGTGGACCGAATGCAAGTGGCGGTGGGACTACAGCAGGGAGAGAGACAGCAAGGGATCCCAGATATGGGAAACCGAGGTGACCGGTGGCTACAAGAGGTGGCGAAGATTCAACCACCCAAATTTGACGGTATTTCTGAGGCTCCCACCTGGGATCATTGGTTGAAAGAACTGGAGAAAATCTTTGCCGGAATCAACTGCCCAGACAACCGGAGAGCCTCTATCGCTCAATATTTTCTGATAGGGGAAGCATCCGAATGGTGGGAAGCCATCCGGCCTGTAGACCATGATGCCGATTGGGCGGAATTTAAAATGATGATGGAAGCTCAGTATTGCCCTCGTCCTGTGAGGGAAGCCAAAATTCGAGAATTTTTCTCTGCTCAGCCATCAGATGAACCCGTATCCTGCATTTATTAAGATGTTTAACCAAAGATTAGCATTTGTTCGACATCTGGTCAGAACAGATGCGGAGATGATGATTCATTTCGAAATGAGGATGAAACCAGAAATCCAGAGGTACATGTCCGGTTTTGAATGTACCACTCTCCGCCAATACCAGGATAAGGCGTTGGCATACGAAATAAAAGAAGCAGCAATGGAGAAGTTTATAGAGTCGAAGAAACAGAAAGTCTCTGGTACTTTTACAGAGCACAAGAGCAGTGGGCCCCGCAAGGCCCAGTCTTCTTTTTCTTTCAAGAAACCTCCGCACCCAACTAAGAGCGGAAAGAAGTACGGAACAATGTCACCACGACGGATACGGCTAGGAAGTGCTTTAACCGTGGTCGCCTGTGCCACCTTTGGCGTGATTGTTTGCGCACTCCAGTTACATGTTTTGAGTACGGACAGGAAGGGCACCGTGCGACGTTTTGTAAGGACGCCACTAAGTACAATGGAACCCGCTCATCACAGCCAGTTCAGAAGGAAGCTAGTGTCCAACAGACGCAGCAAAGTGTTCAGATGCCTCAGAATTTTGGCCGCGGGTGAGGCAGAGGACAATGGGACCGAAAGGGGACATCGAGTGCCGGATCTGTTCCCCCACGTTTGTATGAGATGAGGAGGACAGATGATCAGGATGCTGTTGTCGCATCAGGTACTGTCCAAATCTTTTCCCAGCCAGTTAGCGTTTTGTTCGATACAGGAGCTACACATTCTTTCATATCTTTGTCTTGTGTAAATCGTTTGAATATTTCCGGTTTTTATACTTGTGAACCTTATGTTGTTGGTTTACCGAGTGGAGAGAGAATTGTCGGAAATTTAGAAACTAGAAATTTCCCCGTATCATTTGGGGGCAGAGAGTGGCTCTCAAATCTGATCGTGATAGAAATGCAAGGAGATGACCTGATACTCGGAGACGATTGGCTTAATCGGTATGGAGCAATTGTAGACTACCGAAGGAGGAATATTTCACTGATCGCTGATGATGGCACCGAAGTACTGTTCGAAGGATGGAAACCGGGAAGCTCAGGAAAATTGATCAAAGCGATGAAAGCTGTCAGATTGTTGAAACAGGGCTGTACCGGATATTGGTGTTATGCACTGAAGAAAGAAGACGAAATTGTGGAGCTTTCGTCCATTCCTGTGGTGAACGAATTTCCAGATGTATTTCCTGACGAGTTACCTGGACTACCTCCACGAAGGGATGTGGAATTTACTATTGAGCTGGAACCCGGAGCTACACCGATTTCCAAGGCGCCGTATCGTATGGCACCTACTGAGATGTACGAACTGAAGAAGCAGCTGGAGGAGTTACTGGACAAGGGTTATATTCAGCCAAGCGTTTCACCCTGGGGAGCGCCAGTTCTTTTTGTCCGAAAGAAGGATGGATCGCTCCGACTGTGTATTGACTATCGAGAGCTGAACAAGATGACGATTAAGAACAAATATCCGTTACCACGGATTGATGATCTGTTTGACCAGCTGCAAGGGGCAACGGTATTTTCTAAAATCGATCTGAGATCAGGATACCATCAGCTGAGGATTAAGGAATCTGATGTTCCGAAATCAGCGTTCAGAACTCGCTACGGACATTATGAGTTTGTAGTGATGCCGTTTGGTCTCACTAACGCACCTGATGTATTTATGCAATTGATGAACAGAGTGTTCATTGAATTTTTGGACAAATTTGTGGTCGTGTTTATTGACGACATCCTGGTGTATTCTAAGAGTCCGGAAGAACATGCGCAAAGATTTGCGGATCAGATTGGAGCTTTTGAGAAACGAGCTATTGTACGCCAAACTTTCTAAGTGTGAATTCTGGCTAAAGGAAGTAATGTTCCTCGGCCATGTAGTGTCAGCTGAAGGAGTCCGAGTAGATCCTCAGAAGATCGAAGCAATTATGGATTGGGAGCCTCCAAAGAACGTGAAAGAAGTCCGAAGCTTCTTAGGACTTGCTGGATACTATCGTCGATTCGTGGAAGGGTTTTCTAAAATCTCCCGCCCACTTACTCGACTCCTGCAGAAAACTCAAAAGTTTGAGTGGAACGAGGCGTGTCAGATTAGCTTTGATGAATTGAAGAAGAGATTGACGACGGCACCGATTCTATCACTTCCGCAGGGAACTGAAGGATTCATAGTTTACAGTGATGCTTCGAACCAAGGACTTGGGTGCGTATTGATGCAGAATGATAAGGTGATCGCTTATGCATCGCGACAACTGAAACCTTATGAAGTGAATTACCTGACACATGATTTAGAGCTAGCAGCAGTGGTTTTTGCCTTGAAGATCTGGAGGCATTATCTCAGACGGACTCACCGCCGATCTTTACGGATCATAAGAGTCTCAAGTACATATTTAGTCGAAACAGCTTGATTGAACATGCGGCAAAGAAGATGGTTGGAACCGATTAAGGATTATGACTTGGAGATTTTATATCATCCAGCAAAGCAAATGTAGTGGCCGATGCACTTAGCCGCAAGCTGTCTCTATTCGAGATGCCGGAGACGCGACCTCCCAACTTAGCCTTCAGAGAGATGATTCGTGAAGGGATTGAAGTGTGGTTACAAAGAGTCCAAGGACAACATGCGTGATGGAGATAACCGTCATTAACCGAAGAAATCAAATCTAGACAGCAGATGATCCTCCGATGATTCGCCGCATGATGACGTGATCAAAGGAAAGGCCCCGGATTCATAATTCATGACGATGGAGTTCGAGATTTCGTAACCGACTCTGCTCCCGATGTTGATGTTCAAGCAGACTATTATGAAGGAAGCTCATGGTTCGCCCTATTCTATCCACCCGGCACCAAGAAATGTATAAGGACTTGAAACAGAACTTCGGTGGGGCAACATGAAGAAAGACGTAGCGGACTATGTTTCGAAATGCTTAACTTGTCAGCAGGTTAAGATCGAGCATCAACGGCCTGCTGGAATGTTGAAGCCGCTCCCGATTCCTGAATGGAAGTGGGAGGACATATCGATGGACTTTATCACTAATATGCCGAAAACCAGGACAGGAATGAACATGATTTGGGTGATAGTTGATCGTTTAACCAAATCAGCTCATTTTCTAGGCATTAAGGATACGTGGGGACCAGAGAGGTTGGCTCGAGTCTTTATTTCGGAGATAGTTCGATTGCATGGTACGCCTAAGACCATTGTTTCTGATCGAGACGGCCGTTTTGTGTCTCACTTTTGGAAAGCAGTTCATAAGGCCTTGGGGACCGAATTGAACTTGATGCCTTACCACCCGCAGACTGACGGACAATCTGAGAGAACTATACAAACGGTGGAAGACATGCTAAGGGCCTGTGCCTTAGATTGGTCAAACGATTGGGAAGTTCATCTACCGTTGATTGAATTTACCTACAACAATAGTTGGCATGCTTCTATTAAGATGGCACCGTTTGAAGCATTATACGGAAGGAGATGCAGATCGCCCCTATGCTGGGACGATTCATCGGACTTGATCGGAACAGAACCAGAGTTGATCGAGCAGACTCGAGAGAAGATAGCCTTAATTCGTGAAAGGTTGTTGACTGCCCAGAGTCGCCAGAAATCCTATGCGGACGTACGCCGTCGCCCATTAGAGTTCAATACTGGAGACCATGTACTTTTGAAGGTTTCTCCTACTCGGGGAATCTTTCGTTTTGGAAGGAAATGAAAGCTGAGTCCGAGATATATCGGACCATTTGAGATCCTCGAGAGAGTTGGGGAGTTGGCATACAGATTAGCATTGCCGCCGTCATTGTGCCATGTTCATAACGTGTTCCACGTATCCCAGTTACGGAGGTATATACCAGATCCCAGTCATATCATTGATTTCGGCGAGATCGAAGTCGAACAGGATGGGACGTTTGAAGAAAGACCAGTCAAGATACTCGAGAGTCGAGTTAAGCAACTGAGGAACAAGTCAATCGTTTTGGTCAAAGTTCAGTGGTCACGTCACGGAATGGAAGAAGCCACCTGGGAAACGGAAGCTGATATGAAGTCTAGATATCCCGAGTTATTTTCGTCTTGAGTTTCGGGACGAAACTCCTTTTTAGTAGGAGAGTATGTAATATCCGGATTTATTACATTGTATTTCATCTGTATTCAAACCGTGTATTATTCGGATTGGTGATCTTGATTATTGGAGTATGATATTTCGTGCATTGATATCATTATACATAAGTATAGAAACTTGCAAAATTGCTCTAGCAACCTCGTGATAGCGCACGCTAAGAATGTATCTTAACGCGCGCTATCGGGCCATTATTAGCGCACGCTATGCAGGTAGGAGTAACGTGCGCTAAGGACTCAATTATTGAGCGGGACGGCTAACACATGCGCCAGCCGGGACATGGGACCGGATAAGATTCCCGCTGACGCACCCGGACTAATTCTGAAGTCAACCATTATTAGCGCACGCTAAGGGATTCTTAGTAGCGTGCGCTAACTTGTCAATAATGCAGAATATTATAAATGGGACATCAACCGTGTTGGCTTGCATTTCTTTCGCACTTTCCTCAATCTTGAGAGTTCAGAGAGTTGTAGTAATACTCCTATACACTTAGAACACATATTGTTGATGTTTATACATTGGTTATCACTTGGGAATGTTCATGGAAGTGGAATAACACCTTGGAGTGGCATACAACCAACCGGAGAGGGATTCTACCTTACGGTTCAGTGATTTTCGTCATTTTAAGGTATGTTCAATCTATCTCCAGACTTAGAGTTGGATCCTAACGATTTGGATGATCATGTTAACAAGATATGGGTTTTCATAGATGAATTATCCAAGTATATCATGTTTTGGAATAGTGAGTTGAATAAGCCTTAAATACCTTGATTATAATCATCATGATTCGAATCTTAGTACACTGAATATGTGAAGAGAAGCTTCTATCATTGGTAAACCGAATCTAATAGATGATTTCATAGTAATCTTAGACTAGACGTTGACATCCTTATTGTTAGATAAATCGAAAGGTTTGATCATGGAAGGATTTATCTAGTATATATAGGACGTTTATCAACTTCAGTATGATAATATGGACTGATATAGAGGTGTTGATATCAACCGTTTAGCTTTTCGAATTGTCGTATGAAGATTTGAAGTCGGAAAAGAATATGGTTTTATATTGGTATGCATATCCTTGAATCCGAAGTTGTCTTTATTCGTATAATCATTCATAAGGGTGTGGACATGGTATTCATGGAAGTAACATGAATTATCACGCAAGATTTCGTTGTTTCAATCGTGGCAAGAACAGTTCGCTCGTGAAGAATCGCCATGCATAGATAGCGCACGCTATGCTATGCAATTTAACGCGGCGCTTATCGAGCAAGAGTTAGCGTGCGCTACGCTTGGTACGTAACGCACGCTAGACCATCGACGAAGTCACTGGCCGGTCGGTGAAGTAATCGACCATGCATCGTTAGCGTGCGCTAGGCTTTGTTGTTTGCGCGCGCTATCGGGCGCACGTAACGCACGCTACACGAGTATTTAGCGGCGCTAAACTATTCGGCATTGCGCTTATGAACTTTTGACCGTTAATCGAATTGTTAAACATTCATACGACGTGAGATAAATCCTATGTCATTTCTTTTGTTAAGGTTTGGTCTCGTTACGTGATTGATTGAGGAGGACGATCTTCGAATGTTCATTTTCGTGGAAGTGTTGTTATTGTCTTCAAACCGAGGCAAGTACTCTAAATTAGAATTGTTTATATTATGACAATTATGATGTGATTGTATCGTGTAAATATGTTGTGAATATATGTCCACCATGTGTTGATCCGACGGGAATCATCATAGGAATCTATAGCTGTGTGCGCTGGATCGTTGGACAGGTAGTTCCACCATGTGTTGGTCCGACGGGATCATCATGGGAATCTATAGCTGTGTGCGCTGGATCGTTGGAATACCATCAGTATGTTGAAACTGTTATGTTATGATATGTGTTGTGGATATTCTCCTTGGAGAAACTTGTTATGATATAATTGTTGATTATATCACTGTTGTATGATTATTGTACTTGTACTAGCATCGTTGTGCTAACCCCTTCGGGGGTGAACATTTGTGTATGTTTAGGATCCAGAAGAGCGGGGAAACAACCACTGGAGATGTATGACGACGAGGGTGCAAAGTGATGTTCTGGCCGGGTTTACTATCTGTTATTTGTTGGTTATTCCAATAAGTACTCGAGTACGTCGTCCGTTATAATGATTTGGATTTTGGTGATGTAATAATAACTCTTCATTGGATATTCCTATTTTGTTTTGAACCAGACGGTTGTATTTTACTTCAGTAATTTCATAAGCGGTATCTATTATTGTCTTTTCTTTTAATCAGCCTTGTAAATTCTTATGTAAAGGATTTACGGCGCTGTAATATTCCCGAATATATTGGGGGTGTTACAGATTAGGATTAGTATCTCAATACTTATCCAGATCTGTTTAATTCGATTTTATCCGGATCCGAAAAATTCGGAATTTATTAATTGATGTATTTTCGGTAAAATAAAATTTTACCGAATAAAATTGCAGTAAAAAGATAACTTCGAGACGCCGAGACAAATCGCCCAAATCGCCCTTCGACCGAGACCGAACCGAGCCGAGCCGAACGGAGCCGGACGAACGGACGGACGGCGGCGGCGGTGCGCGCGTGTGTGTGTGTGCGCGAGGGGCGCATAGTCACACATCCACACATGTCTCACTTTTTGAACATGCCTTTGTCCACATCTCCTTATATACTCACAATTTCTCCCTTCTTTTTCCAATGTGGGATAGCATCCCAAACCCATTTCTAAAGGGTTCATTTTGGAACATTATATCTCATTCATACCTCAATCATTTTGAGTGTTCTTACATATTTTGGAAACCTCGTACGGAGTACTACGTATTCCAACTAAGTCCCGACTTTAACTCGTAGTCGAGCCCACTCAAAATTGCCTCTCAAGTGGGCTGCTCAAACCAGACCATTTCCTCTATTTTTCCAACAATCCCCCACATGAATGAGAATGATGGTCCAGCAGCACACGTCAGACACGGAGTTTGACTTGGTGATAGTTACTACGGTTAGGCATTGCATAGGATAGGTAGAGTATGCTCCTTGAACCTTCCCTCGAAAAGATATATTCTCCTTACTGGCTAGACAGTGTGACTAGATGCCTTTGAACTGTCCGACCTTTTGTGTAAGTGATCGTATATCCTTCACAAGTGCCCTCCCTGATTTATTCTGTTCTCATTATTGTGCCCGTTTTGGCCGTGGACACCGTCCTGGTTCTGCGGGAGTTTCTAGAGAATTGTGCCTTGCAATTCTCCTTTGAAGCGGCCCCTCTTCACTCCAACATAGGTGATTCTCGTTAAGTGTTTTGAGTAAACCCGTATTTTACTCCACCCGACTATACATTGTCGACTTAAGAATCATTAAAAGCATAAGCTTAACCTCTCCCTATGGGTATCACTGTTTTCATCCTAGGAATGGTCGGTTCGGGGTAACCCCCACAGTGATCGTGCCCAGTTTTATGAATTGGTTGTCCCATTTAACCTAGATCTTGGGATCTCCAGTCAGCTTAGGTTGGGTATCCTCCATAAAACCATTAGCTCATGGCAATAGACCCATTCCTCTTGATGAATTATAAACAAGGTCTTTTGATAACCATTTGGTTAGCGGATCCGCGATGTTATCTCTTGACGAATCATAGTCAATAGTGATAACTAATGTTGATAGCAAAATGGTATTATGTCTTTGCCTCATAGGACGAGACTTACCATTATTCTTTTGCTCTGTGCCCTGTCAATCGTAGATTGACTATCACAATAAATACATATTGCGGTCACTTCATTGCCTATTTTGGAATATCTTCTAGAAAGTGGTATTGCATTATGCCTCTTATGCATGTTTGTCTAAGGTTGTGAACTCAGATTCCTTTGTAAATCGAGCTATAACCATCTATTCTAAAGATTTCCATTCCACTGGTGCACTAGCTAGTGTGAAACATGTTCACCATTTAGACATTAAATTCATAATGTCAGATATCCAATTTGCGTTACTATATCATTTTATAGTTTTTGAATATCTCATATCATGCAGCATATACACACAAGTAATCTTTATATCATTGTAATCACCAACTGATGATTAGTTTCCTGATTACTCGCGTATCCACATAGTCTACTCACGATATAGACTGTGTTTAGTCTTGTACAATTCACTTAGTACATGAGACTTTTAGTTACTCTTGAAAGATCAGTTGCCTTTGTGCTTGGATAGATGCACCATATCCATTGGCATTCCAATTGATTCCGTTGATCTTTCCAAGATTCATGTCATCATAGTATGACTGACCTCATATGAGACATTGTGAACGACTTGAGATTTTACATCTTAAAGTCATCTCTTTAGTCTAATATATTTATCTTTGCAGACTTTGTTGAATTGATCCACTTGTCATTACTTACATCAATGTCTCGATCATTCAAATTCATTCTTAAAATAACATAGTCGTCATGTGTATTTGACATATACACACTTGACATATTCATTATCTTGAATCTTTTTGACATTATAAATTGGCATTTTTAACGTTTTGAAATTACGTTACCAACTATTAACCCAGACTTCAATTTCTCATAGATAAAATTACTAATTTTAGGCATCCCCAAAATTAGCAATTTTCCATTAACTACATTACCAAATTTGAGCGTCCCCAAATTGGTACTTTTCGGTCATTTAATCACCATATTTAAGCGTTGTCAAATTGGAGATTTTATCACATCCTTTGAAGTCATTGCTTGACATCACAGTGTCAAAGATTTTATGCCACTATTTTAGTGTCAATTTAGATTCATAATACTCTCACTGAGTTGCAGACTTTCAATCGTTGTGTTAGGCACATATGCCTTTGGTTATTCCAAGTTGGCTTTTCTCAAAGACGCCATTTAGAAAGACTGCATGTATGTTCATTTGATATACTTCTACATGTATATCATAATAATGAACTTTCTTCTCGTTACTAGAGAATATATCTCAAAGTACTTTAGGCTCTCATGTTACTACAACCTCAGTTAGTAGTTTCGCCTCTTATTTATCCATGGATCCATTTAATTTTATTTTCGAATTTACGTTGGATCTTAGCGGTATCTGTTCCAGAGAAAGATCTACCGAACATTAAACAAAATTCTGCACAACAGAATTATTCTTTCTCGTATATGAGCATATGAAGAGTGTATATGGCATTGTAAGTTATCTTCTAGCACGCATGCTAGAAATTTCAGACGTAGTGATTTCCCAAGTTCAAGCCTTTTTGCTTCAACCTTTAAAACCACTTGGTGATTCATTTCACATTGATAAATCCACGGTATCTCATAATTGATTTAGTTTTTAAATCAGTTATGCATTTGATACACGCTTTTCCTTAACTCGATTAGTACATACTGACATGTCAGACTATCAGATTTTTGCACTACGAATTTATACGCATTATGCATCATGTGCGTATCCAGTGAAGATGCAGTCGACCGTCTTGGGTCAGACCTTCACTTGATTTGGCTTAGGAACTTTTGCCTTAGCCATACACCCCCGCATTTTTAGTATTTCTAAAATTGTTTTACTACATTTCAGAGCTAATAGGAAAGTTCAATTATTTCCTTGCGTGGTATCTTATTTTAAATTAAGTAGTCTTCACGTGACTAATATCCTCATATTCAGTGATAGTTTGAACTGATTAGCATCGTTTTTACGTCTCCGTTAGAGTGCAATTCAACCATCTTAATTTCCGGATTAAGTTGGTTTTCTATCTCGAGCTTTTAGAGCGTAAATTTCTCTTTTTGCTTTACTCATTATCGAGTACACGTAACTAATGTATCACTGTCTTTATAGAGTGATCACATTTCTTGTTACAACCTCTCATAAGAGTAGGTTTCATCATCATTTAAAACCTATCTGGTTTTAATATTCGATTAAAGAACTTTTATGTTCTTAGCACTAAAATTCAATTATTGAATTTCTCTGAATTTTCAGCATATGGAGCCAAAATTAATATTTGCCGTGTTAGGTATCACATGGATCACCATAATAGGCTCGTGTGTCACTGCCGCAGCAGACCGACACCAACATGAGAATATATATAATTTAACCGGAAGAGCAAATCCAACCAAAGAAAAAATATAATTCTCAAGCCGACCTACAACCTGTACTCACTAGGTACCAGGCCCGTTAGTTTTTTTTTTAACGTCCGAGCATCCGATCAAGATTGATATTCCATCACATAAAAGGATTAAAATCAATCAACAAATACTATTTAGTTAATATCTTAATTAAACTAAATAATCTTAATCGAATTATCAATTAATAATTGATTCGTCTCTTATCAAGCAATGCTATACCTTATCAAAATTATCGTATGCATGATTATATAATAGCAAATATAATCACAATCTTATTTAGAAAATGCATGGCAACAAATAATATAAATTCTTCTCATTTATATTAACCACAAACACTTTCTAAATAATGATCGACGTGTAATCCATAATATTTTTATTCTAATCAGCTATTAGCAACTACGTTTGCTGACAGTAGCGTAACTAAAAAAAATTCAGATAATATATATCAATGCCACATATGCCGGATAAATGAATTAGAGTCGAATAAGCATCGTCGATCCTACCATTCATGGATCACACAACAAGTCACACAAATATGTTTACGCATATTTTACCATTAATAAACAATAAACTAATGTAAACATAAGTACTTTCCTACATGACATGCCAGCTAATTCAAGTCATCCTTATACAACATAATAAACATAATATGTTTGTAACATATATGTGCTGTTATAAAGCAACCATAGGGCAAATCGAATTATAGAGGCAAAGGAAGATTGGAAGAATCGGCACTTCAGTAAGTGCTCAAGCCTCACTCCAAAACAGTACAAAACTAAAACTAACAAAAGGCAAAACACTTCACACGTACAGGTGTGAACTCAAACACGTCGATATGCCTTGTTCTAAGAGTCCGAAACTAACAGAGGAAGCGCTTCATCCGGGAGGAAACATTGTTTCCCTCTCTCTAAATGTGTCGGAGACAAATGTGGGGAAGCCAACGTAATTGCAGAACCATAAATGGAAATGAAGCAGTCAAAAAGCATGTTCCTCATGGCAGATCCAAACATCATTAAAATTGAATTTCGAAAATAATAAATTATTTTTCTCATAGATGGAAAAATTTGCAGAGATCCGATATTAATAATTTCGAAATTTATGCTACAAAATAATAAGTTGCTTTAAGATTGTTGGTATATTTACCATGTTCTGAATCTCCCGCATTAGCTGCAAATCTGAGAAGAACAAAGTAGGAAACAGATTCGTTAATAACAAAAATATTGAATAATATATATATATATATAAGTAATCGAAAGAAGCAAATAGAATATGGGCGATGTTGAGTCCAGAATTTTTGTCTCCTTAAAGCAAATTCGCCCCCACCGCAATGTGTAGCGTCTGCCTCCTAGGATAAAACAACATCTCGATGCGTTGATAAATCGATCACCGCATCCTCAGCGAACTAGAATTAAACCTGAACTACCACCGACGCGACCCAAATTATGAAAAGAAATTATTTTCGAAAAAAAAACGAAGTCGGATTTTCTTGGCTGAAAAAACGAACGAAATTTCTGTATAAAAATAAGACCCCTCACATCTGTATTTATAGGTGAAGATGAGAGAGAGACATGTGCTGGAGGAACTCTATACCGACCGAAATTGGTATCTGGAAAACCGACCGAAATTGGTATCTGAAGAACTCTAAATCGATCAGGATTAGTATCTCAATACTTATCCAGATCTGTTAATTCGATTTTATCCGGATCCGAAAAATTCGGAATTTATTAATTGAGGTATTTTCGGTAAAATAAAATTTTATCGAATAAAATTGCAGTAAAAAGATAACTTCGAGACGCCAAGACATATCGCCCTTCGACCGAGACCGAGACCGAGACGAGCCGGACGGGCGGGCGGCGGCGGCGCGCGCGTGTGTGTGTGTGCGCGAGGGGCGCCTAGTCACACATCCACACATGTCTCACTTTTTGAACATGCCTTTGTCCACATCTCCTTATATACTCACAATTTCTCCCTTCTTTTTCCAATGTGGGATAGCATCCCAAACCCATTTCTAAAGGGTTCATTTTGGAACATTATATCTCATTCATACCTCAATCATTTTGAGTGTTATTATATGTTTTGGAAATCTCGTACGGAGTACTACGTATTCCAACTAAGTCCCGACTTTAACTCGTAGTCGAGCCCACTCAAAATTGCCTCTCAAGTGGACTGCTCAAACCAGCCCATTTCCTCTATTTTTTCAACATATTCAAGTTAAGTGCATCTTGTGGTTTGTCAATGAACTTAAAAGCATTAACCGAGAACACGTCAAGCGAGAATAGAGAGCCCGTGATTGTGGCTTTGCAATTTGCAATGATCTCAAAGTTCAAAAATTTGTAAGTAAACTATTATATATTAGAAAATTTATTATCTAAACTTAATTTTCAAATGTTTTTACAATTTTGGATTTTTCCTTTAGGTGTAGCCAAGGCTTCTTCTATGAAGAATTCCACCAAGTTAGGCTCTGTTCTTTTGGACTTATTTTTCAGTTTTTCAGTTTTTCAGTTCAGTTCAGGTCCATTCAGTTCAGTTCAGTTCAATTCAGTTCTTCTTCTTATTATTATTATTACTAATCTTAATTATTATTGTTATTATTACTAATAATATTACTATTATCGCTGTTGTTGTTGATTACTATTATTATTTACCATTATTATTATTATTATTATTTACCCTTAATATATATTTTAGTTCAGTTCAGTTCAGGCTCATTCGATTCGATTCGATTCAGTTGATTGGTCGATTCGATTCAATTGATTTAGTTGATTCGATTAATTCAGATCATTCAGTCCAAAAAACAGAGTCTTATCCATCCGCCCGGATATTGGAGAAGTGAAATATTTATTCCAAGGTTTGGAATTATATATCCCGACTAAGATTGTTTTGGTTTTGTCTTGAAGATGATGCCAACATTTATGTGCTTAACGTGAAGCTTCAATCTGATGGTTTTATTTTTTTATTTTTATTTTTGTGAAGTTCTATTTCTATTTTAATTGAGGGAAATGGGCATCGTGATTACAAATCCACAACGAGTTCGAGCACTAATTGATATGCATATGTGAAATTCTCTCTAATTTTAAAACTTTTGTTATCTAATTCTAGAGTAAATTGGAAAAATCGTTCCTAAAGTTTGGCCAAATTGCATGTTTCGTCCCAAACGTTTAGAAAGTACAAGGATCGTCCCTGTGGGAAACCTTTGGGGCAAATATCGTCTCTGATCACCATCAAATGACTAAAATACCCTTGTCTTCTTCTTTTTCTATATTTCTTTGAGTAAATTGCAAAAATCGTCCCTAAAGTTTGGCCAAATTGCATGTTTCGTCCCAAACGTTTAGAAAGTGCAAGGATCGTCCCTGTGGGAAACCTTTTGGGGCAAATATCGTCCCTCATCACCATCAAATGACTAAAATACCCTTGTCTTCTTCTTTTTCTATATTTCTTTGAGTAAATTGCAAAAATCGTCCCTAAAGTTTGGCCAAATTGCATGTTTCATCCCAAATGTTTAGAAAGTGCAAGGATCGTCCATGTGAGTAACCTTTGGGGTAAATATCGTCTCTGACCAACATCAAATGACTAAAATACCATTGTCTTCTTCTTTTTTTATATTTCTTTTCAGTTGCTTGCACAAACGGTCCTTGTGTTTCGCCAGGTTTTACAAATTTAGTCCTGATTTTTTTTAAATTATTTATTTAACTATTATTATTAATATTATTTTTATATGTTTTCGACCGTTTTTCTTACGTTTTTGTTCGTTTTCTTACGTTTTTTCCGTTTTCATACGTTTTTGTCCATTTTTATACGCTTTCGCCCATTTTCTTACGTTTTCATCTGTTTTTATATGTTTATGCCCGTTTTTCTTATGTTTTTATACATACCAAAATGGGTAAAATAGACAACAAGTATAAAAAGGGACAAAAACGGACCAAAAAGGACGAAAACGTATAAAAATGGATGAAAGTATCAGAAAATGGGTGAAAACGTTTAAAAACGGATAAAACGCATGAAAACGTATAAAAAGGACAAAAACGTAAGAAAAACGGACAAAAACTGACAAAAACCGATAAAAACGGACAACTTAAGAAAAACAGACGAAAATGTATAAAAACGGATGAAAACGTAAGAAAACGGGCAAAAACATATAAAAACGGATAAAAACGTATGAAAACGGAAAAAACTGACAAAAACGTAAAATGGACAAAAACGGATAAAACGGTCAAAAATGTAAGAAACATGGGCGAAAACGTATAAAAACAGATGAAAGCGTAAGAAAGCGGGCGAAAATGTATAAAAACGGAAAAAACGTAAAAAAAACGAACAAAAACTGACAAAAACCGATACAAACAGACAAAAACTTAAGAAAAAACGGACGTAAAGGTGTAAAAACAGATGAAAACGTAAGAAAACGGGCGAAAACGTATAAAAACGGACGAAAACGTATAAAAACGGACAAAAACGTATGTAAACGGAAAAAACGTAAGAAAAACGGGTAAAAATGTAAGAAAAAACAGACAAAAACAGAAAAAAAATATAAGAAAAACGGACAAAAACGTAAGAAAAACTATCGAAAACGTATAGAAAATAATACTAATAATAATAGTTAAATAAATAATTTAAAAAAAATCAGGACTAAATTTGTAAAACTTGGCGAAACACAATGACCGTTTATGCAAGCAACTGAAAAGAAATATAGAAAAAGAAGAAGACAAGGGTATTTTAGTCATTTGATGTTGGCCAGGGACGATATTTGCCCCAAAGGTTTCTCACAGGGACGATCCTTGCACTTTCTAAACGTTTGGGACGAAACATGCAATTTGACCAAACTTTAGGGACGATATTTACAATTTACTCCTAATTCTATTTATTATAATGTTTACTTTTCATGCATGGTTGTCGTTACCACAAATGACCAATTATATCTAGCAATTTATATATACAAATTCAAACACATTCAAATTTAGTAACGACTATTATTATATAGATTTGAGACAAGAATAAAAAAGTAGAATCACTTTAAGTAGAATGGAGACGTGTGCGATTATATATATTCTAGACGAGATATGATTGAGGAATCTTAGCTTTATCATTTTGATTCACCTTTGATTTTTATTAACTTTACGATGTGGACAACATCGGTAATTGAGCTAACGGTTCTATGGAGGATACCCAACTTAAGTTGACTCGAGTTCCTAAGAGCTAGGTTCAATGGGACAACCAATTCATAAAACTGGGCATGATCAATGTGGGGGTTACCCCGAACTGACCATTCTTAGGATGAAAACAGTGATACTCGTAGGGAGAGGTTACCCTTATGCTTTCAATGATTCTTAAGTCGACAATGTATAGTCGGGTGGGGTAAAATACTGGTTTACTCAAAGCACTTAAAGAGAATCACCTATGTTGGAGAGAAGAGGGGCCGCTTCAAAGGAGAATTGCAAAGGCACAATTATTTAAACTCTCGCAGAACCAGGACGGTGTCTACGGTCAAAACGGGCACAATAATGAGAACAAAATAAATCAGGGATGACACTTGTAAAGGATATACGATCACTTGCACAAGCGGTCGGACAGTTCAAAGACATCTAGTCATACTGTCTAGCCAGTAAGGTGAATATATCTTTTCGAGGGAAGGTTCAAGAAACATACTCTACCTATCCTATGTAATGCCTAACCGCAGTAACTATCACCAAGTCAAACTCCGTGTCTGACGTGTGCTGCTGGACCATCAGTCTCATTCATGTGGGGGATTGTTGGAAAAATAGAGGAAATGAGCTGTTTTGAGCAGCCCACTTGAGAGGAAATTTTGAGTGGGCTCGACTACGAGTTAAAGTCGGGACTTGGTTGGAATACGTAGTACTCCGTACGAGGTTTCCAAAACATGTAAGAACACTCAAAATGATTGAGGTATGAATGAGATATAATGTTCCAAAGTGAACCCTTTAGAAATGGGTTTTGGGATGTTATCCCACATTGGAAAAAGAGAAAAATTGTGAGTATATAAGGAGATGTGGACAAACTCTTGTTCAAAAGTGAGACATGAATGGATGTATGCTAGGCGCCCCTTGACACACATGCGCGCGTGCCGCCGCCCGTCCGGCTCGGCTCAACTCGGCTCGGTCGAAGGGCGATTTGGGCGAAATGTCTCGGCGTCTCGAAGTTATCTTTTTACTGTAATTTTATTCGGCAGAATTCATTTTGCTGAAACACCTCAATTATAAATTCCGAATTTTTCGGATCTGGATAAATATCAATTAATTGATAATTATCGAATTAAACAGAATCGGATAAGTATCAAGATACCATTCCTAATCGGTTTAGAGTTCCTCCAGCACATGTCCTCCTCCAGCCTTCACCTATAAATACCCGACTTGAGTTGTTCGATTTTTTCACTTAATTCGTGCGAGAGTTGTTTCAGTCAAATTTTTTCCTTCTTCCGCTTTCTTCTTTTCGGGTCGGTGATAGTATACAGATATATTCTAGTTCGCTGAGGGTGCAAGGGATCATTGATTCAGTGCATCGAGCTGTTGTTTTATCCTGCGAGGCAGACGCCACACACCTTGGTGAGGGCGAATTTGCTTTAAGGAGACAGATATTATGGACTCAACAGCGATTTCCATTCGTTTTCGTGATCAACAAATATTTAGTTTTGCTAACTATTTTTTACAGGTCTTAAATAAATTATATGTCGATATAGTGTACTGTTTTTTTCTCAAATATTCGTTTTCAAATATTATTCAACATAATACATCCAATGCAAGAATAGCATAGGAAGTAATCACGACTCCTCGACGTTCACCCGGCCAATCTGCAAAACATACAAGTCGAACATTTAAAAAATCTGTCAAAATAACATTTATGAGTCAAATATTTTAGAATAACAATCTTACCTACGTGGTGAATTTTTCCAGTGTGCATATGCCGTTCACCAAAATTAAGACGACAAATCTCACGCAGTAGACTTTTAAAGCCGATTTCTGCCAACTCTAATGAATATTACCTTTGAGCTAGCTGATCCCATAACACGGGGTCGAATTCTTGCTTTCTGGTTCGACTCTATTACAATTAATTTCCGAATAAGATCTCAAAACCCCATCATTACGATTCAAATGTAATTAACAAAATAAATAGAATATCTCAAAAATGTCCCACAAATTCAACACAGATAATCCTAAATTCTCTAAAAATTAAAACACACATATAGAATTCATAGGCAATTTTGAGACTGCGAAAAATCGAATTACTTTCAAATTCAACTCCTAACACGTGAAGACAACATCAGGAGTATAGATTTGCAAGAAAGCATAAAATATTTGCAATATAAGCTCCAATTATACCTCGAAATCCCAAACAGAGAGGTGAGATAAGAAACGATGAACAAAATTATACAACATGATGGAAGAGATTCCAATAGATATTTTCTTGATGAACTTGAGATACGTTGAGAGAATACCTAGAATTATAATCCCACCCGAGACCTAAAACACAACAAAGTTTAATCTGTAAGGGTCTTATTTGGTATTTTTATAATTTTAAAAAGAATTTAATTATCCAATCTCTAATCTACATTGATAATTTATTGTGCACCATGATGAGATTAGTTTGTAGATACAGGTTTTGATCCGAGTGATCATCCAATTAATATATGGATAAAAGAAGTACTTACGACGAAATGCTGCTGCGAAAACTAATCACATCGCATTTTGTAGCTAAAATATAAAGTTGATGGCTTGTTTCTTCCAAATTCTTTGAAGCTCATATATATTTACAGGTTTCGAAAATGAAGAATTATAGGCAACACAAAAATAATGTGGACAAAAATGTTAAACCTTTTTTTTTTGAACAAAGATAGTTTTATTCGAGATAGTCAAGTGACTACATCATCACAATACAAAGAAATCCCTTAGGATTTAGTGTGCTAAAACTAAAGACATAAAGTACGCTGATTACAAAAGAGAGCTAGCTTAGGATGAATAGCTCCTCTACAAACAACTATGAAAATTACTTTCCTAGTCAGCTGCTGTATAGTTTGTCTCACATTCTGGAAGATGTGCATATTTCTTTCAATCCAAATAGCATAAACATACTCAGTTGCAAGCATTTTAAGCAGCCTGGCACCAGCATTTTTACCTTTAGTTTGCCTACTTAGCATTTCCTTTTCGATTCTCCAGTTATGGGCAGGTCTTGGCATCCCAATCCAGTCCAATAACTCTTTCCACCCACTAGCAGTACTTGGACAGCCAAAGAACAAATGTTCCATGTTTTCAGTTGCTTGCTCACAGAAAACACACTTCTGGTCCGTCATAACACCAAACTATTCCAGCCTCTCTTTAGTAGCCAAGCGCCCGTGCAGAGCCATCCACATAATAAATTTGGCTTTAGGAGTAGCAGCATTATTTAGGACCAGATCTTTCCATTGAACAGCAGGGACTTTAGGCCTGACTAATTTGTATGCCTCTTTAATATAGAATTTTTTACTGTTCAAGAGCCCCTGCCAGCCCTGCTGTTGTACTACAAAATCTCTCATTTCAGCATTTTCCTGAAGAATTAAGATGAGTCTGCTGGGTGCAAACAGACAACAAAGAGTCAGCTCTTATGTAATATGCATGAATCCACTTAATCCACATTTTGTCAGCTTTGTTGTGAATGGCCCATAGCAATTTTATCATACAAGCTTTGTTCCAGGACTGTAAATGAACCAGATTAAGTCCTCCTTCATCTTTTGTTCTACATAAATCATCCCAAGCTACAGGTGATTTTTTACTCCCTCCAGCTTCTCCAGACCAAAGAAATTGTCTACATATAGCTTCAATAGTTTGCAGAATCTTTTTAGGAAAGTAGAAAAGCTGGCTGTAGTAGTTTTGAATGGCATAGAGTACACTTTGTATGAGCTGAAGCCTGCCTCCATATGATAAGAGTTTTGCAGTCCAGTGCCTAACCTTGATAAGGAGTTTCTCAATAAGAGGTTGATATTGGGAGGGAGATAATCTCTTAGAATTCAAAGGGATTCCAAGATATCTGAAAGGAAGAGTGCCTTCCTGAAGATGTATATGCCCTTTAATATCATCTTTCCTTTCAATACTAACACCTGAAAAATAAACTTCACTTTTGTTGTTATTAGCAATCAGACCTGAAGTTTTACTGAATGTCTCAAAACATTCCAATATAGTGGTGATAGATTTTAAGGTACCCTTAGAGAAGAGCAGCAAATCATCAGGAAAAGTGAGGTGAGTAATTTTAAACTTGGCACACCTTGGATGGAACTTAAAGCCACATTGACTATGAATGGTATGCATTAGCATGCTCATGTACTCCATGCAAATTACAAATAAGTAGGGGGAGATAGGGTCTCCCTGCCTAATGCCTTTCTTACCAGCAAAAGGTTGGAAAAGTTCCCCATTGAGACAAATCTGATAAGAGAAAGTAGTTAGGCAGCATTTGATCCAGCCTACAAATTGGTGGGGAAAGCCCAAGTATCTCAGGAGTGTTTCTACAAATCCCCAGTGTATAGAGTCATAGGCCTTTTGCAAGTCCATTTTGATCATACACCTAGGAGAGTTATTTTTTCTTCCATAGCCCCTAATAAGTTCTTGAGCAAAAATTGTATTGTCATGGATGAACCTCCCAGGAACAAAAGCAGCTTGTTCATCATTGACCAAGTGAGCCATAATCTTGCTCATTCTAGCAGTCATTACCATGGATATAATTTTATAAAGAACAGAGCAGCAGGCAATGGGCCTGTAATCCCTTATATTGGTGGCATTAGATCCTTTAGGTATCAACGTAAGTAGAGTTGTGTTTACACTTTTCAGGAGTTTACCTGATTAGAAAAGTCCTGAACAGCTCTTACCACATCACTCCATACTATGTCCCAAGCACTTTTGAAGAATTTTGCAGAAAAACCATGTTGGGAAAACAAGAACCCTGTATCGAAACAGCCGGGATATTCAATCCCTGTATCGAATAGTATTGTGATAAGAGGTTTTGACATTTATGCCAATCCTCAATACAGTAAAAGAAACTGTATCGAAGTGTTGAGGCATCAACCTGTATCGAAGACCTGTCTCGAATCCAACAAAAAGTAAAACCCTTCAGTACAGCAAAGAAGTCTTATAAAGACCAAGTATGGAAACTGTCTCGAATCACCAATACAGTTATCTTCCATACAGCTCTCAACAGGACAAGAAGGAATCTTCAGAAGTCAAGTCCCGTTGAATAAAGAAGTATTTAAATAATCAAGGATAAAGTATTTAAATACTGTCAGTCAACAGATCTTCAAATCCCGCTAAAACCGGATCGTGTTATTAATCCCGTTGGAACGGAATCTTGCTCAACGGATACATCTCAACGGATATATATTTCAGAGACTATATATATTTCATCATGGCATTGAAGATTAGTTACCAAAAAAAAACCAAAGCTATCGAAATTATCAAGCTATCAAAGTTATCATCAGAGCAAAACATATCTCCAAAGCTTACTGCAAACTCAGATCTAAAGAGATATACAGTGCTCATCATGTTGAACAACACTTCATCAGCTGAGAGCTCTTAAAGTCAAAGTTGTTGTTCATCCTCTGTTCTATACTTTGAACAAACCCAGATCAGCCCTGTATGGACTGAGTAATCGTTGCTTCTCCAAAACTGTGTGTGAAGGATTTGCATCGAAGAAGACGAAGCTTCAGAACTGTGTGTGAAGAAGCAAGTCAAAGCATTAGCTCACAACCAATCTGTGTGAACGGTTGAAGCTAAGATCTTTATATCAATCTGTGTGAATGATATATTGATTGTGTGTTGTTATAATTACGTAGTTGTGTACGTAGTAATTATAATAAACTTTTTACTCCTGTGTGGAGGACCAGTGGACGTAGAGAGGTTTACCTCGAACCACTTTAAATACTGTGTTATTTACATTCAGTTTTTACTGTTTTAAGTACTGTGATTATTTAAGTATACTTTGCATATCAAGTTGTTGTATCCACAGCAACTTACTGTATCTAAGACTCCCGCTACGCACTCAGATTTAAAATCAGTACAGTTTGTTGTTTAAACTACTTCCCAAACTATATCCAGTATACTTAGTGGCCAACAAGTGGTATCGGAGAGGTTGATTCTAAAAAGAATCAGTCGTATTTTTAACCGAATCAGATCCAAAATCACTTACTCTTTTAAAAAGTCTCTTTCATTTCTTTATTTTCACATGGATACTTCTATGATCAACAAAGTGCCTATGTTCTCTATTAACGAATTTGATGATTGGAGAATTAGGATGGAGGCTTATCTTGCAGCAATGCACGAAGAGATGATCTTTGTTATACAGGATGGCCCTATCAGGATTATGAAGGTAAACCCGGCCGCAAGGATTGAAGGCCAACCCCATGCTGAGATGCTCGAGAAGGAACGCGAGCAATAGACCACAGATGAAAGAAAGCGAGCCAACCTCGACAATGTGGCTAAGAACGCGTTATTTGTCACTCTTGACAAAGGCACGTTCTCGAAGGTAAAGAGCTGTAAATCATCCAAGGAAATCTGGGATAAACTCAAGATGATTTGTGAGGGAACTGAGCTCTCAAAAGAAAACAAGATTTCAAAACTGACTCAGCAATTTGAATCTTTCGAAATGAAACCAACTGAGACGCTTGAGGAACTTGACCTCAGATTCACTGGTATTGTTGGTGAACTTGAAGCGTTGGGCAAAATTTATACCCAAAAGGAGAAGAACTTAAAAATTTTCAGATCTCTCCCAGCCCGATGGGACATTAAGACCACAGCTATGCGTGTATCTTGCAATCTTAATGAAATATCTACTTTTGATCTCTTCTATGACCTCAAAGCTTTTGAGTATGATATTGACAGAAGAGAGAAAGCTGAAGAATCTCCTTCAAAGGTCACAAGACTAGTCAGATCGAATCGTCGACACAGCATGCCCAGCTCGTTGAAGCCTAGTCACAAGAATGCTGACAGTGACGACGAGATCCTGTCTCAAGATGAAATGGCGCTTCTCATGCACAAATTCAAAAAGTTCATCAAACAGTCTGGAAAGACTCCCTACAGGCCCAAACCTGTCCACAAGGTAAGTACCGAAACATCATCTGGTGACGCTAACCTGTGCTATAATTGCAGGAAACCAGGGCATTATGCAAATAAATGTCCTCATCCCAAAGTCCAAAGGTTGCCGGAGGCCGAGCAACAGGAGAGAGATGAAAGAAGACGTGCTTGGAAAAACAAGCTCAAGGCCCTGATTGGAGAATCAGAAGCCTCCCCCACACCATCCAAATCAGAAGAATGTCTTCAGGTGGTCACTGAAAGTGATTCATCTGATGATGAGTTCGATGATAAATCATATATGTGCTTTATGGCCAAAGACATTCCTGAAGGTGAAGATAGCAATGATGAGGTAAGTTCAACCTCAGCTATTCCAACAAATGCATCTCATACTTTTGAAAACATGATGAATGAATTTAAAAACATTCAAAAGGCCCATGAGACATTGAAAAACGAGAATATAGAGCTCCAATTATCTAACCTAGAGCTGAAAGATGAAAACGATTTGCTGAAGATAAATTAAGAAAATATGTCTCTTGAGTGTGAAACCAGCAAAGTCGATTTTGAAAAACTCATGGAGAGCAATCATCAACTTGCTCATGAACTAAGTGAGGTTAAAACTCACAACGAGAGCAAGACAAATGATTTGGTTCTACTTCAAGCCAAAGTCACAACTCTCGAAAAACGAGAAATTGAACTTGAGACCACTCTGAAATCGTTCGAGAAATCGTCCAAAAGAATGGAAGAAATTCTGAGCACTGGGCAACATGCTCATGATAAAAGTGGCTTAGGATACAGATCATGTTCAAACAAAGGGGAAACTAGTACAGTGTTCGTCAAGAGTGTGGAACACATTCTTGTGTCGAATGAAACTCCAAGTCCCGAGAAAGAACCCTCTGCACCGCGAAAACCGAAGGCTGCCATTCCGCCCCCGCAATCCTATTCCATACAGCGGAATCATAAGCCGTTTCAACCTATGAGGCGCACTCAACAGCATGCTCCCATAGCATATCAACAGCGCCAACAGCCGTTCAGAAAGAAGGCTGTATCCAACTACCAAAGGCCCGCACGGCAGTACTATCAGTACAGCACGCCAAGGTATTGGATACAGGAGCCCCGTTATCCCTCGAGACAGCAAGTGCCCGTTCAGTATCAACAACAGCGTTGGGAATCCAACTGGAAACCCAGAAGGCAAGCTGTTAGGCCAAAGAAAATGGCTCCACCTCCAAGACGGCACTCGTACTGGATTAATAATAATAACCCTGAATTTTACATGCATAATAATTATCATGGTTATAGCGACTACGGATATGCCCCCCGTAGATATCGCAACACTATACCGAGTATGACCTACAGTAAACCAATTGCTGCCAGGAAAACTTGGGTACCTAGAGGAACTAACATCCATGGACCCAAAAATCAAAGGGGACCTAAATCTACTTAATTTCTTTGATACATGACATTCTAGAGGAGGATACCTGGTACTTTGATAGTGGATGCTCTCGGCACATGACCGGAGATAGAAGCAAGCTATCAGATTTTGTAGAAGGTCGCGGTCCAAAAGTTCGTTTCGGTGATAAATCAAAAGGAAGAACAAGAGGGAAAGGAAACCTAATTGTCGGAAAATTCAAAGTCACCGATGTTGCATATGTTGAAGGCTTACAGTACAATCTACTTAGTATTAGCCGCTCGTGATAAACAGCTTCTCGGTGAAATTCTATATAGATCGTCAGAGAGTCAAGAACATCCAAACCAAGGAAGTTGTGCTTACAGAAGCGATCGGGTAACATGTATATTCCGATCGAAGCCTATGAGCTCCTCAATTCCATGCTTTGTTGCCAAAGGCACTGCAGATCTTAGCTGGTTATGGCACAAGAGGATGTCTCACGTCAACTTCAAGACAATAAACAAGCTCTAAAGACAGGGAATGGTTAGAGGTTTGCCAAATGTGTCATTTAAGAAGGACAGCGTCTACGGACCGTGTCAGAAAGGCAAGCAAATCAAGTCAACCCTAAAGAGCAAATCCTACCTTTCAACCCAAAGAGTGTTGGAAATGCTGCACATGGATCTCTATGGTCCTGTCGACCCAGTAAGTTTGGGAGGTAAGAAATACTGCATGGTTGTTGTTGATGATTATTCCAGGTATGCTTTGACAATTTTCCTTAGCAAGAAGAAGGAAACTACATCAAAGCTGCCCGAGCTCCTAAGAAAGTTGCAAAATGAAAAGGCATTGAGTATCGTGTCCATTCGTTCCGACAGAGGTACAGAATTTACTAACCGCTTTATAGAGCAATACTGTTCGGAAAATGGAATACAACACGAATACTCAGCTGCCCGTACACCTCAACAAAATGGTGTTGCCGAGCGAAAGAATAGGACGCTGAAAGAAGCAACAAGGACAATGATTGCCGCAAGCAAGTTGCCACAGCGTTTCTGGGGTGAAGCAACCAATACAGCATGCTATACTCAAAACCGCTGTATCGTCAACAAACACCACAACAAAACAGCATATGAGGTATGGAACAACAAAACTCCGTTAGTTTCATATTTTCACATTTTTGGATGCAGGTGTTATGTATTGAATAATGGGAAGGATTAACTTAGAACCTTTGATGAGAAATCAGATGAAGGAATATTTGTAGGATACTCCTCCGTCAGCAAAGCTTTCAGAATCTTTAATAAAAGGAAGCTGACGATCGAGGAATCAGTTCATGTAGTGTTCGACGAACCACACCATGACCCTACAGGAGTAGAAGATGTTACGCAGAACATCCAACAACTATCTATCTTGGATCCTCCTACTCCCATAGAACCTGTCGTTGATTTAGAAATCAACCCCGCAGCTGTAAGAATCGACGTGGATGAAGCCGATGCTGTACAAGCTGAAGCTGTATCCACAGAAACTCTCGATACAGTACGGGATCCTGAATTAGAACCCGACCGAAGATGGTTGAGAGATCACCCGCAAGAGCTGATCATTGGAAACATAAATGCTGGTGTTTCTACTCGTAGGAGAATACAGAGTACACAAGGAAATGTACTTTGTGCACAAGAAGAACTAGATACTGAGATATCACAGTTTCCTGAATGGAAATATCAATCCGAGCTTAGAAGAATCAATATGTGCACTATCGCTGTATTCTTAGCCCAATCCGAACCCGTTTCGACGATAGACGCTCTTAATAATTCTCATTAGATAACATCTATGGAAGAAGAGCTTAACGGTTTCGAAAGAAACAATGTATGATATCTTGTACCCAGACCTACACATCAATCGGTCATAGGAACCAAATGGGTATTTCGAAATAAAAAGGATCGAAATGGACTTATTATAAGGAACAAGTCCAGACTAGTCGCACAAGGCTATAGTCAGGAAGAAGGCATAGACTATGATGAAACCTTCGCCCCTGTAGCCAGACTAGAAGCCATTAGGATATTTTTAGCCTTTGCCGCCCATAAGAGCTTTATTGTATACCAAATGGACGTCAAGAGTGCATTCCTGAATGGAGACCTTGCAGAAGAAGTTTATGTTGAACAACCACCAGGGTTTGCCAACACAGACGGTATCGACCTAGTATACAGGCTAAGGAAAGCACTGTATGGACTTAAACAAGCCCCTAGAGCCTGATACGAAACCTTGTCCCAGTATCTAACCATCAATGGCTTTGAGAAAGGTGCTGTGGATAAGACATTGTTCAAAATACAGGAAGGTGATGACCTTCTAATGGTACAAATATATGTATATGACATAATTTTTGGTTCAAGTAACCTTGCTTTGTGTCAAAGGTTCTCTCATCTCATGCAAAGTAAATTTGAAATGAGTATGATGGGGGAACTCAGTTATTTCCTAGGATTGCAGGTAAAGCAGTTGCCTACAGGTATTTTTATCAACCAGGAGAAATACAGCAAGGAGCTTCTCAACAAATTTGGAATGAACACTTCCAAACCATCGTCAACCCCCATGAGCACTTCCGTGCAAATTAGTGCTGATGAAGCCGGAAAGCCATTCGACCAATCACTCTACAGGAAGCTCATTGGTTCGCTCCTGTACCTAACGGCTAGCAGGCCCGATATCCAGTTTGCTGTTGGAGTGTGTGCGAGGTATCAAGTAGCACCAAAGGAATCACACTTCAATACAGCTAAACGAATCCTGAAGTACATCAAAGGAACAGTCGATGTAGGACTATGGTATCCTAAAGAAGGTGGATTCGATTTAGTTGGATACAGCGACTCGGATCTCGAAGGCTGCAAGGTAGATAGGAAGAGTACAAGTGGAACTTGTCACTTTCTTGGACCTAGACTCGTTTCTTGGTTCAGTAAGAAGCAATTGGCTAACTCTATTTCCACTACCGAATCGTAATACTATGTCTTTGGTAGTTGCTGTATGCAGATCCTTTGGATGCAGCAACAGTTGTCAGATTATGGAATTGAAGCCAGAGAGACTCCAATCATGTGTGATAGCACGAGTGCAATTGCAATAACGCACAATCCTGTCCTGCACTCGCGCACTAAGCATATCAACATGAAGCATCACTTTATAAGGAATCATGTCGAGAACAAAGATGTTCGTCTTGAAAAAGTTCATACAGACATTCAGCTGGCCGACATCTTCACCAAGCCACTTGACACAACAAGATTCAACATGCTCAGACAAGAATTGGGAATGCTACAGCCCGACTCCCTGTAAGTAATTTACTGTTTTTACTCAACAATTGAGGGGGAATGCTGTAAGACCCAAGAATACAGTATCCACCGTTAATTATCTGTACACTCAGAACCGTCAATACAGCACTGTAGTGAACAAAGACATATGAATTATCCTACAGCTGACGTGTGCAATAATTAAGGGGGAATACAGTAGGACCCATGAATACAACATTAATCCAAAAATTGTTGTATGGAATTTAAAACCTATAAGTACCTTTTTAAGGGGGAACGCTGTATCGACGCGGATACAGCACATACTATAGGATTTCGATTCAGTATATATATATATTATATTGTTTCCTTTTTAAAATGATTTTTGTCCACGTGCCCTGTTTTTATGTCAAACGTCATGTACATTAAATGCCTTACACGACATCTGGACAACTGAATCTCAAAAGCCGCGATGTTTTAAATTGTTTAATGTTTTAAAAACCGTCGTTTCAGGTATTTAGGGTGACACAAATGTCAGAAGTGGGACCCGATTATATTTTAAACATTTTAATGGATTAGTGTACCAGTTACACTTAGTCCATCCTGATCGTTTATTTCAAAAACCGGTTCCCATCCCTTAAAATCTGACCATTCGTACTCTGCAAAACCCTACTTCGCCGCCCAATATAAAAGGACTGATACTGCCATTAGAGACTCTTTACGCTTTCTGCAAATTTAAGAGTTCTCAAGCAAAAACAGCCTACATACTTTTCTGCATTTTACTGCAAATTTCGGTTATTCTCTTTCACTTTTTCTTGAAAAATCATCAAATGGCTGGACAAACATCTTCGCCCGCACTGAAGAAAACCGCTAACATCATCGATGGACGGATCTTTTCAAGACCTATTGTCATCGAACGTATTCTGTCTGAAACCAATGACGCAGAACCCATTGAGTACATTATCACTCGTCTTCGTCAACAAGGCCTAGGGGTGTAAATGATGCGAGTCGAGCTCGAGTATCAGTATACTCGACTCAAACTCGATAGCAATTTCTCGGGCTCGAACTCGACTCGAAAACTCGCGAGTAGTTGAAGTCCAAACTCGACTCGAACTCGATAAAAATTTTCTAAACTCGAACTCGAGCTCGAACTCGTTTGAAGCTCGAAAAAAGCTCGAACTCAAGCTCGAAAAAAGCTCGGACTCGAGCTTGAAAAAAGCTCGAACTCAGAACTCGAATCAAGATCGATCAAGGTTCCAAGCACCATTTATATAGAGATTTATAAGGTTGGAACTGTTATTCCTAGCCGATGTGGGAATAAGTGAAACTACCCCTTTATATAAGAGCTTATATCATGTCCAAACTCGACTCGAACTCGATAACAATTTTCTAAACTCGAACTCGAGCTCGAACTCATTTGAAGCTCGAAAATAGCTCGAACTCAAGCTCGAAAAAAGCTCGAACTCAAGCTCGAAAAAAGCTCGAACTTAGAACTCGAATCAAGTTTGATCAAGGTTCCAAACACCATTTATATAGAGATTTATAAGGTTGGAACTATTATTCCTAGCCGATGTGGGAATAAGTGGAACTGCCCCTTTATATAAGAACTCATATGAAGTCCAAACTCGACTCGAACTCGATAATAATTTTCTAAACTCGAATTCGAGCTCGAACTCAAGCTCGTTTGAAGCTTGAAAAAACTCGAAAAAAGCTCGAACTCAGAACTCGAATGAAGCTCGGTCAAGGTACCAAGCACCATTTATATAGAGATTTATAAGGTTTGAACTATTATTCTTAGCCGATGTGGGAATAAGTGGAACTGCCCTTTTATTATGTGTATTATATTAGTTACCAATTCAAACAGTTGTCATTATTTGTATTTTAACTATATATGCAATTACAAACAAAACATGAAATCAGAAAAAAGTTGAGTTTCAATTTTTTTAAAAATAGTTTCTTTACAATTCAATTTATTTATTAATATTTTTACATTATATTTAACAAACTTATATTATAAAACTAATTATATATAAAAAAATTTAGTATCTCACGAGCTTATCGAGTCGAGTATTGGGTAGCTCAACTCGACTCGTTAGTATGTCGAGCCGAGCTCGAGTTCGAGTCGAGCCTACTCGAGTCGAGTGTTGACTGAGTTTTGACCGAGCCGATCTCGAGTACCTTGCGAGTTGTCTCAACTCATTTACACCCCTAACAAGGCCTCTATCGCCTGGAAGTCAAACCGCTGAGAAGTACGATGCTCATCTGGTTGAGGAATTTTACCTCAACGTCGCCGTACGCTTTTTGTCGCTGGCCCAAGGAGGTCACGTTGCTGACATAACCGCTACTATTCAAGGAGTTGAGATCTGTGTTGATAGCGATCTGCTCCAGAATATCTACAGGCTACCTGCTGACGGCCTGACAATGGATCAACTTGAGACGTTTGGGTCTCAAGAACTTTTAACCAAGTTTTATGGGTTGTTCACCGGCTCAACTGTTGTTGACATGGTTCAAACCACCTGTCACAAAAAGAATTTTTGTCTGCCTTATGTATATTTGCATGATTTCTGCTGCAGGATCATTGAGAATCGAACTGGTGCGTTCGAAATGTGCACTAACCTTAGATTTAGGATGATGGTTGCTATTCTGTCCTGTGAAAAGGTCAACTGGTGCCAGATAATCCTGAAGCGCTTGCAAGAGGAAGTATGCAAGCCTGCCACCCAGAAGAAGTCATTTGGTTTATTGTTAAACCATATTTTGACAAAATGCGGACTGTCGCAATCCGCTGATGCAAAGAAGAATAGCTCCAGGATATACCTAGGAGGCGTCAAGCCTACAGCGTATAACCAGAGCACTATGGTCTGCAACCACCCGAAAACCAAATCTATGCCAGTTTCTTCAAACCAAGAGATGTGTCTTTGAAGTCCCAGGATGTGGAGTCTTCAAAGAAAAGGAAAAGATCTCACAGCAAGAAACCCATTGCTGGTGAGAAGCCGAAGAAGAAACTAAGGAGGATTTCTAAAGTCAAATCCACAAAACCCTCCAAAGAAGTTTCCACCGTGGCTCAACCCACTAAAGAACAACCCCAGGGCCCAACCCCTGTGGAAGAGGTGTCCACTACTGTATCGACAGTAGATCCTGAGCCTTTGGCGGCTAGGACGGATGATGGGACATCTGCCAACGAAAAAGACACTAGCGAGTCGGCTGCCCCCTCGGAGCCAAACGCTGCTTCTCCTATGCGGGATTCCACACCCGTACAGGATCAATATTCCTTCGGGGCACCATCCCCTGTAAGGAATCCCACTTCCCTACAGGATCCCACACCTGTAGAGGAATCCCTCGCTACAGCGAATCCAGACGTTGTACGCAGTCCCTCCCCTGACACCATTATCAATAGAACCCTTCTTTCCGTTCAGATTGATCATGCCTACGAAAGATTCCTTAAATGCAACTGAAATTGAGGCCCTGATCCGATGGGACAATCCCTTCTGCAAAGAGCTGATTGAAAGCCATCTTTTGCATAAATCTGACGCAAGAATAAAAGGAAAAGATAAGTCAGATGACTCTCCCCCAAATCCAAAAGATGACGACGACTCAGACGACGATGACGATGCTTTACAAGCTGGTCTGAGAATGAGTCGCGAAAAGGCTCAAGACAAAGACGCCTCTCCACCCAAGGATGACGAAGGGCCTTCAACTCGAAATGAGCCCCCTTCGCCACAGCAAGAGAACATTCCCGACGAAGAGGAATCAGTCCCTCAAGTTGTAACACCCCCAATCCGCTCAGGGATATTACACGCCGTAGACCCTCTCCTCGAGGATCTACCAGGCTGATAACTAAAATCAAACACCTAAACATCGCCTTTAAGGCTAAAATGAATCAGTAGACCGATTTGGTCTTTCAATAATAACATACAACTCAATTCTAAACACATACCCACGCAGGGGTCAAAATACAATAAACTCCCGTACAACGGGGAAAAGATACTGCAGCGGAAAAGAAAATACAACTAGACCAATACGACATCAACGGATCCTCGTGTGATTAGTATCGTTCATCTTTCATCATCCTTCGTGCCGACCCTGTGCTATGCTTCAAAACCTGAATGCAAAAATAGACATCCACCCCCCGAATACTCGGGGGTTAGCAAAACTCCACTCTTTTGCTAGTGCAAGTATAAATACGAAAACAAGCCATACATATCATATCCACAAAAACAGAATAATCGCGAATATACTTCCCGAGAAAATTCACTTGATCAAACCATTCAAAACGTGAAAGGTAGGAAATAACCCAATGTACATATTACAAAACATTTGATGATCTCGGGAGTTTAGAAAGCATTTGGGATTTAGGAATTCTAAAACCTTTCGAAAACATTTAGGGACACAACCCAAAAGTCATTTTCCAAAATTCAAGTTCTGGTAACAATATGCAGGGTCCACAACCCATTTCACAAAACACGGGGTCCGTGACCCAAATCACAAATCACATGTTCCTAAGGATTATTCGTGTCCCGTGCTAACAAGCCACGAACCTCAGATGCTCCCGAAGAACAAACCCGAGTGAATAACCCAATAGGAAAAACATATCAAATCGCATGTCTCCACGACACGAATATCACAACCAAACCACAACCATAAGTTATCTCGGCATCGCGCTAACAAGCCACGAACCGCGGAGTCCCCGCAAGACATACCCGATGATAACCCCACAAGTTATCCCGGCATCGGGCTAGCAAGCCCCGAACCTCGGAGTCCCCGCAAGACATACCCGTATTGGATAACCCTACGGTTTCGCCTGACCCATACTAGCAAGTATGGATCCCGGAGATTCAACAATACTACCCGGAGGCACATCACATCCAACAAGCACACAACAATAATCGATTATCAAGACAAGCAACATTAAGCATCACAACCTCCTTTCAAAGGAGTAACGACTAACATCACATCATGTCGAATACCCACCGAACAAATATACAATTCAATACACAATCCTCGGCAAACAATTATGGTCTATTATATTCACTCAATGTAATCATAACGTCTCTCAACGTACGAAACTAACACACATATTCCGAGAACATATCCATTCACGAAGTATACGAATTATCGTTGAAAGACAATATTTATCGAGAACATACCGATCCTTTTTAACGTTTATTAAACATTTGATTTCGCATAAAATCATTTATCAATAATTATGCCTACGAAATATGAAATGTATGGGCAAGATACTTGCCTCGAATAATCGCAACACGGAGAATCGACCGAAGTAGGTTGACACGAACCGACTACGAACCCACCGACTCCACCGATCGCAAACTCGCGGTCATAAACTACGAAGGACAAGAACAACAATGAAATGAATTCCATAACACGACTCAAAGCCGAATTCAAAGAACGAATGACGAAAGTTCAAGTGTTTTCCCCAAAACGGCCAAGAACACGATTCGTCCCGACAAAACACGAAAACGGAATTCCAAGTCGGAATATGGATATAAAATCCATAGAATATGTTTAACAACATCATTTAACCACAATCTATCCAACAAAAACGGATGAAAAACGAGATCGAGAACAAATCCCCCAAAAAGTCGATTCGAAGGAAATCAAGAAATATACTTCAATTCGACGGAGAACAATGGATTAAATGATGTTAAACACAAGAATACTACCAAGATTAATCATACCCATCATGATTTAATCAACAACACGGAACGAATCGGACAAAAATACAAAAACCCCCAAATTCACGAAATTAGGGTTCTAAGGAAGATTACCTTGATTCGCTGGATCAAAGGATGATAACGGACGATTGATTGAAGTTATGAACTCAAGAACTTCATGGACTTGTTGTTAAACAACATGGCTTCAAGATTCACAAGACCACATCCGCGGAAGGGAAAGGAAAGATTGAGAAAAATGGCCAAAAACCCGTCTGCAGGGCCTTATATAGGCTGTCTGCCACGTTACGACGAATCGCCAAGGCTTACGACGTAACCGAAGTCATCGCCTAAAATCGCCGCCCGTTACGCACGTAATCGCCTTACGACGTAATCGCCGAGCACTACCGCCAGAACTCGCCAAAGGCCTGGGCCCGAACGACGGCCCGAACGACCCCGAAACCCGAACCTGAATACGAATCGAAGATACGGTTACGAAGTACTCGCAAAGACGAACTCGAGCACTAAGAGAACACACAACTCCAACCACCCGAAGGCTCGAAATTCGACAACGGAAAGTAATTACCCCAAACTTTGAGAAATTACGCAAATGACCCAAAACGTCCGAAATACACGATACATGATCGAAACACCAAGACGAAGCTTGCAACATGAATAATAACATTAAATGAACTTACGAGAAAGTTGAAACAACAGTTTCGGACGAGATTCGCAAGAATCGAACTCAAGTGCGGAAAAACCGCTAAAAAGCACGGAACTCAACAAAACAACACCGAAACGAACTCGGATGACGAAAAGTGTAGAATTAATCATTCTTAGAATGACGAAACGGTCATGAGCGAGTCGTCAAAACGGACTTGCGCCGAAAAAAATAAATTACCGGAAATTGAAAATTACGGGTTTTACATTCTACCCTCCTTAAAAGAAGTTTCGTCCCGAAACTTAAAACAAATAGGGAGAAGCAATATCCCGTCAGGAAAACTCAACGAGGTACACAAGAAATGCGTAACTTACGCCCAACGGCGAAATGTTACAAGCAACGCAAAGGATTATACGGCGTGAAAACACGCTTTACGACGACCAACACAACGCCAACGGTAGAAACATAATAAAACCAACCAGTGTCAAGCGTCATCAAATAGATAATACAATCAAGTCAATTATCCGAACAATCACAAAACACTAACCACCGTGCACAGTCGAGAAAACGAAAAATAAACACAAAACGATCCACTTCGAATAAAAGAACTTAATCTCCGAAATTCGAAACAACCGGGTAAGGAAAAATCATAACATACAACTGATAGACCACGCCCCCCAGGGACTCCTCGGAGTTGGTCCTGATATCAGTGTTCAAGTCCGTGCCTCAGAAGGCTCGGCGACTAACTCGCAAAACTGAACCCGATGTCCCTCAAGCCCGCACTTGTAACACGTTACTAGCGGAGAAGGACAATGTGCACGGACATGCCCCGCCATATTGCAGTTAAAACACCTCCTAGCTTTACCAGGAGTCAAAGCAGACGACTTGGAACTCTCAGTCCCACGTAACGAGCGACAGAGCTTCACAGCAGAAAGACTACGACGTTGCGAACTAGAACCACCAGCTCCTGCACTGTCCATAAGGTCATCGGACTTCCTCTGTTTCTTCGACTCGGGCACACGCTCCGATGATAACGAAGCTAGTTCATGGGCCAAGGCTCGATCTTGGTAGTCCCTCAACGAAGTGCAAGTGAGTCCCGACATATACACGCGAATCTCTGGCTTCATTCGTCTGTCAAAATGAAAGATCCTCTCTTCCTCGGTTCTCACCCGATCTCGCACATAACTGAGTTGTTTGCTATAGTCGATGATAGCCTGTGACACTGAAATATCTTGCGGCTCTGCCAAATAAAATTCGTGAATCCTCTGCTCTCTAATCGGT
Source organism: Orobanche coerulescens (assembly GCA_033398695.1). Lineage (NCBI taxonomy): Eukaryota > Viridiplantae > Streptophyta > Magnoliopsida > Lamiales > Orobanchaceae > Orobanche > Orobanche coerulescens. Next base: position 31,371,529 of record CM065816.1, read on the forward strand.
TTTACGTAACTCGCCTTCCATAAATGCCTGAACTCCGCCCACGTGACATCACTATCACGAGGCTTAACAACTTCCCACCAATTAGCGGCATCTTTATCAAGAAGGTCGCGCAATAGGTACCTTCCGCTCTTCAGACAATCGACCTCGAATATCTTTCCCAACCGGAAAAAGCCAACCATCCCACCTCAACGCATCCGCAACACCGCGAATCGAGGGGATTCATACGATTACCTCCCAAGCCACCGATTTGCGCCGGTGTTCGGTCACATCTGTAACGCTACCGAATCGCTCGAGTCAATCGAGTCATCTGTGTAGCTACCTGCTGTAAAATAGTAGCGACACCGATACCGATATCATCACCGGTAGCATGATTTCGACCATGCATCCGATCGCCACGACCACGACCTCGGCCCCTCGGCATACTGAATAAGTAACCACTCAGCACAACAGAAAATCATAACACATAACACATACTACGATTACCATCGTAAGGCAACACACACATGAATATCACAGCAACGACGGCATCGTTCGGCGACATCAACGACTTGAACGATAACCAGTGCACAATTACAAAACATCATGAAACAACCACATATGTGCACAATCACACAAACCCAAGCTCTAACAGCTCGCACGGGTGCGACAACGCGCAATTCCTCATGAGGCGACAAACATTAAATACCAACATCACATCCCTCACGGAGGCTAACACTTCTAACGACAATATTAACATCGTACACACATTCCCGGACCGCAAACGGGAATGATAAGTTTTAAAAACGGAAACCACCCTTTTTGAAAACAATTTAGAAACACCAGTTGATCTTGAGTATTACCTTTCAAAAAGTAGTACAAACATTGTTATCAAGACTTTGAAAACCATCTTGCGTTTGATAAAAACGAGGACACTTTTCCTTTAGTGAGAAAAAAAAAATTCAAAAATATTCGACCCTCGGGTCTAAGCAAAGCATTTCTAATTAATTTGAAAATATCTCAAAATATTTTGGTCCTCAATTGGAATAATTTTGAATCGTATTGTGGCACCTTGAAAGTACCACGAAAAAAATAATTCATTTTAAAATGTACGTCTCAGAATTTATTCTCTAAGATACTCAAGGTTTTTAAAAAAAATCTATTAGGCTAGAATGCCTAAAAACTCACATGATCATTTATCAAACCGTCATAAAACATTCAAGGCCAAAATGCCAAAACTCGACTTAGGGAGTCGGTTTTACGAAGTAAAAAAAATCAGTTTGCAAAATACTGAAAGTCATTTTGAAAGAACTCACGCAGCGGATAAAATACAGTGCGAAAATACATTAGCAGCGACACCGCTCCGCATATAGACGAAATATGAGAGTCACATAAACGCAATCATGAGACTAAAATCTGCATAAAGATTCTGTCACTTAACACATAATCATACCAGTAACTCGCATCAGACGAGGCACAATCACAAAGAAGGGAGACTTACATCCACAGGTCGCACGAAGATGATGATCGCCCCACGATACTAATCACGACCAACAAGCTCAGACGACGCGTCGCGACACGACTCAGTCAGATAAAATCCGACGAGACAAAACTCAACAGACACCACTGACCCGACAGCCTAGGTTTCCACAACCTAAGCTCTGATACCATTTATGTAACACCCCCAATCCGCTCAGGGATATTACACGCCGTAGACCCTCTCCTCGAGGATCTACCAGGCTGATAACTAAAATCAAACACCTAAACATCGCCTTTAAGGCTAAAATGAATCAGTAGACCGATTTGGTCTTTCAATAATAACATACAACTCAATTCCAAACACATACCCACGCAGGGGTCAAAATACAATAAACTCCCGTACAACGGGGAAAAGATACTGCAGCGGAAAAGAAAATACAACTAGACCAATACGACATCAACGGATCCTCGTGTGATTAGTATCGTTCATCTTTCATCATCCTTCGTGCCGACCCTGTGCTATGCTACAAAACCTGAATGCAAAAATAGACATCCACCCCCCGAATACTCGGTGGTTAGCAAAACTCCACTGTTTTGCTAGTGCAAGTATAAATACGAAAACAAGCCATACCTATCATACTCCACAAAAACAGTATAATCGCGAATATACTTACCGAGAAAATTCACTTGATCAAACCATTCAAAACGTGAAAGGTAGGAAATAACCCAATGTACATATTACAAAACATTTGACGATCTCGGGAGTTTAGAAAGCATTTGGGATTTAGGAATTCTAAAACCTTTCGAAAACATTTAGGGACACAGCCCAAAAGTCATTTTCCAAAATTCAAGTTCCGGTAACAATATGCAGGGTCCACAACCCATTTCACAACACGGGGTCCGTGACCCAAATCACAAATCACATGTTCCTAAGGATTATTCGTGTTCCGTGCTAACAAGCCACGAACCTCAGATGCTCCCGAAGAACAAACCCAAGTGAATAACCCAATAGGAAAAACATATCAAATCGCATGTCTCCACGACACGAATATCACAACCAAACCACAACCATAAGTTATCCCGGCATCGCGCTAACAAGCCAAGAACCTCGGAGTCCCCGCAAGACATACCCGATGATAACCCCACAAGTTATCCCGGCATCGGGCTAGCAAGCCCCGAACCTCGGAGTCCCCGCAAGACATACCCGTATTGGATAACCCTACGGTTTCGCCCGACCCATACTAGCAAGTATGGATCCCGGAGATTTAACAATCCTACCCGGAGGCACATCACATCCAACAAGCACACAACAATAATCGATTATCAAGACAAGCAACATTAAGCATCACAACCTCCTTTCAAAGGAGTAACGACTAACATCACATCATGTCGAATACCCACCGAACAAATATACAATTCAATACACAATCCTCGGCAAACAATTATGGTCTATTATATTCACTCAATGCGATCATAACGTCTCTCAACGTACGAAACTAACACACATATTCCGAGAACATATCCATTCACGAAGTATACGAATTATCGTTGAAAGACAATATTTATCGAGAACATACCGATCCTTTTTAACGTTCATTAAACATTTGATTTCGCATAAAATCATTTATCAATAATTATGCCTACGAAATATGAAATGTATGGGCAAGATACTTGCCTCGAATAATCGCAACACGGAGAATCGACCGAAGTAGGTTGACACGAACCGACTACGAACCCACCGACTCCACTGATCGCAAACTCGCGGTCATAAACTACGAAGGACAAGAACAACAATGAAATGAATTCCATAACACGACTCAAAGCTGTAACACCCCCAGAATACGACCGGGAATGTCACACGCCGTAGACCCTTATCACAAGGATCCACCAGGCTAAACTCCAAAAGACTACTCAAAGATTGACCGGCCGGGGTCAAAATTTAATACAAAGCAGACCGACAAGGTCATAAACCAATTCAGAAACTAACGACATTCATATTACAATGACAACAATAAACTTGAACACAGAAAAGAATGACAACTCAATTTAATAAATGATAATTACACCCATGCAAGGGTGAATACTCGAACGACAGAGAAATACCGACCAAAATGATACAAAAGAAAAGACTCGACTGTGTGATTAGCATCGCTGTCTTCCATCTCCTTCCAAGCCAATCCCGTGATCGCTCCCGAGCCGCCAAAACTCGAGCGCATAACAGCACCCACCCCGAAAACTCGGGGTTAGCAAACGGAATTTTGCTAGTGCAAGTACATAATATACAAGATATACGACATAACAACACAAAATTTAACCGTGAAGCCTTAACACAAACCATACATTCCCACAACAAGACAGAATAACACTCGCATACACGAGGTGAAAGGTAATCACATAGTCATATTCTCCTTACGGAAAATAACATTCATGAAACTTTAAACGAGCCCAAGGAGTCAGGAAGATCCCTTTTGTAAAAGGAAAAGTATTTTGATAAGATAGTTTGCAATCATTATTATTGACTCGGGCCGTTTAGGGGTTTTTAAAATCGAATGGGAATACTTTTGGAAATAATTTCAAAACTCTCGGGTCCTTGACCCAACGTATGGAAAATGATTACACAAAAACCAAGTCAACTTATTTGGGGTTCTCGACCCAATTTATAGAACATCAACACAAACGAAATCATTACAACATCTCACAGGGTTCTAAACCCAATCCAAATAACATCATCACGAATTCGATCATCTCAACATTCCACAGGGTCCTCGACCCAATACACAGAATGGCACCACAATACAATCAAAGGCACAATCTCTCATTCGACATATCTGCTCAAGACCCCGACACTAACCCTGAGATTTCACAAACCTCCTTGGTTAATTAACCCCGATACCCACGCTTTAAAAACAATTTGAAACAAGCTTTCAAAACACGAATCGCGTACCAAATCAAGACAAACATTTGAAAGTGAGTTGAAAGAATTTGAGATACGAATATCGTTCAGAACGGGTCTTAGCTATCACTCAAATACCCGTAACCAATAAGCCCGCAGCGCCTCCCTTGCACACTGTGTACCGGCGTTCACTTCCATCATGTTGGCCGCTCCTTGAACATGTCACCGCACCGGCGTCACTCCCGCAAGAGCCGCCCTTGCACGCGCATTAGGTGACATCAGCGTTCACCACCCATATGGAGCCGCACATTGCAAAGATACACTGTGCCGGAGTGCACGCCCGCCTCGAGAGGTTCCCGGATACGACGTTTCGCAACACGTATCCACATTATCACAAACATCCAAAGACATGAACAAATGTCACAACAATTTTCAACTCGGTACATCAAGTCACACAATTTCTCCGCCACCCATAACCACACAAGTAGACAGGAACACGCACGTTATTAATCAACTCAATCACAATAAGCATTCAAGCATAACCAATCAATACCGCACATAGATATATATATATATATATATAACCTTACTATATTATATGAATGACTATAGTTCATCCCTCAATCCAAGTTGAGTACGTCAACTAGCGTTAGCATTCATCACTCGTCGATCACCGACATAAGCATGTATATCAATATACGTATATATATACTTATTTTTAACATATAAATATATATATAATACATATATATACACATACATATACATATATATATACATATATACATCCGTATAAACTCATACACTTCAACAACAATGATTTCACGCAGTTACAATTCGTATATCGAGGTACTTGCCTTGGTAATACGACGCAAAGGAGACGATGAAGGAATAGGTTTAGGTCCGAACAATCCCCTCAAATCCGCCCTAACACAATAATGATATACAATCAATCTCACATCATGAACACGAAGAAATTCCTCCTAGTTCTACCGTTGGGACAATTTATCGAACACCAAGAGTGCGTAGGAAATGAAATCGGTTAACGGTGAACTAACGGATTTCATCCCAACCAAAAACAAGAAAACCAAGGGTCACGAGTACTATCAAAATCTAACAACAGCCTCGGTTAATTCGGATTAAAACACAAGATTACCACCAAACCCTCCCCAAAAATCACACTAGGGTTAAAGGGGTTCTTACCTCTTGAAGATTCAAGCCCTATAATCCGAAGAACACGTGCTAGATCCACAATCCGAGCTACACGATCGAAGGAAGATGAAGAAAACACACAATCAAAAGGGTAGATGGAGAAGAAATCCCCTCTCAACCCTCTCTCTCGCGCACGGTTGGAGAAAAAGAGCAAATGAGCGAATCTCGCCAAAACGCCTGATTATAGCGGGCCGCATCGTGTGCCACGGCTCGAGATAAAGCGTGCCGCGGCACAGGAGCAAAATTGCGCCCGGTGGTGGTGACCGCTCGTTGTGCCGCGGCTCATTCGGAGTGTACTGCGGCTCGGACTCGGCATGTGCCGGCATCACGGGATCTTGCCGGCACAGTCTGAGAGGTTTTAACCGGCAGTGCCACACGGGTGTGCCGCGGCCGGACAAGTGTGCGCGGCTCGACTGCAGTGTGCCGCGGCTCACAAACCTTGTGCCGCGGCACACGGCACACCGCTTGGCCAACAATCGGGTAATGTGTGCGCGCACAATCCTTGTGCCGTGGCCCACCCCCTCGGGTCCCAAAATGACGAAAAATGATCCGGAAGAGAATAAAAGCAATAGGAATCGATATTTGGGCAACAATAACACGAAATGGAAGTACGGAACCCCAAAAAGATCCGAGGTGCACACCCAAAGTCGAACAAGGGACAAATTCCTAAACTTCTAGGAAATTACACAAACGGCCCAAACATCCGAAAATCACGATACCACGTCGGATTAACAATCCGAAACTCACAACATGCTCCACTCAATCATACGAACTCAGGGAAGTAAGAAAATGACGAAATCGAACGAGTTTAACGAGAGACAAATACACATGAGACAAAATATAACACAAGATGAAATAACGTAAAAACATCATCGAGACCCGTCTAAGCGGAGAAACTCCAAGAACAAAATAGGTTCAGAATTCCAAAACAGCGACAAGCGAGTTGTCGAAACGGACCTCCGCCGGAAAAATGAAAATTACCGGAATTTGCGGATATTACATTCTACCCTCCTTAAAAGAAGTTTCGTCCCGAAACTTAAAATAGAGAGCGACGGAACAATCAAGGAAATAACTACTTGCTCAGCCCCAAATCATCACGAGCAAAGCGCGAATGCAAGGTTCCAGAAATACGATGAGTTGAGGTGAAGGGGTATGAATTTGGATACCAAAGCTCCCGAGTTAAGAAAATCACAAAATAGTTCGACGTCCCGAAAATCATGTTTCGAGCTCAACCAACCACAACCCAAGTTCATAACACATTCGAAGTGTCAATTGCACGCGTGGAATAATAGTTCCGAACAAAATTTGCAAGAATTAGGTTCGAGATATGGAAAGACCACAATAATTCACGGGTTTTAACAAAACAGCTCAAAATTCGTTCGGAGGACTAAGTAGAACAAGATAGTTTAAAATCGTCGAGAGGATCATAATTGAGTTACCAACAATGAAAAATCATACAATCCCGAAAATACCAAGGAAAGTACGGGTAATACACTTCCCCATACTAAAAGGTATTTCGATCCCAAACTTAGAACAACAAGAGTTGGAAATATAGAGCAATGAAATGAAGAACGATCAAAGTCACGATTGTTCAAAACAGCAACAATTAGGACATATTGCAAAATATTCATCCTCCCATGTTAGGCTCTTCAGAAGGAAACATAGGGTTTCGGGACATTCTCCAGTCACTAGCTCTGCTCTCTCTCAGGGCGGCATTCTTTGCCAATTCGGAAACTGTCTCACAGTGTTTCTCCCGATGACCTACACACCCACACCGGTAACAAGACAAGAGTGGAGAGGGACAATTTGCACGAACATGTCCCTGACAGTTACAGTTGAAACATCTTCTCTTCTTACCGCGAGTCACCGATGCTGGTTTGGGATTTCCAGCGTTCACTCCCGACCGCGAAGATGACGCTTTCGAACAACGTAAGGGCTTGGGAGCCTTAGTCTCCTCACCGCCCAGAAATTTTCCCGATACCCTCGGTCTCTTTGCTTCGCTCGTGGGCTCGATTACTGAGGAGATTTCATAAGATATCGTTTGATCTCGATACTCCCTCACTGTAGCATGGATAGTTGTCGTACGAACCACCTTGTCGTTTCCACTTCCGTCATCACACTTACGTCCGCCAAGGCTCGACATACTAATACAGATAGTACCATTCAAAGATTATCAAATAATCGTGACAAGATACCACCCTTATCAACGCAAGGTTGAGTTAACATCTATAGAATAACGGTAATATCGTAAAGCATAAAGTTTTATGAAGTCAAGTTCGAGTTCCTCGACGAGGACGATCATTATATGTATGCACTTAATGAAAACAAATTTTTGAAAAAAAGGGGCTAGTCACGTTGCGCCCAAGACTTGTAAACACTGTCTTTTATTTCGGAAGAGGAAGTTTACATAATGACTCTAAAAATTATTTTCGAGTGATGAATAAAAGAAAAAAAAAAGGAAATCGAAAATTAATTCGTAACTAATTTGAAATATTTCGAAAATGTTGAGTCCCAAATATCAAAATTTTGAAAATCTTTCCTCTTCTTCAAAAATGTTTATTCGAAAGAATTCTCCACCGAGATACGTGACCATTTAACATGACGGTATTAAATCATGGCTTTACACAATGTTAGAAAATTTCAAGGCATTGCTTTAAAATATTCGAGATACTACAGCGCCGTGGCCCCGTTCCGGAACCTACCAGGCTAAAAATCATTTTAAAAAAAATGTTCAAAATGCCAAAAAGGCCGATGTCGGTAATGTTCTCAAATACTCACTAAAGTCATTTATGAAATATCAAATACCGTCATAAGAATACTATCAAAATATGCAAGACCAAAATATCAAAACTCGGTTTGTAAGATAACAAAAACCATCTTAAAATACTCATGCGGTGGATAACATTATCATTCGTAAATTCATTCTAATAAAGTACCGAAACAGATAAACATGCTCGACTTCCGAAGCATACTACGTAACTATTTATGCTCGAACCGCATGCGCATGTCATATCCTAAAACGATAATATCACCAACAAGTTCCAATTCCTAGTTCACATTAAGCATATTAGCACAATGTAATCAAATACGTATATAAGGGGACTTACGATCGGGAGGCTTACCATCACGGATTGCCGGAAGATGATGTCGGAACCACGATACTAATCACGACTCCGATGCGCGCGACTTACACAAGACATGGACTTGACCCAACGGCCTAGGTTTTTCGCAAACCTAAGCTCGATACCATAAATGTAACACCCCGAATACGACCGGGAATGTCATACGCCGTAGACCCTTATCACAAGGATCCACCAAAGCAACTCCAAAAGACTACTCAAAGATTGACCGGCCGGGTCAAAATTTAATACAAAGCATCGACAAGGTCATAAACCAATTAAACTAACGACATTCATATTACAATGACAACAATAAACTTGAACACGTAAAAGAATGACAACTCAATTTAATAAATGATAATTACACCCATGCAAGGGTGAATACTCGAACGACAGAGAAATACCGACCAAAATGATACAAAAGAAAAGACTCGACTGTGTGTGATTAGCATCGTCGCCTTCCATCTCCTTCCAAGCCAATCCCGTGATCGCTCCCGAGCCGCCAAAACCTCGAGCGCATAACAGCACCCACCCCGAAAACTCGGGGTTAGCAACCGGAATTTTGCTAGTGCAAGTACATAATATACAAGATATACGAACAAACAACACAAAATTTAACAGCCGTGAAGCCTTAACACAAACCATACATTCCCACAACAAGACAGAATAACACTCGCATACACGAGGTGAAAGGTAATCACATAGTCATATTCTCCTTACGGAAAATAACATTCATGAAACTTTAAACGAGCCCAAGGAGTCAGGAAGATCCCTTTTGTAAAAGGAAAAGTATTTTGATAAGATAGTTTGCAATCATTATTATTGACTCGGGCCGTTTAGGGGTTTTTAAAATCGAATGGGAATACTTTTGGAAATAATTTCAAAACTCTCGGGTCCTTGACCCAACGTATGGAAAATGATTACACAAAAACCAAGTCAACTTATTTGGGGTTCTCGACCCAATTTATAGAACACCAACACAAACGAAATCATTACAACATCTCACAGGGTTCTAAACCCAATCCAAATAACATCATCACGAATTCGATCATCTCAACATTCCACAGGGTCCTCGACCCAATACACAGAATGGCACCACAATACAATCAAAGGCACAATCTCTCATTCGACATATCCTGCTCAAGACCCCCGATTAACTAACCCTGAGATTTCACAAACCTCCTTGGTTAATTAACCCTGATACCCACGCTTTAAAAACAATTTGAAACAAGCTTTCAAAAACACGAATCGCGTACCAAATCAAGACAAACATTTGAAAGTGAGTTGAAAGAATTTGAGATACGAATATCGTTCGGTAACGGGGTCTTAGCTATCACTCAAATACCCGTAACCAATAAGCCCGCCAGCGCCTCCCTTGCACACCTGTGTACCGGCGTTCACTTCCATCATGTTGGCCGCTCCTTGAACATGTCACCGCACCGGCGTCACTCCCGCAAGAGCCGCCCCTTGCACGCGCATTAGGTGACATCGGCGTTCACCACCCATATGGAGCCGCACATTGCAAAGATACACCAGCCGGAGTGCACGCCCGCCTCGAGGTTCCCTGACACGACGTTTCTCACAACACGTATCCACATTATCACAAACATCCAAAGACATGAACAAATGTCACAACAATTTTCAACTCGGTACATCAAGTCACACAATTTCTCCGCCAGTCCATAACCACACAAGTAGACAGGAACACGCACGTTATTAATCAACTCAATCACAATAAGCATTCAAGCATAACCAATCAATACCGCACATAGATATATATATATATAACCTTACTATATTATATGAATGACTATAGTTCATCCCTCAATCCAAGTTGAGTACGTCAACTAGCGTTAGCATTCATCACTCGTCGATCACCGACATAAGCATGTATATCAATATACGTATATATATACTTATTTTTAACATATAAATATATATATAATACATATATATATACACATACATATACATATATATATATACATATATACATCCGTATAAACTCATACACTTCAACAACAATGATTTCACGCAGTTACAATTCGTATATCGAGGTACTTGCCTTGGTAATACGATGCAAAGGAGACGATGAAGGAATAGGTTTAGGTCCGAACAATCCCCTCAAATCCGGCCCTAACACAATAATGATATACAATCAATCTCACATCATGAACACGAAGAAATTCCTCCTAGTTCTACCCGTTGGGACAATTTATCGAACACCAAGAGTGCGTAGGGAAATGAAATCGGTTAACGGTGAACTAACGGGATTTCATCCCAACCAAAAACAAGAAAACCAAGGGTCACGAGAGTACTATCAAAATCTAACAACAACATCGGTTAATTCGGATTAAAACACAAGATTACCACCAAACCCTCCCCAAAAATCACACTAGGGTTAAAGGGGTTCTTACCTCTTGAAGATTCAAGCCCTATAATCCGAAGAACACGTGCTAGATCCACAATCCGAGCTACACGATCGAAGGAAGATGAAGAAAAACACACAATCAAAAGGGTAGATGGAGAAGAAATCCCCTCTCAACCCTCTCTCTCGCGCACGGTTGGAGAAAAAGAGCAAATGAGCGAATCTCGCCGAAAACGCCTTGATTATAGCGCGGCCGCATCGTGTGCCGCGGCTCGAATAAAGCGTACGCGGCACGAGGCCAAAAATGCGCCAGTGGTGGTGACCGCTCGTTGTGCCGCGGCTCATTCGGAGTGTGCCGCGGCTCGACTCGGCATGTGCCGCGGCAGCTGCACGGGATCCGGGCACACGCAGACAGAGGTTTTAACCGGCAGTGCCACAGGTGTGCCGCGGCCGGACAAGTGTGCCGCGGCTCGACTACTGTGTGCCGCGGCTCACAAACCTTGTGCCGCGGCACACTGCAGACTGCTTGGCCAACAATCAGGTAATGTGTGCGCCGCGCGCACAATCCTTGTGCCGCTGCCCACACCCTCGGGTCCCAAAATGACGAAAAATGATCCTAAAGAGAAGAAAAGCAATAGGAATCGATATTTGGGCAACAATAACACGAAATGGAAGTACGGAACCCCAAAAAGATCTGAGGTGCACACCCAAAGTCGAACAAGGGACAAATTCCCTAAACTCCTAGGAAATTACACAAACGGCCCAAACATCCGAAAATCACGATACAACGTCGGATTAACAATCCGAAACTCACAACATGCTCCACTCAATCATACGAACTCAGGGAAGTAAGAAAATGACGAAATCGAACGAGTTTAACGAGAGACAAATACACATGAGACAAAATATAACACAAGATGAAATTACGTAAAAACATCATCGAGACCCGTCTAAGCGGAGAAACTCCAAGAACAAAATAGGTTCAGAATTCCAAAACAGCGACAAGCGAGTTGTCGAAACGGACCTCCGCCGGAAAAATGAAAATTACCGGAAATCGAATTTGCGGATATTACATTCTACCCTCCTTAAAAGAAGTTTCGTCCCGAAACTTAAAATAGAGAGCGGCGGAACAATCAAGGAAATAACTACTTGCTCAACCCCAAATCATCACGAGCAAAGCGCGAATGCAAGGTTCCAGAAATACGATGAGTTGAGGTGAAGGGGTATGAATTTGGATACCAAAGCTCCCCGAGTTAAGAAAATCACAAAATAGTTCAGACGTCCTAAAAATCATGTTTCGAGCTCAACCAACCACAACCCAAGTTCATAACACATTCGGAAGTGTCAATTGCACGCGTGGGAATAATAGTTCCGAACAAAATTTGCAAGAATTAGGTTCAGATATGGAAAGACCACAATAATTCACGGGTTTTAACAAAACAGCTCCGAAATTCGTTCGGAGGACGGCAGGCTAAGTAGAACAAGATAGTTTAAAATCGTCGAGAGGATCATAATTGAGTTACCAACAATGAAAAATCATACAATCCCGAAAATACCAAGGAAAGTACGGGTAATACACTTCCCCATACTAAAAGGTATTTCGATCCCAAACTTAGAACAACAAGAGTTGGAAATATAGAGCAATGAAATGAAGAACGATCAAAGTCACGATTGTTCAAAACAAAGAACAATTAGGACATATTGCAAAATATTCATCCTCCCATGTTAGGCTCTTCAAGGAAACATAGGGTTTCGGGACATTCTCCACTCACTAGCTCTGCTCTCTCTCTCGGGCGGCATTCTTTGCCAATTCGAAACTGTCTCACAGTGTTTCTCCCGATGACCTACACACCCACACCGTAGAACAAGTCAAGAGTGGAGAGGGACAATTTGCACGAACATGTCCCCGATTCTGCTTGAAACATCTTCTCTTCTTACCGCGAGTCACCGATGCTGGTTTGGGATTTCCAGCGTTCACTCCCGACCGCGAAGATGACGCTTTCGAACAACGTAAGGGCTTGGGAGCCTTAGTCTCCTCACCGCCCAGAAATTTTCCCGATACCCTCGGTCTCTTTGCTTCGCTCGTGGGCTCGACATCGAGGAGATTTCATAGGATATCGTTTGATCTCGATACTCCCTCACTGTAGCATGGATAGTTGTCGTACGAACCACCTTGTCGTTTCCACTTCCGTCATTACACTTACGTCCGCCAAGGCTCGACATACTAATACAGATAGTACCATTCAGCATTATCAAATAATCAGTCGTACAGTATACCACCCTTATCAACGCAAGGTTGAGTTAACATCTATAGAATAACGGTAATATCGTAAAGCATAAAGTTTTATGAAGTCAAGTTCGAGTTCCTCGACGAGGACGATCATTATATGTATGCACTTAATGAAAACAAATTTTTGAAAAAAAGGGGCTAGTCACGTTGCGCCCAAGACTTGTAAACACTGTCTTTTATTTCGGAAGAGGAAGTTTACATAATGACTCTAAAAATTATTTTCGAGTGATGAATAAAAGAAAAAAAAAAAAGGAAATCGAAAATTAATTCGTAACTAATTTGAAATATTTCGAAAATGTTGAGTCCCAAATATCAAAATTTTGAAAATCTTTCCTCTTCTTCAAAAATGTTTATTCGAAAGAATTCTCCACCGAGATACGTGACCATTTAACATGACGGTATTAAATCATGGCTTTACACAATGTTAGAAAATTTCAAGGCATTGCTTTAAAATATTCGAGATACTACAGCGCCGTGGCCCCGTTCCTAACCTACTGTGCTAAAAATCATTTTAAAAAAAAAATGTTCAAAATGCCAAAAAGGCCGATGTCGGTAATGTTCTCAAATACTCACTAAAGTCATTTATGAAATATCAAATACCGTCATAAGAATACTATCAAAATATGCAAGACCAAAATATCAAAACTCGGTTTGTAAGATAACAAAAACCATCTTAAAATACTCATGCGGTGGATAACATTATCATTCGTAAATTCATTCTAATAAAGTACCGAAACAGATAAACATGCTCGACTTCCGAAGCATACTACGTAACTATTTATGCTCAAACCGCATGCGCATGTCATATCCTAAAACGATAATATCACCAACAAGTTCCAATTCCTAGTTCACATTAAGCATATTAGAACAATGTAATCAAATACGTATATAAGGGGACTTACGATCGGGAGGCTTACCATCACGGATTGCCGGAAGATGATGTCGGAACCACGATACTAATCACGACTGATGCGCGCGACTTACACAAGACATGGACTTGACTCCGGCCTAGGTTTTTCGCAAACCTAAGATCCGATACCATAAATGTAACACCCCGAATACGACCGGAATGTCACACGCCGTAGACCCTTATCACAAGGATCCACCAAAGCTAAACTCCAAAAGACTACTCAAAGATTGACCGCCGGGGTCAAAATTTAATACAAAGCAGATCGACAAGGTCGAAACCAATTCGAAACTAACGACATTCATATTACAATGACAACAATAAACTTGAACACGTAAAAGAATGACAACTCAATTTAATAAATGATAATTACACCCATGCAAGGGTGAATACTCGAACGACAGAGAAATACCGACCAAAATGATACAAAAGAAAAGACTCGACTGTGTGATTAGCATCGCTGCCTTCCATCTCCTTCCAAGCCAATCCGTGATCGCTCCCGAGCCGCCAAAACTCGAGCGCATAACAGCACCCACCCCGAAAACTCGGGGGTTAGCAACCGGAATTTTGCTAGTGCAAGTACATAATATACAAGATATACGACAAGAATAACACAAAATTTAACCGCCGTGAATCCTTAACACAAACCATACATTCCCACAACAAGACAGAATAACACTCGCATACACGAGGTGAAAGGTAATCACATAGTCATATTCTCCTTACGGAAAATAACATTCATGAAACTTTAAACGAGCCCAAGGAGTCGAAGATCCCTTTTGTAAAAGGAAAAGTATTTTGATAAGATAGTTTGCAATCATTATTATTGACTCGGGCCGTTTAGGGTTTTTAAAATCGAATGGGAATACTTTTGGAAATAATTTCAAAACTCTCGGGTCCTTGACCCAACGTATGGAAAATGATTACACAAAAACCAAGTCAACTTATTTGGGGTTCTCGACCCAATTTATAGAACACCAACACAAACGAAATCATTACAACATCTCACAGGGTTCTAAACCCAATCCAAATAACATCATCACGAATTCGATCATCTCAACATTCCACAGGGTCCTCGACCCAATACACGTAATGGCACCACAATACAATCAAAGGCACAATCTCTCATTCGACATATCCCGCTCAAGACCCCGATTAACTAACCCTGAGATTTCACAAACCTCCTTGGTTAATTAACCCCGATACCCACGCTTTAAAAACAATTTGAAACAAGCTTTCAAAACACGAATCGCGTACCAAATCAAGACAAACATTTGAAAGTGAGTTGAAAGAATTTGAGATACGAATATCGTTCGGTAACGGGGTCTTAGCTATCACTCAAATACCCGTAACCAATAAGCCCGCAGCGCCTCCCTTGCACACCCGTGTACCGGCGTTCACTTCCATCATGTTGGCCGCTCCTTGAACATGTCACCGCACCGTCACTCCCGCAAGAGCCGCCCCTTGCACGCGCATTAGGTGACATCGGCGTTCACCACCCATATGGAGCCGCACATTGCAAGATACACTGTGCCGGAGTGCACGCCCGCCCTCGAGGTTCCGGATACGACGTTTCTCACAACACGTATCCACATTATCACAAACATCCAAAGACATGAACAAATGTCACAACAATTTTCAACTCGGTACATCAAGTCACACAATTTCTCCGCCAGTCCATAACCACACAAGTAGACAGGAACACGCACGTTATTAATCAACTCAATCACAATAAGCATTCAAGCATAACCAATCAATACCGCACATAGATATATATATATAACCTTACTATATTATATGAATGACTATAGTTCATCCCTCAATCCAAGTTGAGTACGTCAACTAGCGTTAGCATTCATCACTCGTCGATCACCGACATAAGCATGTATATCAATATACGTATATATATACTTATTTTTAACATATAAATATATATATAATACATATATATATACACATACATATACATATATATATATACATATATACATCCGTATAAACTCATACACTTCAACAACAATGATTTCACGCAGTTACAATTCGTATATCGAGGTACTTGCCTTGGTAATACGATGCAAAGGAGACGATGAAGGAATAGGTTTAGGTCCGAACAATCCCCTCAAATCCGGCCCTAACACAATAATGATATACAATCAATCTCACATCATGAACACGAAGAAATTCCTCCTAGTTCTACCCGTTGGGACAATTTATCGAACACCAAGAGTGCGTAGGGAAATGAAATCGGTTAACGGTGAACTAACGGGATTTCATCCCAACCAAAAACAAGAAAACCAAGGGTCACGAGAGTACTATCAAAATCTAACAACAACATCGGTTAATTCGGATTAAAACACAAGATTACCACCAAACCCTCCCCAAAAATCACACTAGGGTTAAAGGGGTTCTTACCTCTTGAAGATTCAAGCCCTATAATCCGAAGAACACGTGCTAGATCCACAATCCGAGCTACACGATCGAAGGAAGATGAAGAAAAACACAATCAAAAGGGTAGATGGAGAAGAAATCCCCTCTCAACCCTCTCTCTCGCGCGCACGGTTGGAGAAAAAGAGCAAATGAGCGAATCTCGCCGAAACGCCTGATTATAGCGGCCGCATCGTGTGCCGCGGCTCAGATAAATCGTGCCGCGGCACAGGGCCAAAAATTGCGCCGTGGTGGTGACCGCTCGTTGTGCCGCGGCTCATTCGGAGTGTGCCGCGGCTCGGACTCGGCATGTGCCGCGGCATCACGGGCTGTCGGGGCACACGGTACAGAGGTTTTAACCGGCAGTGCCACACGGGTGTGCCGCGGCCGGACAAGTGTGCCGCGGCACCGACTTCACTGTGTCGCGGCTCACAAACCTTGTGCCGCGGCACACTGCACCGCTTGGCCAACAATCGGGTAATGTGTGCGCGGCGCACAATCCTTGTGCCGCGGCCCACACCCCCCTCGGGTCCCAAAAATGACGAAAAATGATCCGGAAAGAGAATAAAAGCAATAGGAATCGATATTTGGGAAACAATAACACGAAATGGAAGTACGGAACCCCAAAAAGATCTGAGGTGCACACCCAAAGTCGAACAAGGGACAAATTCCCTAAACTCCTAGGAAATTACACAAACGGCCCAAACATCCGAAAATCACGATACAACGTCGGATTAACAATCCGAAACTCACAACATGCTCCACTCAATCATACGAACTCAGGGAAGTAAGAAAATGACGAAATCGAACGAGTTTAACGAGAGACAAATACACATGAGACAAAATATAACACAAGATGAAATTACGTAAAAACATCATCGAGACCCGTCTAAGCGGAGAAACTCCAAGAACAAAATAGGTTCAGAATTCCAAAACAGCGACAAGCGAGTTGTCGAAACGGACCTCCGCCGGAAAAATGAAAATTACCGGAAATCGAATTTGCGGATATTACAAAAGCCGTTGAATTCAAAGAACGAATGACGAAAGTTCAAGTGTTTTCCCCAAAACGGCCAAGAACACGATTCGTCCCGACAAAACACGAAAATGGAATTCCAAGTCGGAATATGGATATACATCCATAGAATATGTTTAACAACATCATTTAACCACAATCTATACAACAAAAACGGATGAAAAACGAGATCGAGAACAAATCCCCCAAAAAGTCGATTCGAAGGAAATCAAGAAATATACTTCGATTCGACGGAGAACAATGGATTAAATGATGTTAAACACAAGAACACTACCAAGATTAATCATACCCATCATGATTTAATCAACAACACGGAACAAATCGGACAAAAATACAAAAAACCCCAAATTTACAAAATTAGGGTTCTAAGGAAGATTACCTTGATTCGCTGGATCAAAGGATGATAACGGATGATTGATTGATGTTATGAACTCAAGAACTTCATGGATTTGTTGTTAAACAACATGGCTTCAAGATTCACAAGACCACATTCGCGGAAGGGAAAGGAAAGATTGAGAAAAATGGCCAAAAACCCGTCTGTAGGGCCTTATATAGGCTGTCTGCCGGTCGGGTTACGTACGTAACCGGCCAAAGCTTACGTACGTAACCGAGTCATCGCCTAAAATCGCTGCCCGTTACGTGCGTTCGCCGTGGCCTTACGTGCGTAGCTGCCGAGCACTACCGGCCAGAACTCGGCGATCTGCACTGGCCCGAAACCCGAACCTGAATACGAATCGAAGATACGGTTACGAAGTACTCGCAAAGATAAACTCGAGCACTAAGAGAACACACGATCCCGACCACCCGAATGCTCGAAATTCGACAACGGAAAGTAATTACCCCAAACTTTGAGAAATTACGAAAATGGCCCAAAACGTCCGAAATACACGATACATGATCGAAACACCAAGTCGAAGCTTGCAACATGAATAATAACATTAAATGAACTTACGAGAAAGTTGAAAAAACAGTTTCGGACGAGATTCGCAAGAATCGAACTCAAGTGCGGAAAAACCGCTAAAAAGCACGGAACTCAACAAAACAACACCGAAACGAACTCGGATGACGAAAAGTGTAGAATTAATCATTCTCAGAATGACGAAACGGTCATGAGCGAGTCATCAAAACGGATTTGCGCCGAAAAAAAGAAATTACCGGAAATTGAAAATTACGGGTTTTACACAAGTCGAGGAAGAAGATATTATTTTGGAACAGGCACCCGAGCCTGCTGTCGCTGAAGAAGAAGTTGCCCGCGCCGTCCAGCAAGAGGAATCAGTCCCTCTGCCGGAACAGGTGAAAGCTGAGAGACAACAGGAGGAATCAGTCCCTCCTGTATCCATGTCTACAGACGCACCTTCACAACCTGAGGATACAGCACCAATTGCCGCCGAACCCACACAAGCTGCTCCCGCCCCTTTAACCGTGGAATCCGAGGACGGTAATGCACCTGAGGATATCCAACTCAATTTACGCCAAACCGTAAATTTGAGGAGGTTGAACTGCTCTGAAGATTTTGCTCAACCAGACTCTCCGAGCACAGCCGCTAGGAAAGAGCGCCTGCGTGCTCTTGGTCTTCAAACTGTCTTCATACAGGATGCAGTTAATGCCCTGTACTCAGTCGAGAAAGCCTTTAATTGGATGCATACTTCTGCCGTTGAAGAGATGACTACATTACAACATGAAGTCTCTCGAGTAGTAGAAGCCTTCACCTTGCTGCCAAAAGTATTCAAGCAAGCTCTGAAGATTATGCAAGACAAGCAAGAACAACTCCTGAAGGAATAAACAACCAAAACGCACATTGCTGAAGCCAAGACCGCATGTGCTATGATCGAAAATAGTTCTCAATTGCAAGCCCACGACAAATGTATCAAGGATATGTCGAAGGTTCTTTCCACCCTTGTAGAGAAAGTGTCAAACATCGAGACAAAATAGGATGCTGCATTGGAGATCCTCGAACGTCTTGATGAAGCCAAAAAGGGGGAAGAGGCAAGAGAAGCTGCAAGGAGAATCAGGTTACAGCATGAAAGGGAATTTGAGGCCGCTCAAGACAGCATTATGGCTGAATTAAACAAGCTAGCCCCTCCCTCTCAGAGTTTTAAGGTTTCAGGCTCCCGACCTGAATTTCATGATCCAAATGTCCCGTGGCAAAACCTAATCCAAAGACCTTCTGAGATTCGTCTGCCGACCAACCGCCATCCAACTGCCGATGAGGTGAAGCAATGGAGGAAGAACGAACTGATGAGATACTTTGTTAAACTCATCAGGGAATCCGCCATCTTCAAGAGCTATAAGACTCTAGCGGAGGCCGCATACAAATTCACGAAGATGTTAGAAGATGGAAAACTCCCTCTCCAGCTAGATATGAAGAGAAAGCACAAAAGAGGAGATCGGATCACCCATCCAGAAGACTGGATCCTTGCCTTTGATAGATCCTATGAAGGAAGAGCTATATACCAGAATCGAGGCAATGATTCCCTACAGAACTGGTGGCGTGGAACCGAGAATGATCCAGGGAGAAAGCCATGTAGACATGCGGACTGTAGATAGGAGCTGAAATCCTTGTACATTAGTTTTTATTTTTGTAATTTTTCCTTCGAAACAGCAAACCATGTACTCAATTTATTTTGAATATCAATAAAAGTGTTTGTTTGTCTTGAAAGATTACAACTCGTAATCTACTGTGTTGATGTATGATTACTTAAATTGTTTGATAAACAATCACAAGTATAGAAACTTGATTGAAAATTAAGCTGTACGAACTTGTCTACGAACAGTTCATACTTTCAGTTGTATGCTTAGAAAACATTGTAAGATTGTGCCTGCGCGCCAATCATAAGCTTAAGTGTAAAAATCCTTAGCTGAATCGAACTCGCATGCGAGCAGTTCATTAATAGACTAAGTTTCCGAAAGACAGACCTTTTGACAGAAGACCAAGAAATCCGCCAGAAGTCATCAAATAAGATTACTTCATGAAGAAGGTTTTGGCATCATCAAGAAGACTTGAATGTTAGAAAGTTAAAGTCTTGGCAAATTGTCAAAAAGGGGGAAATTGTTGGGAAAACAAGAACCCTGTATCGAAACAGTCAGGATATTCAATCCCTGTATCAAATAGTATTGTGATAAGAGGTTTTGACATTTATGCCAATCCTCAATACAGTAAAGGAAACTGTATCGAAGTGTTGAGGCATCAACCTGTATCGAAGACCTGTCTCGAATCCAGCAAAAAGTAAAACCCTTCAGTACAGCAAAGAAGTCTTATAAAGACCAAGTATGGAAACTGTCTCGAATCACCAATACAGTTATCTTCCATACAGCTCTCAACAGGACAAGAAGGAATCTTCAGAAGTCAAGTCCCGTTGAATAAAGAAGTATTTAAATACTCAAGGATAAAGTATTTAAATACTGTCAGTCAACAGATCTTCAAATCCCGCTAAAACCGGATCTTGTTATTAATCCCGTTGAAACGGAATCTTTCTCAACGGATACATCTCAATGGATATATATTTCAGAAACTATATATATTTCATCATGGCATTGAAGATTAGTTACCAAAAAAAACCAAAGCTATCGAAATTATCAAGCTATCAAAGTTATCATCAGAGCAAAACATATCTCCAAAGCTTACTGCAAACTCAGATCTAAAGAGATATACAGTGCTCATCATCTTGAACAACACTTCATCAGCTGAGAGCTCTTATTGTCAAAGTTGTTGTTCATCCTCTGTTCTATACTTTGAACAAACCTGCATCGCACTGTGTGGACTGAGTAATCGTTGCTTCTCCGGAACTGTGTGTGAAGGATTTGCATCGAAGAAGACGAAGCTTCAGAACTGTGTGTGAAGAAGCAAGTCAAAGCATTAGCTCACAACCAATCTGTGTGAACGGTTGAATCTAAGATCTTTATATCAATCTGTGTGAACGATATATTGATTGTGTGTTGTTATAATTACGTAGTTGTGTACGTAGTAATTATAATAAACTTTTTACTCCTGTGTGGAGGACCAGTGGACGTAGAGGGGTTTACCTCGAACCACTTTAAATACTGTATTATTTACATTTAGTTTTTACTGTTTTAAGTACTGTGATTATTTAAGTATACTTTGCATATCAAGTTGCTGTATCCACAACAACTTATTGTATCTAAGACTTCCGCTACGCACTCAGATTTAAAATCAGTACAGTTTCTTGTTTAAACTACTTCCCAAACTGTATCCAGTATACTTAGTGGCCAACAAACCATCTAAGCCAGGTTTCATCCCCAATAGACATTAAAGCAGCCTTGATTTCTCTGGCAGAGACTGGGGCCACCAGAGCAATTCTATGATCATGATGCAAGATGTTTCATGTCTTCACTATATGCAGATCAACAGTACGAGATACCTTAGTATGAGCACCTAGCAAGGATTTATAGAACTCAAGCACTTCAGTTTGAATATCTTTAGTATCAGTTAGTTGAGTGTCCTGCAAACTGGTAAGAATAGTGATACCAGCCTTCTTCCTGTTTTTCAAATTTGCATAGAAGTACTTAATGTTTCCATCTCCACAATTGAGCCAGTGGATCTTA
This sequence comes from Orobanche coerulescens, assembly GCA_033398695.1. NCBI lineage: Eukaryota > Viridiplantae > Streptophyta > Magnoliopsida > Lamiales > Orobanchaceae > Orobanche > Orobanche coerulescens. The sequence continues at coordinate 31,393,793 of CM065816.1, forward strand.
GACTGCTGTTTCAATATCTGCTCTTCTATAGACATCCATTTCTCATACTCCTTTAAAGCTGACCTTTCCTCATCAAAAAGTGTAGTATTCAAACGGTCTTGATTAAGGGCATTTTGAGCCTGACTGAGCATGCATCTGGAGCTGTTAACCTTTTCAACTGTATTGGCATAGAGCTTGCTCAAATTTCTAAGTTGTTCTCTCACTAGTTTAAGCTTATTACAGACCTTAAACATTGCCACACCTTCTACCTCTTCTTGCCAAGCATCTTGAACTGTTTTAAGGAAGTCAGGGTGACATGTAATAAAATTTAGGAATTTAAACTGTCCCCTATGAATAGGGGCAACATTTCCACCTTTCAAGACCAATGGGGAGTGATCTGAGCTACCAGGGTTACACACATGAACAATGTAGGAGCTACCCATTTGAAACCATAATGCATTGCCAAGACATCTGTCTATCTTGGTATATATCAGATTTGAGGTCTGATTATTCCTCCAAGTAAAATGCCCACCATAATAATTAAGGTCCTGCAGTTGGGCTTCAGAGAGAGTTTCTCTAAAGTCAGCACACTCATTTTCAGTTACAGGCAGCCCTCCCATTCTGTCCCCAGAAAAGAGAATGTTATTAAAATCTCTCATCATAATCCAAGGTCCCTGACAGCTAATATTCCTGATTTTTTGCCAGAGAGAAGTTCTCTCCTCTAGTGTGTTAAAAGCATACACAAAAGTGCAAAAGCAACTAAAAGAACCATCCAGAGCAGAAATATAACCATGGAGATTCTGAGCAGAACAAGAAATAACCTGAAATTGTACCAATGAAGTGTTCCAGGTCACCCAGATCCTTCCATTTTCTGCAAAAGAGTAGTTATCTACAAAACTCCAGTCTAAACCAAACTTATTTCTAATGAGTTGTGCCTTAGGTTGCTTGACTCTAGTATCAAGTAACCCCATCACAACTATTTTATTATCTCTAACAAACTTAATCACCTCCTTCTGTCTGAGAGGTTTGTTTAAATCTCTCACATTCCAACTAGAAAGTATCATTGAAAAGTTGGGGGATTGGGGGATCCCCACCCCTTTGGAGTCCACCCACAGTACCAAAACTAACCTCAGGCATAGCATTTTTAGATGCATCTTACATAGAGTCCTGTTGATTTTCAGAATTCACTTGTAGAGGGGAAAAATGGTTCTCAGTAGTGGTTGTAGTTGTGGCAGGGATATGTCTTCCTGCTTGTCTAGTCCCAGGGTTCTTCGGTTGCACTGTTTGTCTAGTCCCAACTTCTATCTACTGTTTTTTTGTAACTGGCATCCTGCTCCTATTTTGTCTTCCAGGTCTTTGTCTGTTATGCTGAGGATTAGTATGACATTCATGACCAATAACTTGACATTTTTGACAAAATCTAGGTTGCCATTCATACTCCAGTGGTTGTTCTAGGATCTCTCCTTTTGCATTTTTGATCCTGACTGACTTAACCAGAGGTTGGCTCACATCTACATTAACCAATACCCTTGCAAAATTTACCTTCACTTAAGACGCAGTACATTCATCTGTATGAGCAGGCGAACCTGCTATACTAGCAAGCTTGCTCAAGCACTTTTTTCCCCAAAATTGCAGTGGAAGATGAGGGAACTTTATCCAGATTGGCAAGATAGTCAAGTTCTCCTTCTTAAAGACAAAATGAGGAGTCCAACGTTTCAGTATCATTGGCTGATTTTTAACTGTGTATGGCCCTCTGTCCAGCACCTTATCACAGTCTTCAGACGATTCAAATCGGGCAATAAAAAAATGTTCATCATATTGATGTAGGATAGGGATTGCAATATCACCCCAAGCTTTCTTAATGAAATTCTCCAGATAAAAATGAGTATGTTCAGCATCCACAATATAGAAAACAAGAGAGTTTTCCCATTTGCGCGTTTCCTCAGCTGTGTCATCCTCAGTGAACTGAACACAAACGCCTTCCTCATCGGCACTACGCATAGTATATTCGAGCGTAATCCCATTTCTAGTATGTCGATTGTCTCCAGATTTAGGAACAGGTTTTCCAGTCGGCTCAATTGGTTTTACACCATTTAAGACTAATCTTCTCGCAGCGTGGAGAGGATTAGGGTTTTGTGTTCCTGTCTCCTTCGTATTACTATCGTTGGCCGGAGGAACCGTCGCCTCTGATAGTTGAGTATCCGTTGGGTTTCCATCGGCCGGAGAAACCGTAGCCATTGGATCTGATACCAGCGCCTCAATAGGGTTGGTATTTATTAGGTCTGGGACCGGTTCGGTTCTTGGTAAAAATATAAAGAACCGGAACCGGTTTTTAAATACATAAATCGGTTCGGTTTTTGACCATTTTTTTTGGAACCGAATTAGGAACCGAAACCGAAAAAACCGATTTTTTTAGGAACCGAACTAGGAACCGGAACCGAATTTAATGTGTAAAAACCGTGTTTTGCGGTTCTTTTAGGAACCGAATTGTGCAAAAAAACTGAATTTTGTAAAAAAAACCCGAATTTTGAGAAGAAACCGAATTTAATGTGTAATATTTTGAAAAAAAATCCATTTAATTTGCTTTATTTAATACCTATACTATGTAAAAATTTATATATAATATTATTTTTATTATATATATATATAGAACCGGTTTCAAACCGGTTTTTTCTAACATCATAAAACAGGAACCGGAATCGGAATCGAATTATTAAAAAGGAACCGAATTAAGAACCGGAACCGGTTAATAATAAAAAAACCAGAACCGAAACTGAATTTTACGGTTCGGTTCGTATTAAAATTCGGTTCTTCAGGTAAAAATCCTTGCCCTAGTATTTATGCTCACATCGCTCGTAGCTGAATCTCTCCCCTTTCCCCCTTCATCTCGATTTGACTCCTGGACTGGAGTGTTAATCGGTGTGATAACCGGTGGAGCTTGTTTCACTCGATCGGTGTTCGGTGGCCGACTGCGTTGTTTCGGTTGTCCAGACTGGTTTTTCTACTTCTTCGCCATGAGGGAGCTCACTATTAATTATTAATATTAATTCAAATGTTAAACCTTCTCCAAGAAGCAATTTGACGGTATATATATACCTATGATAAATGATTCAATACTCTCCCCTAATAAAAATATTTAATAGCACACCACTATCTCCCTGATATACTAATGCAGAATACGCTGAGGCTAAGTGGTAGCTTCTCATGCTTCAGCTGTAGGGGCGGATCTACCCTAATCGTGGTGGTGCACGTGCACCACCAAAAATTTCTCGAAACCAAAAAAAAAAAATTGTACCAAATCGACGTCGTTTTAACGCCGTTTTGGCTTTTTATTAAAATAAAGTGGGAAATTCAAAAAAAAAAAATTGCCCGTTCGTTATTTTTTTTAGATGGTACATCGGTGCACCAGTAATTTTCGAATGCTGGATCCGCCTATGTTCGGCTGCCACATGTCTTTTGCTGGTGCTTCGGGTGCTTATGTGTCAGCTTCTCATGCTTCAGCTGACACATAATCAATTATTGGCCTAATTATCATTGCATTAATTACATTATAATTATACCTCAAATAACTCCTACATACCTTATTAATTTTTAGGAATTAAGGAATATGAATTATGAATAAATAAGAATTGATTATGTTTACAAAAATATTTCATATTTTCACTAATTAAAAATATAAATCCCAAACAAAGAGAAATTTAATATAGTAGTGTGCACTATATATTAAAACCTTAAACCTAAAATCTCGCAGAAATATTATATATTCCACTAATTAATTAGTTTACATTAGTTAGTCAGTATAGTTAGGTATATCAATAAAAAATATCAACTGAAATGAAAGATGTTTGGGAGTATTTTAAAAGAAGTGCTTAATACATATAATTAAAAAGGTACTTAAATTCCTAATCAATTAAATAAATTAAACTAATCTTATTAAAAATATTATTGAAAGTGTAGAAACAATGGTTTTAATTATTATGTATAAATAAATCAAAGAAACTATGGAATAAATCAATTAGTCTATTTTAGTTTTAAATCTTATCTAATTAATATAAAATAACAAACTAAATGAAGAAACTTATATTGAATAAATTATATAATTACTGATTTTAAGATTTTTTTAAAGAAAAATTTCAAAATATATAAGAAATTAAATTTAATAATATACTAATTTGTAGATCTTTGTACAAAGAGAATTTCAGAAACTAAAAATTGATCGTTTTAAGTGATTTTTTATTTTTTTTAAATTTATCTACTTTTAAAATCAACTATATATTTTTGAAAGTTTTGGATTTGCTTTTGTATTTTAAATTATATCCAAATAATTTATGTATTTTTTTTTCAAATATAAGAATTAAATTATCTCTTTTTTGGCCATATACAGAAACCGTTAAATACTTAACGATTTGGATCATTTTGGCAAAAAAAGGACCAAAAAAATGTGGAACTAAAATTTTATCAAATACAGTTTAACACAATCAGATATGAATTGAAGTTTTTCTAATATGAGTTTCCAAAATTACTAAAAGTGTCCAACTATTTATGTGTTCTCTTGAATGTAAAATGTGCCAACTTTAATACTTCTATATATTAAGTTAAATGTTTGAAAATAATATCATATAAAAATGATATAAAGTTTCAAGTGAACCAAATGTCACTTAGGTTTTTTGTAATACAAGTTTCACAAATTACTAAAAATACTCTAATTATTTTTCTCTTCTTTTGAATGTAAAATTTTTTGAATTTAGTACTCTTAATTATGAAGTTCAATGCCTGAAAAGTACTCTATAACCTTTTCCGGCTCATCTTATATTACAAACAAAATTGGGCATTTTTTTACTTTTAAAAAATGGGGATAATTTTAATTAGGCTATGATGTTGATGTAGTTTTCTTAGTTAACCCCGCAATTAGTATATTTACAATAAGTCATATAAGTAATTCACTTATATATATATATATATACACTGCGATGATGATGCTTCTTTTTTGTTTTTTGGGCAAATTGGGAAGTACTTAATTTTAAGTTATAAGTCATAACCTCCTTACTTTGTAATTCCAAAATCTATTTTAAAATGAATACATAGAGTTTCACTTCAACCAAACGAGATTTTTTGTAATACAAGTTTCAGAAATTAATAAAAGTACTTCAACTCTTTTTCTATTTTTAATGTAAAATGGGTAGACTTTAATACTCTTAAATATAAAGCTAAATGTTTGAAAAAAAATATCATATAAGCATAAATATGCCGTTTCACTTCAATCAAATCAATTGAGTTTTTTATTTTGTAACTTTTTAAAATTTTAAGGTCGTTTTTAATTAGGATAAAATTCTGATGTATATTTTTTAACTTATCCAAGCTATTCCTATATTATAATTGTTAAATTTCTTGGTAATTTTAAGGGTAGGACTTGGATGTAGTTTTCTAAATAAACAAGTATATTTATAATAGGTCATACAAGTAATTAAATTATATATACTACTATTATGTTTTTTTTTAATTGCAATTTGAGAAGTGCTCAATTTTAAGCTATAAGTCAAAATCTCTTATGCATTTCCAAAAGCTTTTTTATTTTAAATATTACTAGAATTATCCTTGCCATAATTATTTAATATAATTATACATATGAAGTTGTACCAAAGGACAATGCATATATTGGTTATTCAAGTATAAGCTCCTCTTCACTTGGGCATCATTGCAAACTCATAATTATGAGATGAATTGTAAGATTAATTGTTGGACAAACAATGTCATCTCATCATCTACAAGAAATTAAGGACATCTCCGAATGAATCCTCAAATTGTAAATGGTGAGCTGGGTGAAGAAGTCGATAGAGAAACCTTGATTGATATTCTCGATATTACTAATCCGGAATGCCGAAGATCATATTGCAGCCATTGTTGAAAGCACTATCATTCACTTAAAAGTAAATTTTTATAAAGTAATTTTTTGAAGAAAGAGCAACCATGGCGCCAACAAACGACGTTGTGGAGATAGTAAATGATTACGTGATGTCTATAATTTCAAAAAACTAGCGGGTATATCACGCTGTGAAGATAGTAAATGATTACGTGATGTGTATAATTTCAAAAGACAGGCGGATATATAGCAGTTCTGATAGTATATGCAAAATTTCTGCCCTCTAAAAATCAAAATCAAGTATATTTAATGAATTTTTTTGAATAGTGTCAAGTGTTCTCGAATTCCAAATCACATCTTAAAATCGTAAGTTAGAGTTTCAATTATGCTAATTCAAAATATGGATCAATCATCAGAATTATGCAATGTCACATCATTAATAATTATCCAAACCCGTAACCATATTATTGAACAAAAAAATTCGGAGAATAATTATGAGAGTACAGTATTTATTCCACAATTAATATTAAGCCCCTTAGATACCAGATTACCATTTAAATTTCAAATACGTCAGTTCCCACTTATTATGAGTTTTGCCATGACTATATTTAAGAGTCAAGGTCAAACGCTTTCTCATATCGGTATGTATCTTCCAAGACCCGTATTCGGTCATGGTTAGCTTTATGTAGCCATATCAAGAGTGAAGATCAGGAAAGACTAAATTTTTTTTCTTGCGATGAGAATGGTGTAATCATAAACAGAACAAATAGTGTAGTTTATAAATAAATATTATGAAATTTATAATGAACGATTTACAGATTATATATTTACATAAAAGTTCTTTTTTGTGTTCCCGTGTAATTACACGGGTGTTATACTAGTGTAGAACAAACCACAAAAAGAAAAATCTAAGAAAATAATAAATGAATCAGGATGATAAACACTATATCGTATTTTATGTCATCAAATCAAGGAAGTCAATTATATGTTGAAAATTGTACGTAGCTTTAAAAAGAAAATGAAAAAGAAAAAGAAAGGAGTCTTAAAAATTCATCATAGCAATAGCAACTTACGAAACTCGGAGCTTGCCGTCTTTGTGTATATATATAATGTCGATTAGGTTTTTATTAATAATAAAATATATAATATAGAGGTGATCTTATATTATGAAGAATTGATTTTAAAAAGTATCAAAATACATTACAATTGTTCCGGAAATTATTACTCTCGTGATGTGTCTTACCTAATACTGGTTGTAGATACATAGATGAAAGGTTCTAGATCCTTCTAGAGGTAGTAAGATCATATTAGATGTCTTACCTTATCTAGGAATCCTATGTATGGAAGGACTCTCATTGTAATGCCTATATAACCCCTCTATCAGTGTTATGAATACAATTGATTGACTCGTATTTGTAACACCCCCAAGTTATTCAGGGTATATTACAGCGCCGTGAGCCCCGCCGTGGGACCCACAAGGCTAAACATACGCGGAACTATAAACTTGACCGATAAGGTCTACATACAATAGAAAGAAAGATGATACAAATGGTATTCGAAACCATAAACAATGAAACCATATACATCACTGCACAAATCAATACTTCGGCAACACAGGCCGGGACATCAAGGAAACTGAAATACAATACTCGAGTATTTAAAAATCCATTCCAGTACAATAACACTGAATGGAGGAAACCAAAAGAGATAACCGGAGACAAGACACAGTATCACACTTGCCCATCATCTTCATGCCGACCTGCATCTGCCTCGTCCGCTCTCCGAACTCGAAATACATGAAACGTATTTCCCCCATAAAGGGGTTAGCCGTCGAATAGCTAGTGCAAGTATAACAATATGAAACATAATACTTCTCGACAATAAAGTAAATGTAATCCGTCAATTCATCAATATCCGTCAATTCATGAATGTAAGACTAGTATTCCGGAATAACTAAATCTCATAAGACGTATGTGAATGCCGTAGAAACGGTTCGTTCACCTCATACGCCGTTACGTATGTGAATGCCACAAAACGGTTCGCTCACCTCATACGCCGATACATGTAGGAATGCCGTCAAAACGGTTCGCTCATTACATGCCAATCAATATATCTATGAATGCCGTAAAACGGTTCGCTCATGATATGCCATCAATATTTCTTACTTTCAAAGTCGAGAACGCATAATCATAAATGTATACTTGCCTTAATAAACGTTATCAAGATCCCGAAGAACACGGTTCGACCGGAAGTTTGAACCACGAGGAAGACAACGAACTAAGGGTTTCAACTCGAGTTCTTCACAAGAATTCGACCCTAACAACATAAATTCAATAAATCATCGATCATACGAGGAAGAATAATCGTAGAACGCCCGAAAACCCTCTATGACATTTTACCGGACACCTTCAAGGCGTCGGTCCAAGAACTCGACCAAAACAACGAATCGATACGATCCAACCATGGGATAACAAGGGAAATGATACAATACATCTAAATAATCATCAATCCTTCACAATCCTAAGTTAAATCGGATTAAACGGACGAAATCGAACAAAATACCCAAAATCCCCAAAATTAGATTTCTAGGAAATCGACTCGATCGGTAGATCGGAGGATGTTATAGGACGGATGATTGATGATATGAACCTCAAAACTCCATGGATATGTTGTTAAACAACATGGCTTCAAGATTAGAACACGCCAAGTCGGAAGAGGAGAAGAAGAAGGTGAAAAATGGCCGTAAAAACGTCTGCGGGGCCTTTTATGTGGTTGATCGTCACCGGACACGGCCCGTGCCGGCCGGCACGGTCGTGTTGCACGCTTGGCCGACAGGACTCGACCGTGTCCCGCTTGACACGGTCGCGCGCCGAGGGCCTTCCGACAATGACCCGCCCGACAAATGATCGGCATGACTCGACCGTGTCCCGGGACACGGCCGGCGTGTCGGCAGCTGCTCCAGCTTATCCGGAAGAGTACGGCACGGGCCGTGTCGGACGACACGACGAGTCTGGTCGGCGAAACTCCGGCATTTCCGGACGAGTACGGCACGGGCCGTGTCGGACGACACGGCCGAGTTCGGCCGGCGATGATCGCCAATAACGAGCGGGTGAGTTAAAACGACCATAACTCTCTCGTCCGGACTCCGATTGACTCACCGCTTGAACCATTGGAAAGCTAACTCGATGCTCTATAATATTGCAAGATTCAGAATTTTTGGAGTTACCAAAAATTAATGGTGATCTAACAAAGTCGAACTCCCACGTGAAAAGTCGATAAAGAACACGGAATTTAAGTAACGATACCGAAACGAACTCGGATGACAAAAAGTATAGAATTAATCATTTCTCAGAAGACGAAACGGTCCCAAGCAAGTCGTCAAAATAGACTTCCGCCAAAAATAGAAAATTTCCTGGGATAAAAATTACGGTACTACATTCTACCCTCTTAAAAGAAGTTTCGTCCGAAACTTAAAACAGTAGGAGAAGAAATATTTCGCCAGAAAAGCTCAACGAGATGCACAAGAATCAAACTTACGCCCAAACGGCGAATCAGCAATATAGAACACCACAATACATTACCCGAAGGCAAACCAAACCAATGCCGAAAAGATACGAATTCACAATGCCCGAAGGCTCCAACGGAAATACCGATATATCACAATGGCTCTGAAGCCGAATGCCCCAAAGTCAGAATCATCACAATACAGATCTCAAAGGAGCAACCCGATCGGACATACCTCGGCGTATGAACAACGATCGGAAATCGTCGACATATCCAATACAACATGGACTACGAACGATCAATCAATAAACCTCAAGAGGGACATCACAAGACGCCCGATCCGGAAATGTGTCCATGCACATGTCCACCCCGTATACGGAATCCGTAATACGTGTGACAATGTACCTAATTAGCCTCAAGAACTACGCCTCGTGTGCACGGTCCAATGCGGAAATATCCACGCATGACCATCGAGTGCCCGGCTAAAAATCCTACACATAACCAATCGGCACGCAGACATGATTCGGATATGCCACGATACAACATGACAACGAAACTCAAGGGATAAAACATCCAATATGGATCATACGACTCACCAAGTGAACGATGACACACGAATAATAAAAGATCGACACGACCAACGATATTCAAAACAACCATCCCGGGATCGACTTTCCCTAAGGACCGATTAACACGAGCAACGATCACAACACAACAGTTTGGGAAAATCCTCAACCTTCAAAGATCACAAAATTACCGAGTTCACAAGAAAATAGTGTGCTGCCTTGAATCGGCCAACACGACAATAATAATTCAACGGATGGGAACTATCCTCGACAGTCCCAATTCAATACTTCGATTACCGTAGAATGGCCAATCGATAACAACGATACAACGGATGAGAATATTTTTGACAACGGATGGGAATTATCTTCGATAATCCCAATTCAATACCTCGATTACCTTAGAACGGCCAATCGATAAACAATGATACGATAGAATGGATGTCCTTGTCTTAAACCGACCACCGAAACGGAGATGATAAAAGGATATATCAAACGTCTCTCATTGGTTAATATAATATTAATAGAAAAACACCGATGTCAATGACGACGATTACCACAATATCTCAATGGAACATCCATCACAATCACAATCGATACGTCGATACCGCGAACCGCAATCGAATGACTTAACCAACAAGTATCGCAATGCCTCGAACCGCCTTTACAAACAATAGTAACATTTGGCATAATTTGCCGACGCGCCGTGTCAACCAATCCTCGACATCAATACAATCATAAAGAGGCCAAGTCCCAAAATGATACACACAATCGTACGCCTACACGATAACATTAGTCTCATTGATTAGTACGAGTATAAAACTTGTCTCGATATCAATACAAAGTATCATTACTAATTCATTGATTTCGTCTTACGAATTCCCTCGCCTCGACCAAGTTAATCTACGAACCCTTCAACCTTAACCGCAACACAACAGTCATAATTCACGATCAAATATCATACCTTATTGTAAAATGAAGGATTGATAATCAACCGGTTCGATGACGACCAATATCAATACCACCAAACCACGAACTCAATCGCTTTACCATATCTCGACTAATCACACCAACAATCCAACTCGCATACACTTACAAATCCTGTCCACAATACGAGTCTAAAATGATGATCATATCAAAGAACCAATTCGACCAATAATAAGGGTGTAAATGTTCCAAACTCAATTCTTAAATACGAATTTACAAGGTTCCCTTCTCGTAAATCCATCGTTAAAATTTACTTATAACCGTCATCAATTCGAATCATCCGACTGGTTCAAAATAATAGATAATCATATTAAAAAGGTTATCAAACAATCCAATCATTCGATTTGAATATTTGCTCCCTACGTATGGGCTTCCAAATTCAGAGATGAATAATAGTCTCATCAAACTCATAATCACATTCGTATTCCTATACGAACATTATTTCCAACACATAGTTTAGCTCTAGATATGAATATTCCATATTCATTTTCAAAACATCAACACTTCAAAAAAAAATTTTCATCACCTCGTATAATTCAAGAGTTCTTCAAGAACATGAAATATCCGAAATCACATTCAGAACAACATCTCCGAGGTATATATCTCCATGTTACCATTTTCTTCATCATGTCATTCATATAATCTCAAGAATCGCAACAAAACCCTTATCACCATATGAAGAAGATCTCAATGATCATATCAACATCCGAAATTTCTTATTACAATTCCAATAAATCTCGTATAACATTATCACATGATACCATAATTGTAACACCCTGCATCCTCCTGGGAATATTACACGCCGTAAACCCTTCTCACAAGGATTTACTGTGCTAAGCACAATTTCCACGCTGCTCCAAAAATGCTAAAAAGACCGATGACGGTAATATTTTTCAAATACTAAAAAAAATCATTTTCCAAATACCGTCAAAACGATCAAGGTTAAAATGCCAAAAACTCAGTTTAGGGAATCGGTTTTACAAAATAAAATTTCAGTTGGCATAATACCAAAATCCATTTCAAAAATACTCACGCAGCGGATAAAAGTACAGTCCAATTTATGCATTTTCATTGAAATAAGACGAACATCAAAATATACGATTCCCAACATACTCCCTCCCAAGTAGTAATCCAAAAAGAAAAAAAAATGAGCCACTATCAAAGGGATACGAGGATTACCTTGTATGGACGAACCACGAAGAAAGAATAATTGAACTCCATTCCAAGAATCATTAAATCATCATAGTCATCATATGGCCTCAAGAACACCAAGATCTCTATGATTCCATAATCATAATCAACATATTCAAAGCATATCATTATTACGTACGTAAGATTGGCATGGTTACGTACGTTAAGGCTAAGGTATTACGTACGTAATACCCGGCATCGGACAGAACCGAGTCCTGGTCGGCAGGTGGGACCCTGTTTTGGAAACTTTCGGCGCAGGATGTTGACAGGTGAGTCAACGTACGTGTTACATACGTTATACAGGACGTGTTACGTACGTAACACAACCATTGTACTGTAGCAAGTCAACTGGTATATTATGTACGTTGTATGGTATAGGTTACGTACGTAATGGACTGCACGGATTGAGACAGTGAGTTGGTTACGTACATTATGGATTTTGGATTACGCACGTTAAAGTTGTTACGTACGTTAAGAAAGGACACCTACGTACATAATGAGAGTGCAATTTATATATTGAAGTGTTGCCTTTCATTTCTCTCACGATCCTTTGAGATATTTCTCTCCAAAACTCGTCCCTCTTCACTTTTAAGAGTGTTCTAAGCACTTTTAACATGATTGTGAGCTTGGAATCATGGAATTAGAGCTTGGTTATGGAACTATTGTTGATTCTTGAAGTGATTCCTTGTGTTATCCATATTCTATGAGGTTTATGTTGAAGGAAGATAATGATATGCTTTGAATATGTTGATTATGATTATGGAATCATAGAGATCTTGGTGTTCTTGAGGCCATATGATGACTATGATGATTTAATGATTCTTGGAATGGAGTTCAATTATTCTTTCTTCGTGGTTCGTCCATACAAGGTAATCCTCGTATCCCTTTGATAGTGGCTCATTTTTTTTTCTTTTTGGATTACTACTTGGGAGGGAGTATGTTGGGAATCGTATATTTTGATGTTCGTCTTATTTCAATGAAAATGCATAAATTGGACTGTACTTTTATCCGCTGCGTGAGTATTTTTGAAATGGATTTTGGTATTATGCCAACTGAAATTTTATTTTGTAAAACCGATTCCCTAAACTGAGTTTTTGGCATTTTAACCTTGATCGTTTTGACGGTATTTTTGAAATGGATTTTATTAACGTACGTAATAATTCCATACTTAGTCAATTTCAACAATTCCTGTCCAAAGTCATGACATACTAAATACGAGCATACGGCAAAATCAATACATATACTCAATTCAATAACATTTTCAAACGTTCACAACGTCCTCGAGCATAATTAACCATCCACGATATCCAATATATAAACGAAAAAATATATCCGAAAATCGGGTATTACACTCTACCCCCTTAAAAATAAGTTTCGTCTCGAAACTTGCAATCACTCGCACAAACATTTCAACGGAAAATCCAAAATCACCAAGATAACCTGAATTATCGAATAATCCGAACAACATACTTACAGTGTCGTGAAGTCGAAGATCTCCGTGATACTAGCATGCGACTCCTAAACAAAGTCTCAACATAATACCGTTACACACCAATATCGCAATTAGCAATTTAACAAAATCTCAAGGAAGAGTTCACGTCCGTGACCACGGCCACGATTCTTCCTACTTTCACCAACATTCTCAAGGCACATACGTGCGTAAGTATAATCCAAATCGCACATTCCCGAAGTGACCAATTCCCAAGAATACCAAGCTATAAACGAAACGATTAAGAAAAATACAAGAAGAGTGAGAGGACTTATAAGTACCTGGCCGACCGTGATGATGGCGAGTAGTGATATCTGTGGCAAATACCGACTCAATCGACCCAAAAGACCGATGACCTTAGGTATCCATAAACCTAAGCTCCGATACCATATTCGTAACACCCCAAGTTATTCAGTATATTACATGCCGTGAGCCCCGCCGTGGGACCCACAAGGCTAAACATACGCGGAACTATAAACTTGACCGATAAGGTCTACATACAATAGAAAGAAAGATGATACAAATGGTATTGAAACCATAAACAATGAAACCATATACATCACCGCACAAATCAATACTTCGCAACACAGCCGGACATCAAGGAAATCGAAATACAATACTCGAGTATTTAAAAATCCATTCCAAGACAACAACACCGAATGGAGGAAACCAAAAGAGATAACCGAGACAAGACACGATCACACTTGCCCATCATCTTCATGCCGACCTGCACTGCCGTCCGCTCTCCTCGGAACTCGAAATACATGAAACGTATTTCCCCATAAAGGGGTTAGCCGTCGAATAGCTAGTGCAAGTATAACAATATGAAACATAATACTTCTCGACAATAAAGTAAATGTAATCCGTCAATTCATCAATATCATTATATTCATGAATGTAAGACTAGTATTCGAATAACTAAATCTCATAAGACGTATGTGAATGCCGTAGAAACGGTTCGTTCACCTCATACGCCGCTACGTATGTGAATGCCGTCAAAACGGTTCGCTCACCTCATACGCCGATACATGTAGGAATGCCGTCAAAACGGTTCGCTCATTACATGCCAATCAATATATCTATGAATGCCGTAAAACGGTTCGCTCATGATATGCCATCAATATTTCTTACTTTCAAAGTCGAACGCATAATCATAAATGTATACTTGCCTTAATAAACGCATCAAGATCCGAAGAACACGGTTCGACCGGGAAGTTTGAACAACGAGGAAGACAACGAACGGAAGGGTTTCAACTCGAGTTCTTCACAAGAATTCGACCCTAACAACATAAATTCAATAAAACAGCGATCATACGAGGAAGAATAATCGTAGAACGCCCGAAATCCCTCTATGACATTTTACCGGACACCTTCAAGGCGTCGGTCAAGAACTCGACCAAAACAACGAATCGATAAGATCCAACCATGGGATAACAAGGGAAATGATACAATACATCTAAATAATCATCAATCCTACACAATCCTAAGATAAATCGGATTAAACGGACGAAATCGAACTAAATACCCAAAATCACCAAACTTAGATTTCTAGGTTATCTGACCTGATTCGGTAGATCTGAGGATGTTATAGGACGGATGATTGATGATATGAACCTCAATAATCCATGGATATGTTGTTAAACAACATGGCTTCAAGATTAGAACACGCCAAGCCGCGGAAGAGGAGAAGAAGAAGGTGAAAAATGGCCGAAAAACGCCTCTGCAGGCCTTTTATGTGGCCGATCGCTGCCGGACACGGCCCGTGCCGGCCGGCACGGCCGTGTCGCACGCTTGGCCGACAGGACTCGACCGTGTCCCGCTTGACACGGTCGCGGCGCCGAGGGCCTTCCGACAATGACCCGCCCGACAAATGATCGGGCATGACTCGGCCGTGTCCCGGGACACGGCCGGCGTGTCGGCGATGCTCCAGCTTATCCTAAGAGTGCAGACGGGCCGTGTCGACGACACGGCCGAGTCCGGTCGGCGAAACTCCGCATTTCCGGACGAGTACGGCACGGCCGTGTCGGACGACACGGCCGAAGTTCGGCCGCAGTTGATCGCCAATAACGAGCGGGTGAGTTAAAACGACCATAACTCTCTCGTCCGGACTCCGATTGACTCACCGTTTGAACCATTGGAAAGCTAACTCGATGCTCTATAATATTGCAAAGATTCAGAATTTTTGGAGTTACCAAAAATTAATGGTGATCTAACAAAGTCGAACTCCCACGTGAAAAAGTCGATAAAGAACACGGAATTTAACAGAACGATACCGAAACGAACTCGGATGACAAAAAGTATAGAATTAATCATTTCTCATGAAGACGAAACGGTCCCAAGCAAGTCGTCAAAATAGACTTCCGCCAAAAATAGAAAATTTCCGGGGATAAAAATTACGGGTACTACAGTATTTACAGTCTTTTACTTTATCCTGAAACACGTTATCAGCACGTAGTTCCAACTGAGCAAAAAACAAAAATTTATCGTCCGATTTCTGAAAATCACAAGAGTTTTTCCCCAGAAACCCTAATTTCGAACAGCTGTCGCCTTCTCCGACCAGCACCGCCGCTCAACTGCACCGTGCCCGACCGTTCGAACTTGAGGAAATCTCGACGCCTCCATCGCGACCGGACTCCAACGTCGCCCGCCTCGTCGAACCCAGCCCCCCAAAAAAAAAATCCGACCGCAAACCACCACCACGCCGCTGCTCTGTGACGCCCCGCACCAGATCTCCATCGCCGCCCGCATCCGGAGTCCGGAATAACTTGGACGAATAGATCGCCTCCATCCGCGACCAGACGTTGTGCCTCCGTCGCCTCCGATCTGCAAACTGGATTTGTGATTTCCGACTCACAACAACTCACTCGGCCCGCTGTTCCAGATTCCGGCCCAGCCCGTCTGCACGCCCAGATTCCGACCCGTTCATCCAGCCCGTTCGCAAACCCAATTTTCGGAGCGCCCGAACCCGACTCGCGATCTAGTCCAGCCTTCGACCCGGTTGCTGACCCGACCCGGTTGCTTATCCGATCCGACCCGCCTGACAGTCCCATTTTTAGACCGTTTTCATCCAGCCGATTGTTGCCTAAAGCTGCAGATCCCGTCTGTCCAGGACTCCTACAAAAAAAAAAGAGCAGAAAATTGAAAAAAAAAACGAGAGACGAGAATTTCCGCGCGTAAATTTTCTGGACAGCGCAGTCGTACCAAAATTATGTTTCCCGATTTGTTAACCGTCGGATCGGTGTGAAATTTTGACAGCAGCCTCCCAACACAAATATATATATATTCAACGGTGAAGATCAGATTCTGAGTAGTATTGCGTACTGAATCTACTGACGAACAGAAGTAGATTTTTATAAGGAAATTTCGATATCCGGCCTCATCCAATACCGAGCTGCTGCACCGCCACGCCCGAGTCCTTTTTGACCGATTATCGAGCCCAATAGCCCTTTCCGGGCGTTTCTCAACTCTTCATCTTTTCCTACTTAATGATTCATTTTTTCATTGATTTTTACACTTATGAATCTTACCATGTTTATGTTTTACGTAAATATAGCAAAATATGTTGCTCATATGATGATGTGCAAAATATGGAGAGAAACCATATTTATTATCCCGTCCAAGGATCAAAGTAAATATGGAACCGAGTACCACGAAAATATATTGCTCATATGGAGAGAAGCTCCCGCTCAAGGATCAAAACAAATATGGAACCGAGTACCCACATAAGATTTTATTAAAGTTCCCGTTTTTCAATTCCTCTCTTTTGGGATTTTTTTTTGGGAATTGGGTATTTGGGTTCTTTATCTCTCACGCTACTTTGCGGTGGATGAGACTATGAGAGGTGGTATCACTCTCGTATGTCGAAGTAAACTGTGTGACGGTCCTGGGGGAGTCACGGATAATTGTTGAAAGTCGATATTTGTGGTTGTTGCATACACCACGTTTTGGGTGCGATTTGACGTCGCCGTTTTGTCGATTTTAAACCATCAATTGAATAAAATGAACATTGTCGGTAACGGTAAAGTTATAACTTGTTCATGATTAGTCACGAATTTGTGACATGCAAATGGCACAAACATCGATTGCGATGGATATGTCGTGTCAAAATCGATTTATGACAGATTTGTCACGTTGAATTGAGGGACCACCACGTTGGTCTTGACCCAATCCCATACTTGGAAAACTCCATCTTCCATCTTATTAAAATAAAATATTGCATGTAGGTGTAGTCATGCACTGTCTCCTTGCAATATGATATATGAAAGAATGTACGAGCAATTCTCATGAATTTTAACATGTAAAGCAATGGCATATTGCGGTAAATACATGAATTTGTTGACCTCGATTATAGTTCGTGTGACTATAGGTCCGAATACTTTTCCAAGTATTTGTAAAGGCATGTGCCTTATACATTTGACTATGGTTAGTCGATCGTAGTGGATGGTCAAGACGTGTTGGTTATGGTATATTCATTATGTCTCATGGTTCAAAATGCTTAATATTGATGCACCGCGTTGCATCCATATAACATGGCTATTATGATGTATACTTGCAAATTGAGAATTAAAATTCTTGGTTGATTTGATGCACTTTGGTGGATTTTGTCTACACTTTTGATCATGACTAGGCGCATCCTCCTTGGTATTTATTTATGCTTTGAAAGTTCAAACGGAATCAGTGGTCTTTAAACAGCCTTAGCTGTACCGACATTCCTACTTTGTCTGCAAGTCTACCAAGTTGGAGTTATTGAAAGGATCATTAGTCGAGATAATAAATCGAACACCCTGCTACATTTAAACGCACCTATGGCTGTCATTGCCATATTTTTGCATCAACACTTATGCCATTGGATATGGTCTCAACCTTGCATTCTCACTAAACTTGGGAAATACTAAAGCAGTCAATTAAATCATACACTGTGATCTGAGTTTAATGATCCGTGTGGTGCACAACCTAAAGATAGAAAGATATGGAAGTCTAGTTTCCAAAACATCTGACTGTTCGTCCATAGCTTTCCTAACAAGGGAGTTACCACTGTTTTAGTAAGCAAAGGTCAAGCTGCGCGGAATTTTATTTCCAGCGATTGTGCTAACTTTTGTCCCAACCAACTTGGTTCCCATCTTAAATTTGCAAGCGGTCTTATGACATACGTTTTTCAATCTCTTTTTGGCCTAATTTGCCATAGATGATGTAATTTTTGGTATGCACTGTACGCTAAAATATCATCTTTTAAATGTTGAAAAACAGTTTCCTTGGGGAAGCCAAAAATACGCAACTTTATAAGAAGGTCGAGCGTATGCATGGTAGTTTTACACCATGCTTGTGTCATGATTTTTCCCCTTAGGCATATAATCTTGCCATGTTATGCACTCAATATGATAGATCATTTTAGGTATAAAATCTCTATGTTGTTGGAGTGTTCGCTATGCTCATGTTTATAAAAATTTTGCAAGCGAAATTGAGTGCGTATTAAGCTATTTCCAAGGAACATAATATTTTTGGATTTCGTGTTATAAATCCATTTGGCTATGATGACTAGGTCATTACAATCAATGAGTAGTACAATGCTCAAGTTGTTGAATGCCGAATGGCGTGTTCTAGTCACATATGTTTCGTAACAATTGAACCATGTTATGACTCTATGATATATATGCGAAAGTGTATCACTCATAGCATCTCATTGTGATTTGTGCCATAAAATCTTATGCATCACATGTATTGGATATGTGAAAAGAAAAAATATTCATGAGTCAATATGGTCCGGCTTGCATCGGTTTTTGTAACCAGATGATGTATTGGGATATTGACACATTTAGGCTTTAATAGTCCGGAGTTTGGATATTAATGATCCATATACCACGGTATTTCCGTGGACATCATTTTTTTTTGAACAATGAAGCTAGATGGATCAAAGACACCAAAATACGTTGGTGGAGTCGTGAGTGTAATATCCGTACCTTTTCATTTTTAGCAGTTTCCATTTTTGGTGTATGTCTATTTTTATCGACTCGCTTGTAACCATTTCGACATTTTGAATCTACTTTATTCTTGGAGTTTTTCTATTTGGACGAATTTCGGAGGTGTTTTTACGAAATTCCATCTATGTTATGTTTTACCGTATGTGCGTTCGATTCTCATGAAACTTGTTCGTTTTCGTTGTTTCTTTGTTTACATGAGTTTGTATGGTTGAGTTGTTCGTGTTGTGATTTTCAGTTTGTCAATCTGACGTCGTATCGTGATTTTCGGACACTTGGGCCATTTTTGTAAATTCCTATAAGTTTAGGGAATTTCATCTTCTTTATCGTATTTTGGATTCCCCGGTAGTCAGAATTGTATTTTCTTGTAACCGTTAGGTTCATCATCGAATATACTTCGTAACCATATTTTTGGTTCGATAGCAGGTCTGGGTTTCGGAGTCGTCCGGAATAGTTCGGACAACAGCTTCTTAGACTGCTGTCCACTGGAGTGTTACGGACGTAACACTCCATTCATTACGGCCGTAATGTTGGCCTTGTTACGGCCGTAATGCAGCCCTTGTTACGGCCGTAACATCCTGCTGTTTTAAGAACAACGGGCAGAGGTCAGAACTCATTCTTTTCATTTCCTTTCTTCGTTTTCTTCGTTGGGCGATGCATAGAGGGCGATTCCATCACTTCTAATCCGTAATTTCGTCATCCTTCATCATTGTGAGATTGTAGGAGCATATCATATTCTAAGTAATCATATTTCATCGTCCGAATCCGAGGTAAATGGCTTAGAACCCTAACTTTGTCAATTTAGGGGGATTTTCGGGTTTTGCTTGATTAATCTCGAATTGTTCAAGTATGTTGTATTATTCCTTACCAGTTGTTATTATTGGGTGATTCCCGATCTGATTTCATCGATTTTAATCGATTCGGGGAGATTTTGCGTAAACCCTCGCCCGTATCGATTGAACATATATTGTCATAGCTTGTAATCGGGGTTATGGGCATTTTCCATTGGATTATTGTTGTCCGTTAGGACTGAGTTACGTTAATCCTTCGTTTAGGAACCGTCGTTTTCCATCCGGATCGTTCGTATTCATTCCCGATTCTTCGAAGATGTCTCAAAGGCAAGTACTTTACATTTGTTTATGCGTTCTAGTATTTGAATTGTGGCTTTTCGTGGTTGTATGGATGGATATGTGTATGTTCACCTAGGGACGGTCCGACGGGGCCTCTAGGGATACGTATTTCCGTGAGTGTGCGTATCACGAACTATGGTTAACCACCCAGGATGTCCGACGGGGCTCTGCGGGGTACGGTGGCCTGAGTCTCGTACCAACGGTTAACTTTGAATTGTTTTGTTGGAGAAATGTGTTTTGTGCTTGTGCACCGTAAATATTCCGGAATATAAAAGATTTCTAAAATGATTTTTGGCGCATATTTTCATCTGATTAGAATGGTAGTTCAAATGGATTGTACTTGCACTAGCAGTTGTCGCTAACCTCTTAAATGGGGGAAATACTTTCTGGGCATCAAGGATACTTGGGGTCCAGAAAAATTGGCTCGTATTTTCATCGCGCATATAGTGAGACTTCATAGTACGCCGAAAACTATTATTTCGGACAGAGATGTCCGGTTTGTATCGCATTTCTGGCAGGCGGTACATAAGGCATTGGGGACACATTTGCGTTTGAGTACATCTTTCAACCCTCAGACCGACGGACAGTCCGAGCGTACCATTCAGACATTTGAGGATATGTTACGCGCGTGTGCATTAGACTGGAGTAGTGACTGGGAGGAGGATCTGGCCTTGATCGAGTTTACGTATAATAATAGCTGGCACGCGTCGATTAAGATGACACCGTATGAGGCGCTTTATGGCCGACGTTGCCGATCACCGATATGTTGGGATGAGCCGTCCGATCTAGTTGGCACCGAGCCAGATCTTGTGTTAGAGACGAGGGAGAAAGTTGAATTGATTAGAGAGAGGATGTTGGCGGCTCAGAGTCGACAAAAGTCTTATGCGGATGTTAGGCGTCGACCTTTGGAGTTTGAGGTGGGAGATCATGTTTTGTTGAGAGTGTCTCCGTTGAAGGGAGTTTTCCATTTTGGGAAAAAAGGGAAGCTCAGCCCGAGGTATATTGGACCTTTCGAGATATTGGAGTGAGTTGGCGAGTTGACATACCGTTTGGCCTTGCCTCCGTCGTTGAGTCATGTGCATAGTGTATTTCACGTCTCTCAGCTGAGGAAGTATGTTCCGGACCCATCCCATGTTATTGATTTCGGGGACGTGCAGATCGAGAAGGACGTCACGTTCGAGGAGAGGCCCGTTAAAATATTGGAGTGTCGAGACAAACAATTAAGGCACAAAACCATTCCTTTGGTTAAAGTGCAATGGTCGAGGCACAGAGTAGAAGAGGCAACTTGGGAGTTGGAGGAGGATATGCATTCGAGGACAGCAGCTTTTTAGATTGTTGTCCAGTAGAGTGTTACGGCCGTAACACTCCATTAATTACGGCCGTAATGTTGGCCTTGTTACGGCCGTAATGTAGCCCTTGTTACGGCCGCAACAGCCTGCTGTTTTAAGAACAGCGGGCAGAGGTCGGAACTCATTCTTTTCATTTTCTTTCTTCGTTTTCTTCGTCGGGCGACGCATAGAGGGCGATTCCATCACTTCCAATCCATAATTTCTTCATCCTTCATCACCGTGAGATCGTAGGAGCATATCATCTTCTAAGCAATCATCTCCCATCGTCCGAATCCGAGGTAAATGGCTTAGAACCCTAACTTTGTCAATTTTGGGGTTTTTTCGGGTTTTGCTTGATTAATCTCGAATTGTTCAAGTATGTTGTATTATTCCTTACCAATTGTTGTTATTGGGTGATTCCCAATCCGATTTCATCGAGTTTAATCCGCGAATTATCGATTCGGGGATATTTTGCGTAAACCCTTGCCCGTATCGATTGAATGTATATTGTCATAGCTTGTAATCGGGGTTATGGGCGTTTTCCATTCGATTATTGTTGTCCGTTAGGACTGAGTTATGTTAATCCTTCGTTTAGGAACCGTCATTTTCCATCCGGATCGTTCGTAGTCGTTATTCATTCCCGATTCTTCGAAGATGTCTCAAAGGCAAGTACTTTACATTTGTTTACGCGTTCTAGTATTTGAGTTATGGCTTTTCGTGGTTGTATGGATGGATATGTGTATGTTCACCTATGTCCGACGGGGCTCTGCGGGGTACGGTGGCCATGAGTCTCTTACCAACGGTTAACTTTGAATTGTTTTGTTGGAGAAATGTGTTTTGTGCTTGTGCACCGTAAATATTCCGGAATATAAATGATTTCTAAAATGATTTTTGGCGCATATTTTCATCTGATTAGAATGGTAGTTCAATTGGATTGTACTTGCACTAGCAGTTGTCGCTAACCCCTTAAATGGGGGGAATACTTTTGTATTTTAGGTATAGGTCATGGAAGCAAACGAGCATTCGAGCCGTACGAGGATGATGGGAAAGCGTGATTCTGTTCAGTGATTGTCCGTTGGTGTTTTGTTCTGGAGTTTATTTATTATGACACTTGCTTAAGTACTGGAGTACTTCTTTCTTAAATTTATTAATATTGTGTACTCTTTTTGGGAGTGGGTTTAATGTCGAATTGTATTGTCAATTTCGGTCTTTTGTTTTGAATGTCGTGGATTGAGAAATTGTCTATTGTCGATGATGTATGTCTTTTGTCATATGTCGTTTTGGTGCGTTAGCCTGGTGGACTCCAAAGAGTGAGGTCCACGGCACTGCAATATGCCCTGATCATCTTGGGGGTGTTGCAGAATATGGTATCGGAGCTTAGGTTTATGGATACCTAGGATGTCGGTTATTTGGGTCTAATTGAGTGTCGTTTTTAAACAGTATCACTGCTACGCCATCATCGCAGTATGCCGGTGCTCGTAAGTTTTCCTAACGTGACTCGTTACGTTTTTATGTTCTATTCCCTTCTTGCTATTTTGTTGCGTTTTGCGTTGAACTGTACTTACCCATTACTTCTTCAGAATACCTGCTGGTAGAGGAGGCGGACGCGGTCGCGGATGCGGTAGGGGACGTGGTGCAGCCGGTGGGGCGTCCATGTCCGATAACTCGGGAACTGATTCGGCGATGCCTTCCTTGTCGAACAGTGTTCCACCCAATTCCGGAGTGCAGCAGGATCAGTCTGCTAGCTCCGGCAATGCTCATGAGAATAGCGGGGTGGCAAATATTTTACAGCAAGTAGCGAACCAGATGACGCTACTGACTCAGGCCATCTTGGTCGGCCAAGCTAATGCCAACCCGGTTCCGCCTACTATATCCGGCAATGATAAGCTACTTCAGGACGTGATTCGTATGCGTCCTCCGCAGTTTGATCGTGCTTTCGACCCTTCCGGTTGGGAGAGTTGGTTAATTGAGATGGAGAAAGTGTTCGAGGCTGCTAACTGTCCTGAGGAGAGGAAGGTACCCATCGCTCAGTACTTCCTCGCCAAGGAGGCGGCAACGTGGTGGCAAGCGGTGAAACCGCGTGACCGGGCAGCCACATGGGCAGAGTTCCGAGAGCTGATGGAGGACGAATTTTGTTCGTGGCCAGTTAAAGAGGGGAGGATCCGAGCCTTCTTTGAGGCTATGCCCCAAGATGTTCCGATTTCGCAGGCAATCAAGGAATACAACCAACAACTTCATTATGTGAGAAACCATGTCCGAGACGAGTTAGACAAGATCCGCCACTTTGACATGCGGATGAAGCCGAGGGTTCGTCACTACATGTCTGGTCTCGGATGTACAACTCTGAAAGATTATCAAAACAAGGCAATGGCTTATGAGATGTCGTTTTCTGCGGCAGAGATGGCATAGAGGGAAAGAAACAGAACCTCCGGTCAGTTTTCGGGAGGCAAGTATGGCGGGTATCCGAAGGCTCAGTCTGGTTCGCGAGTCTTCGGGAATCAATCCCCGTCGTTTGGGCGAGGAAACGGTTCTAAGTCTGCTCCTACTGGTTCCGTTCGTGGTCCTACCTGCTTTAACTATGGTCGTCCCGGCCACATGATGAGTGAGTGTGACAGGCCCCCAATTTAGTGTCTTGCTTGCGGTCGGATTGGACATCGTGCTAAGTATTGTACGGATGCATTTAGGGCACCAGTTACTTAGATATCAGCCCCAGCTGCGGGAGAACCGAGCGTGAATCAGGCACCGGCAGTTTCTCAGCCACAACAGAGTTTTGGTAGAGGTCGAGGACATGGGCAGCCTTCTAGAGGGGGAGCTTCTAGTGCGGGGTCTGTTCCGCCCCATGTGTATGAGATGAGACGAGCTGGAGATCCCGACGCGATGGTGGCTACAGGTACCGTTCACATCCTTGACCATCCTGTTTCCGTGTTATTCTATTCTGGAGCTACACATTCTTTCAAATCTCTGGAATGTGTGCATCGTCTGCATGCTGATTTTCTAGTTGCGTGTGAACCATTTGTTGTTAAACTACCTAGTGGGGATAGCATCGTGGGGGACCGTGAGATTAGAGATTTTTCTGTGAGTATCGCGGGGAGGGATTGGCCTTCTAATCTGATTATTGTAGATATTAAGGACGAGGATCTGATTCTTGGTGAGGATTGACTGGACCGTCATGGGGCGATCATGAATTATAGAACGAGAACCATTTCGATGTTAGCCTCTGACGGTACCGAGAATTCTTTTGTGGGATGTAAGCAGAGCAGTCAGAGGTTTCTGATCAGCGCTATGAAAGCGTTGAGACTTCTTCGAGGAGGTTGCACGGGTTATTGGTGTTATGCTTTGAGATCGGAAGAAGGAGGAGTCGAGCTCTCGTCTATTCCGGTAGTGTGTGAGTATCTTGACGTCTTTCCAGATGAGTTGTCGGGTTTGCCGCCAGACCGAGAGGTTGAGTTTACTGTTGATTTAGAGTCGGGTGCAGCACCGATTTCTAAGACGCCATACCGTATGGCGTCTGCCGAGATGCTTGAGTTGAAGAAACAGTTGGGAGAGTTTCTATACATGGGGTATATTCGACCGAGCGCTTCGCCTTGGGGTGCACCGATCTTGTTTGTGAAGAAGAATGATGGGTCACTTCGTCTGTGTATCGACTATCGAGAGTTGAACAAAGTGACTATCAAAAACAAGTATCCGCTTCCAAGGATTGATGACTTGTTTGACCAACTGCAAGGGGCAACTGTGTTTTCGAAGATTGATTTGAGATCGGGGTGTTATCAGCTCTGAGTGAAGGATTCCGACATTCCGAAGACGGCCTTTCGGACGAGATATGGTCATTACGAGTTTGTGGTTATGCCTTTTGGGCTAACCAACACACCAGCCATGTTCATGCAGCTTATGAACAAAGTCTTTATCGAATACCTCGATAAGTGTGTAGTTGTCTTTATTGACGATATCTTGATTTACTCGAGGAGTGAGTAGGAGCATGCACGCCATTTACATATCGTGTTGGGAATCTTGAGAACTCAGCATCTTTTTGCGAAGTTCTCAAAGTGTGAGTTTTGGTTGTGGGAGGTTATGTTTCTCGGCCACGTGATCTCGGCCGAGGTGTTCGTGTGGACCCACATAAGATAGAGGCAGTGTTGGATTGGGCGCCGCCCAAAAACGTGAAGGAGGTTCGTAGTTTTCTGGGTTTGGCCGGGTATTATCGTAGATTTGTCGAGGGGTTCTCTAAGCTCGCTCGACCGCTGACTCAGTTGTTACAGAAGTCAGAGAAGTTTGTGTGGACCTACGAGAGACAGAAGAGTTTCGAGGAATTGAAGAAACGGTTGACGACCGCTCCCGTTTTGGCTTTACCGAGTGGTAATGAGGGTTTCACAGTTTTTAGTGATGCTTCGGGCCAAGGACTCGGATGTGTACTCATGCAGCACGGGAAGACAATTGCCTATGCTTCCCGTCAGTTGAAACCGTACGAGTTGAATTACCCTACCCACGATATTGAGTTGGCCGCGGTTGTGTTTGCGTTGAAGATCTGGCGTCACTACTTGTATGGCTCGTCGTGACAGATTTTCACCGATCACAAGAGCCTGAAGTACATTTTCACGCAGAAAGAGCTAAACATGAGACAGTGGAGATGGTTGGAGTTGATTAGGATTACGACCTCGAGATCCTTTACCATCCAGGCAAAGGCAAATGTGGTGGCAGATGTCTTAAGATGGAAATCGGTATCGCTTCGGGCGCTTGAGTTACTTACGGCCCAACCAGGACTCTAGCGAGAGTTGATGAGGTTGAGCGTTGAGATTGTACTACCAGAGAGTTCCGGCAGTTGCGTACTCTTGAGATTTCTTCGTCTCTAGTCGACGACATTAAATCGGGACAGTTGGAAGACCCGATGTTTATTCAGCTTCGAGAGAATGTAGGGAAGGGGAAAGCCCCAGGATTCGTGA
The DNA here is from genome assembly GCA_033398695.1 of Orobanche coerulescens. Lineage (NCBI taxonomy): Eukaryota > Viridiplantae > Streptophyta > Magnoliopsida > Lamiales > Orobanchaceae > Orobanche > Orobanche coerulescens. The sequence continues at coordinate 31,420,736 of CM065816.1, forward strand.
TACATGAGGATGGTGTGTTGAGATTCCGAGGTCGGCTTTGTGTTCCGAACGACTTGGAATTGAGGCAGAGTATTATGCGAGAGGCTCACGCGTCACCTTACTCAGTCCATCCGGGCTCGAGTAAAATGTATAAAGATTTGAGGAAGAATTTCTGGTGGAATGACATGAATAATGAGGTAGTTGAGTTTGTAGCTAAGTGTTTGACTTGTCAACAAGTCAAAATCGAGCATCAGTGGCCAGCCGGATTGTTGAAACCACTCCCCATTCCGGAATGGAAATAGGAAGATATCTCGATGGATTTTGTCACGAACTTGCCGAGGACGAAGATCGGAATGAATATGGTGTGGGTGATCATGGACCGACTGACTAAGTCGGCACATTTTCTGGGCATCAAGGATACTTGGGATCCAGAAAAATTTGCTCGTATTTTCATCGCGCATATAGTGAGACTTCATAGTACGCCGAAAACTATTATACCCACTTTTAGATCTCTTAAAGTGAAATTTTAACTAGTACTTCCTAACATCCGAGTCTACCTTCTCACAAATTTTGGTGCCATTTGGAGACTATGAAGGAGGTGAACCACTTATATGAAGTTTTCACATTCCATCAGCCGTCCCAACAACCAGTTTGATGTCATTTCGACCGGTTTCTGACCACAAGGTTGATGGTTTTGGAATCCTAACACCCGTTTATACATGCTCATGAAATTTTGAGGTGTTTGGGGTTGGTGAAGGGAGTGAACTCTTCAAGAAAGCACTATAGGTTCGATAAAACCAACGGCCTATCATCGGTTCAATCGTTTCTTTATATTCGATCTTGGTGGTGCATGGTGGCGGTTTTGTTGGATTCTCAAGACCAGTAGCTACGGTTATAGGTCAACATGTCATATTCACCTATACCTATCATCATTCAAATGCTTAGTTACGAGTGTAACAGTATGCATTTTGTTAGCTGGATTGCGTTAATAATGAAAAACCTTTATCGTCCACATGTTCATGTGCTAAAGTGCGTCACTACAATGCATTATGATGGGTTATAAATGATGAATATGACATGCACTTTCACTCATAGTCCGCTTAAAATATATCTTGGCAGACGATCTCATAAGTCACTTTGATGAGCCAGTCTTCCCATCGTTAGGGGAGATGCGAACGATCATGTTCGAGTAGAATGACTTGGAATTGTCGTAGTTTGTCCCTAGTGTGCCTCACCAAGTTCCCTAAAGTGACGAGATTAAATACATGATGCAAACATGTCTGCAAGAATTGTGTCCGGTCATGGACGTTCATCACCTATAAATGGTGATATGGTAACATCACAAATTGTGGTAGATGGTGTTACTAGACCGTGGATCTCATCGACTATTGGAATGCCACTTGGTTCGATAAATACTCTCGCTAAGAATGTATGCGAATTTGGTACATGAAACTTGGTCATATGATCAAATGAACTCATCCGTCTCATGTGATTCTGGATTATAGTCATCATTGGGGGATGCCTCAATGAATGCCAATCCATAAAGAGTACTCTATGAATAAAGCCGATTCATGAGGACGTGGAATGTGAGTTTAATCGAACCATAGTTCATTGAAAATCTACAACATTGTAGCATTGGCCTAAAATGGAAACATATGCGACTCCAGTATAAACAAAGTGATAGCCCTTTGTTGAAGTGGTGCCGACACTCCAAAGATAAGATCTATCCATATACTTTGTTAAAGCGAGTGAGAGAAGGAGTTAAACTCACCTCATGGTGCGAGGTTTCTCGTGAACGCACTGGAATCGACTACGATGACACGAAAATTAGTTGTGCTATCGTAATGGATGGTATAACATCCACTATCTTTTCAGTTAGATAGTTTCCCAAAAACTGACTTGCAGTTTGTGGTTAAATCTTATCTTAGTAGGGACCTAAGTTAAGTGATAAAAGGATCTCGTGGTGGATCAGACTCAAATCAAGTGGCTCCCGACCACGGAGCGCGTTGACAAGTGATTGTCGGGAACGCATACTAAGTATATACTTGATTTGGAAGAGATATGAAGCTTTTGCGTGTAAAACTAAGGTTTTATAGTGATGTACTCTTGTGAGACTAAGAGATTCCGCTAAATCTACAGTTAAGAATGAAAGGATCTTTGAAACACTTGATGATGCGTATTCATCAATCGGTTTAAGGCAATCTAAGGGACGGTTTCCCTAAGAGACGATAAAGTAATGCCTATATGATTCCCAATGACTAGTCGAAGTCATAATAAGACTTGGCTCACTTAAGTGATGATGTAGTCTTAAGAGAAAAGTACGGTATTGACTCGATGTACTCATTCGTAATAATCTGGTAAAGCCACTGTGATGATGGCCTAGGATGCGCTCACGCAATGTCTGTGATTGACAAGAAGCTTGAAGCTCGCTCTATCTCTATAAAAGGACACTTGAATATCGATACCCAAATTTGCCCTGAATGTATTGGTCTATCTCCCATATGACCTACATGGTAGCTCACTTGCTGGAAAATGGTGAAATTGGTGCCATTGGAAAGGTTTGTGTCTACTTTCCAAGGAAACCAACCATTTGATCACATCCATCATGTTGAGTGACATATGACTATTGTTGTAAAGTAGGACAGGATATATCCGGTAATTTACTGAGTCAACTTCAATAGAGTTTTGTGATCTCCTCAGATCGATCTAGGTTACGTACTGTATGTGAATGAAAAGCTATGGGTGTCTAGTTTTCATAAGTTCTTACAGTTTCATTGATACCTATTGAATCGAAGAAGTTATGACTAATTTAGTGCATGGAGGTCAACACTTTAGAAAACTTGATTTTCGGATAAGTATTTAGCGACTCTGCACTTTGGATCCGTCGCGCTCTTTTTGTCCTTAGACCAAGGTTTGTTTTTACCCATTGGGTTTTCACTTGGTAAGGTTTTTAACGAGGCGACCTATGAGAACATCCATACAATGATGCGTTGTACTTCTGTTCAACTTAGACCAATAGGTATTTTTCCCACTGGGTTTTTCTTTGGTATAATTGTGAGGGAAACTTGGCATCTGACTCCTATGATTTGAGGTACTCATCAGTGGGAGTCATTATGTATACATCAGGAGGAGTATACATGACATGTTATGTTGGTGCGTTGCAATCTTCTCCTCATCAAGCCTTTATTATTCCCATGGGTTTTTTTTTGGCTTGGAATAGGTTTTTACGAAGGCAACATCTTCTGCACCATTGTTGTATTAGTGCTCGACACAGGGGGAGTGTTCCGGGAATTATTATTTCCGTGATGTGTCTTACCTAATACTGGTTGTAGATACATAGATGGAAGGTTCTAGATCCTTCTAGAGGTAGTAGGATCCTATTAGATATCTTACCTTATCTAGGAATCCTATGTATGAAAGGACTCTCATTGTAATACCTATATAAAGGCACCTCTATCAGTATTATGAATACAATTGATTGACTCGTATTTACAGTTTTTTACTTTCTCCTGAAACAAAAATAAAAAAATTAGAAAATAGTATTGGAGATTTGTAACGAAACCACGTAGGACCTATAATTAAGGTGGTGGCTAGAATTATAACCGTATATATAACTATCATCCCGATCCAATTTCAATAATTTCAATGTCAAACTAATTACCTATAAACATATAATATAATTTCTCTCTCTTCATCTTAGCATAAATTCTTTTTTGGACAAATCAGAGACGAACAAAGCACAACAAATTCAAGAACTAAACAAATTCGCGACGTCGAAGCTTTGTCCTAATGCGACTGTTGTTGAATGTTGCGTCACAAGAATAAATAAATAAATCAAGTCACAATCAATGGATTAGAGCGGCAATCCGACCTGCTATGTTGTATAGCTCCGAATGTTGGGCGTGTTGCTACCCAAAATATTATCCGCAGATAGATATTGCTGGAATGGATTGATATAAAACAAAGTGCGAGAACACTTCTGTGGGAAAAATAAATAACACAAGATTTACCTGGGTTGTTATTCCCGGGCTTGAATGCTCTCGCGAGATATTATTAATACAAATATTCTGGGATACAAGTATTAATGTTAGAATCTATGACAGTGAGTGTAAAGACTTCTAGTTATCTTAGCTAGTGAGCGTGTAGATTGCCGGAAGAACCAGATATGATGCTCTGTGAGTTCTTGTAACAACGTAGAGGAGCTATGACAACCGTGAGAAATCGACAATCTCTCACGGTGTGTACCTGCTGTATACTTGAGCTCCTGGGCTCGAGAGATTCTTCGGATCCGCGCTGTGGAGACTCCTTGCCCCTGCCGACCGTCTTCTGGATGAGAGGTACTGAGAGAGAAATCCTGAGGTAGATTCCGAAGACAAAGCCAAGAGCTTGAATGTAAGTATGTTTGTGTGTATTTTCTCTGAATGGAGAATGTGTGAACCGAATGAAGAATTTCTGAACCTTTTTCCTGTAGATGGAGGTTCTCTATTTATAGGACTTGGACATATTGGGCGATCACCTCAGTTGTATTACAATAAGCGGGCGGTCGTCTTTTAGCACATGGACTTGTCTCCTTAAAGTCTGCAGGAGTTGCTGGCAGTCAGTTGTGCGGTCCAATGAGATGTCTGCACGCGTCTGAGTCGCTGTCACGGGCGGTCCCACCTTGTACCTTTCGGCGGGTTTGTCGGTAGGTGAAGCCGTCTATGTCAGAGACAGCTGTTGGTGGTCAATGATCTATGAAATGCGGCGCCTGTCTCGGATCTGCACATAGGCGCTGCTTTGAGATCCAATCTTCGTGGACTTTGACGGACGATGGTCCCTGTTCGTGGTGTATGACGGTCGTCCTTAGCCGGGCACTAGAGTCGATCGCTAGGTGCCAAAGGGCGATCGCCTTGGGAGTCGATCGCTAGATACCTGAAGGTGGCCTGGTATCTTCGTTTAGGCGAGTTCGTCATAGCTTGATTGACTGTGGACTCGGTCGCTCGGCTTTGCAGTCGATCGCCTGTCGAGGTGAATAAATCTCGACACAACAATTACCCCCCAGCTTGCTCCTATGTTGGAAACGTGGGGTGAGGTGGTTCTGCTGGCGATCGCTGAATTTTGACGAGTGACTCTGCATTTTACTGATTTGGCGATCGTCTTTGTGCTGATGGATCCTGAATTTGGACGACCTGGTAGGTCGCTGAAAAGAGCGGGAGATGGCAGCGGATGTGGAAAAGTCTTCGGGACACGTGTCGGGTTCCTGTTAGGGGAGACCGACAGTCATTTATGACACCTCGTCAGACGCGTCCTTGGAAAGACGCGCACGCGGGTTTCAAGGGAGCATTAAGTGTGATGGTTGCGCTCCGACCCCTGAGATTCTCCTAAATTGCATAAGAGTCCCTACCATCTCCTATAAAAAGGCGCAGGGTAGTAGTGTTCACTCTTACGTGTTTTTATCGGAGAAAGAAGGATAATACCGCTGAAGAATTTTTCTGGAGATCTTGCTGACGATCGTCGATCGATTCAATCTTGGGTAAGAGCACACTCCTCTTCCCCTTATCTTGAATTCGAGAATGTCTGGAATACCTTCTTCGTCGGGAGTGGGCACCTCCTCCGCTGTTGGGACTTCTAACGTCCGGGGAGGATCCTCCGCAGATTTCCACCTGGAGACGGCCGCAGAAGCTATCCGCACCGGCATCGATCCCGCGGAAGTCGAGGCGTTATTTAACGAGGCCTATGTCGCTAGGGAGGCGGCGGTTGAGCATCGACGGTCACAGATGGAGAGGGATCTGGCGGTGAGGGCCTACTGGGAGCGGCATAACGTCTTTGGCCAGGCCTATGTGGCCTTTGCTGAGATTATGGAGAGGCTGGCCGGTCCGTCTCCAAAATTCGATTTCCGGGAGTATTCGATCGCTCACCCTTACCAGTTTGCTAAACAGTCGCAGTTTCGGGCTGCGCAGCGATCTCTGTGGTCTCTTGGCCAAATCAGGAGTTCGGCGACCAGGAAAGACTTGGCCGTCTGGAGGACGAGGTACCATGTTCCTTCAGATGTGGATCTATTTGCGCCGGCGGAGATTGAGCGAGCCGACCAACCCCCGATGGGTATGGTCGCCGTGAACTAGGCGATTATGGAGGCCGAGCTGCATTTCCCTCTATCTTTTGCTGTCTCCCATCTCCTGGCTGCTTGGAACGTGGCGCCACTCCAGTTTACGCCGAATGCTTGGCTCCAGATAATTTGCACTCTCACCTTGTTCGGCGGTCACCGCCTGTATCGCCTTCCTTCGCCGTCGGAGATGAACCACCTGTTCAAAATGACGGCTCAGAAAGGGTCGGTCGGAGGCTATCATATTCAAGGCCGATCCGGTCGGGTGATCCTTGGAGTCCCCAACAAGGTGCGGGGCGACCCGGCGAAGTGGTTCTGGGTCGCCGGTGCGTGGAGGGCTTCTGCGAGCGACAATCCTACGGGCGAGCTGGAGATCTCCACTAGCTTTCGGGAGAGGAATCCCGGTAAGGGTTCAGACTCTCCCTTTGTTCGGATATGTTCTGAACTGATCTAATTTGATTTCGTTTTTGCAGGTTTCCATATTCCGGCGATCGAGGAGCTGCCTTTTGGTTTCCTGGTCGTCTGGGAGCGAATATGGAGTTTGCCGGACGACGACTTAGACGCTCAGCCGATCAATAGGGAGAGTCGCTGGTTGTCGGCTCGGCTATTCCGTTTCCCGAGACATCTCTCGGTATTAGGTATGAGCTTCTGCGATCTTCAATCGCTTGGTGATCGTCTTTTTGGAGGAATATGTTTAACTGTGGTTTGATTGTCCTCATTGTAGAGGTTCGCTTTCCTCGCTTTTTTTGGATCCCCCACCGGAGATAGCTATGTCGAACCCTGGAGTTTTGGGCCGTCTCCGTCAGAAGAAATCAACACGGGTTCCTCCGGTGGCGCTACCTATCATTCCGAAGGTGAGGCCCGTCGCGGAGCCGACCATGGAGGAGGAGGAACCACGGGAGGAGGGGCTCCGGGTGAACCGTAAATGGTAGAGGTCGGCAGAAACTCCAGTTTCTGCCCCGGCAGGTGAGGTGCCGATCTCCGCGCCTCCGATCACCGCCGTCCCCCTGGTGAACGAGCCGCCCTCTGCGGCTTTTATGCGAGAGATGGCGATCGCTGAGGCCGAGACTCCTCGTGGGAAGCCATATTTTGGCCGCTATCCTGAAAGAGCCGAGAGGTAAGCTTTGTTTGTTGAGTTGAAACTTGTCATTTGCGTGGGAGATGTGCTGATTTCTGTTGTTTGATGCAGGATCCGTAGCATTAATCCCCCCTGTCCGCCGATGGTGCGGGATTTTCTGGCGAGCCGATCTCCTCGCCAGGCCTGTGATATCCCACAGTACGTCAACCGGGCCGTTTCTGCCTTGCCGAAGGCCTGGACAACGGACTTGGATGCGATCGCTCGCCAGCGATCCGGGAGCGCAATGCAAGCGGCCTTCGTTCTCTCTCTTCAGGCGGCGACGATGGCTGCCGAAGCTGTGGAGGAGTTCGAAGGGTGTCCTTCCACTACTCGCCTGCAGGCGGATCTCGAGGCTGCTCGGAAAGAGAATGCCGAGTTCGCCGACAGGATCGTGGCCATGGAGAATGACTCTTTGGATGCAGCCAAACGGGCGAGCCACGAACTTGAGCTGGCGAGGAAGGATGCCGAGGAAGCCCGGGCGACGGTCGATCGATTTCGGGATCGGATGACAGACGCCCGACGGTTGCAATTGGCCGTTGAGAAGGAGGCCGATCAACTGAAGGTGACCGTCGCTCGGCTGACTAGCGAGCTGGCGGAGTCGAGGGAAAAGACGGCTGCGAGGGAGGCCGAGCTCCAAGGTGCGCAACAGGCGATGGAGGAGCTTAAGGGGAAGCAAGAGGCGACCGAGGCCAATCCCTTTCTTAATGTGGAGTTCGTCGGTGAGTTTGCCTATTATATGGCGTTTGCTGACTCGCTCCGGGCTGCTAAGAAAGGAGGACTGGAGGTCGGCCCTCTAGCCGATAATTTCAAAGCGTATGTGTTGGGACCCTCTTCATCCCGACTTTTCTGTGCCGATCCTGGATCTCCCGGAACTTGGTGTGGACTTGAGCTGGTATCCGACTCTGGCGAACCTTATTCATCCCGATGCTCCAGAGGACGGGGAGGCTGCTCCGGAAACCGGCGAAGGGTCGCGGGCCGAACCGGAGGTTGGAGGCGAAGGCCAGGCAGGGGCCTGAGGCTCTTCGTTTGTTGTTTCAGCTCTTTTGTCATGTAGTTTTGTAGCTTTCTTTTTGTAGTACTTAGGCCTTCGGGCGATCATGTATGTACTTATGAAACTTCAAGCAATGAAATGAATGTTTGATTCTCCGATTTATCACTTGAATGATTGCTATTTTTGAGTCTTTTTCTTGACTTTGTACAAATGTGTGAGGAGAGATAGTCGCGTGTGTAGGTCTAAGTGAATTGGTAAACTCAAATAGATAACTTTTTCAACAAATTCGATCGCTTCACAAACATCTGATTTATCCCGATCTCCGTATGTAATTGAGTAGGGACGATCGTCGTATAGGTAGTCCGCACTCTTCCCCCTTGTTTTTGTTCATTTAGTGAAAGTAAGGGGACGAAAATAAATCGTTGAGTGAGCGGTCTTCAAGTTTGTCGAATCCTCGGGGAAGGCCGTCCATCTCGGTCTTGAGGAGCCATGCACGATCGCGGAGTTCGATGGACCGATCTCCACGATTATGTCTTGCGCACGAGCGACATTCCGTCTGATGGCTAAGTTCTCGTGACTCACTTAATTGGTAGGGTCTTCTGAAGGCTGCGCCTCGCCTCGTATTTAAACGAAGGGCGTGCGGTCTCGGTCTGGAAGATTCCTTGCGCGGGGCAGCGTCGGATGATTCAACTCCATGTACGCGGCTTGTTAGCTCTGCTTCCACCTCGGCCCGCCATGAAGATGGCGACCCTCGACGGTGTACGTTGAGACGGGGGTAGGGACGCGTCGCATTGTCCGAGAAGACCCACCACGTTAAGCGATGGACCTCCGAAGGCGGGCAAACGTATCCACAGATTAGTTTTGGAGGGCCCTCAGACTACGCCGGCCTCGTATTTAAACAAAGGGCGGGCGATCGTGGCCCAAAGGGACCTTGCATGGCCTAAGCAGTCGGTTCCATCGACCACCAGGACCATGGTTGCACTCTTCTACCTCGGATCGTCATGTTAGATGCCGACCTTCGACGGTGTACGTTGTGCGGGGGAGGCGATCCCGTGCCTTAGTCCATCATGTTAGATGATGAACTGTAGATGGCGAGCGAGTCCTCCGGTTTGCTTTGGAGAGACCTTCGGCTACGCCCGCCTCGTATTTAAACGAAGGGCGAGCGATCGGAGCCCAAAGGAACCTTGCATGGACGGATCGCCGGTTTCATCGATTTTCGCGACCATGGCGGCACTTTTCTACCTCGGACCATCATGTTAGATGACGATCTTTAATGGTATACGTTGTGCTAGGGGAGGTGATCGCTGCCTGGATCCATCATGTCGATGACGAACATTTGAGGGCGAGCGAGTCACCCTCTTTTTCAAAGCGTTAGTTCAGGCAGTAGCTTTTGTTCAATGAGGTGGGAAATCGGGGAGAGACTTACGAAGTTCCCTTCTATTGATTGAAACACGTAGATACGATCGCCGAGGTTGATCGAGGGGTCGGCTCATATGAGCTTTCCGGCCTGTTCGCGTTCGACTCAAGCGATCGTGTTGAGAGATTGGTGGGGCTCCAGCTAAGCCAATAAACTGCCCAACTTGCCCTCCTCGAACAATCTCCAGAGCTGTTTGAGGAGGTCACGGCATTGGTTGGTATCGTGGTCGGGACTCTTGTGGTAGGCACAATATTGATTGTGGTCCAGATGACCATGGTCGCTTATAGCCTTTGGCTTGTTCAGCGATTCGCGCCCCTTGATGGCGTGGAAAATGTGGGCCGGAGTTCGTTTGAACTTTTGGAGGAGATGGGTTTCCACATCCTCGATGGCCCTGTGGCCGCCGGATGGCTTGGCGACCGTCTTTTTGGCTTTGGCGATCGCAGTCTTTCGTGTAGGAGGAGGCATTTCCTCGCCTAGGCGGAGGGTGAGTAGCCTTTGCCTGGCCATAAAGTCGGCAGCCTTAGCGCGGAAGATCACGTAGGTTGGGGGGATATCCTTGGTGAGATGTCTAAACATGGGTGAATGACCGTAGAATCCCCCCAGGATGGAGTAGAGAGCGAGCTCGTCGCTGATGGGCTCGCCGGTGAGGACGATTTCGTCTACTCGGTCGATGTAATCCGCATCGGATTCGTCTTCCCCCTGCCTGATTTTCATCATGCGGTGGGGGCCTTCTGCTAGCGACCTTGGCGGCGAAGTATGACGTGAAGTCATTCGCCAGTTTCTCAAAGGAGATGATCGATCGTGATGGTAGTGAGATGTACCACCTATGGGCTAGCTCGCCCAATGTTAATGGGAAGATTCGGCACTTGGTTGCATCTGTTACCCCACACCCAGTCATGTAGATCGGAAACTTACTTAGGTGGGTTTCGGGGTCCGATCTCCCTTCATATAGAGCCGTTTTGGGAGGAGCGATCCTGGGTTGCACGGGGGCGAGCTCGATGTGGACCGCGAGTGGCTCGGTCGGTCCTATGATCTTTCTGCTGGTGCTTGCCCCAGTGTCCAAGAGTGCTTTCATCTCGTCGAGCTGGCGTTGCATAGCGGCCATCGCCGTGGCCTGGCCGCTCGCGACTATGCGCTGGGAGCTGGAGCCGAGGCGATCAAGTACTGACCCCCTGGCGTTTGGAGTGGGAGCCCAACGATTGACTTGTGTTTGGCTGGGAGTTGGGTATGCCGAACTCCTGGTGACGGACTCGGATTCCGTCGTCTCGTGGTTGGGGCCAGAACACTCCGGTCGCCATGATGGGTCGCTTCTCAAGCGACTGAATACGGAACCGTCCGGCCTGGCGAGAGCCTTTCCTCGTGAATTGGGGCTTTCTGACGATCGCTCGCCCAGTAGCCCCTTGAACTTCCGTTTGCCCAAACGGCGGATGACCGAGGGAGTTATTTCGGGCGCCGCACATGCTCTCCGTCGCTCCTTTAGGATGGCCATAGCCTCCTCGATCTGTTCCGCGGTTCGGAACTGGTCGAGTGAGAGGCTGGGGCTATCCCTCAGGTGCGGGATCGAGAGTCTCGCGTTGCCTTGACTTCCCTCTACCACCGGCTGAGGCTCGGATTGAGCCGGGATTTGGTATCCGGCAGTTCGGAGAGTGGCTCTCTTTGATGTAGTGGCGGATGTCATGATTCTGAAGGCTTTCTTTGAAGCGCAGTGAGTGTCACTTCAAGTATATGCCCCTAGAACAGTGATTGTTCTTCGGGATGGTAGGAATAAAAATGAAGGTTAAGACGCCCCTTCTTCTAGCGCCAATTGTTGCTACCCAAAATATTATCCGGAGATAGATATTGCTGGAATGGATGGATAGCAAACAAAGTGCGAGAACACCTCCGTGGGAAAAATAAATAACACAAGATTTGCCGGGGTTGTTAGTCCCGGGCTTGAATGCTCTCGCGAGATATTATTAATACAAATATTCTGGGATACAAGTATTAATGTTAGAATCTATTACAGTGAGTGTAAAGACTTCTAGTTATCTTAGCTAGTGAGCGTGTAGATTGCCGGAAGAACCAGATATGACGCTCTGTGAGTTCTTGTAACAACGTAGAGGAGCTATGACAACCGTGAGACACTACAAAAAAAAAAACAGTTTTTAACGACGCCAAACGCCGTTGGTAAAACAGAAAATGGCGTCGGTAAAAAAATTACCGACGCCATTACCGACAGCAATCCGCCGTTGGAAAAACGCTCGACGGTAATTTTTTACCGACGCCATTACCGACGGCGCCATTTACCGACGCCATTTTTGGCGTCGTTAAATTATAAAAAATCTAAAAAGTCAGTCGTGGCTCGGGCGGTCACGTCCCGGCTCAAGCGGCCAGCGGGTTAGGTCCGGCTCAAAGTGTCAGTTCGCTCAGGCGGGGGCGGTCGGGTCCGGTCCGGACGGTCGTTCGGCTCCATTCAATTTCAAATGATTGAGAAGGTTTTTGGTTTATAAACCAGAAAAAACACTACTGTTTTTTCGATGTGGGATAGAGTAAAAAATTTACCGACGCCGAAATGGCAACGGTAATGGCGTAAACGGCGTCGGTAAATTAAAAAAAATAAAAAAAAATTAAAAAAAAAAATTTTACCAACGCCAAAATGGCGTCGGTAAATGGCGTCGGTAAATGGCGTCGGTAAACGGCGTCGTTATTTGTGAAAAAAGAAAAAAAAAAGATAATAATAAAATTTTACCAACGCCAAAATGGCGTCGGTAAATGGCGTCGGTAATTGTGAAAAAAAAGAAAAAAATAAGTCGCAAACCTATTGTCGGCAATGGCGTCGGTAAATCAATTAAATAATGGGCGTCGGTAATGGCGTCGGTAAATTATAAGTTTAACAACGGCGGGTACGGGCGTCGGTAAATGGCGTCGGTAAAAACTGTTTTTTTTTTAGTGAGAAATCGACAATCTCTCACGGTGTGTACCTGCTGTATACTTGAGCTCCTGGGCTCGAGAGATTCTTCGGATCCGCGCTGTGGAGACTCCTTGCCCCTACCGACCGTCTTCTGAATGAGAGGTACTGAGAGAAAAATCCTGAGGTAGATTCCGAAGATAAAGCCAAGAGCTTGAATGTAAGTATGTTTGTGTGTATTTTCTCTGAACTTAATGGAGAATGTGTGAATCGAATGAAGAATTTCTGAACCTTTTTCCTGTAGATGGAGGTTCTCTATTTATAGGACTTGGACATGTTGGGCGATCGCCTCTGTTGTATTATAATAAGCGGGCGGTCGTCTTTTAGCACATGGGCTTGTCTCCTTAAAGTCTGCATGAGTTGCTGGCAGCCAGTTGTGCGGTCCAATGAGAAGCCTGCACGCGTCTGAGTCGCTGTCACGGGCGGTCCCACCTTGTACCTTTCGGCGGGTTTGTCGGTAGGTGAAGCCGTCTATGTCAGAGACAGCTGTTGGTGGTCAATGATCCATGAAATGCGGCGCCTGTCTCGGATCTGCACATGGGTGCTGCTTTGAGATCCAGTCTTCGTGGACTTTGACGGACGATGGTCCCTGTTCGTGGTGTAGGACGGTCGTCCTTACCCGGGCACTAGAGTCGATCGCTAGGTGCCAAAGGGCGATCACCTTGGGAGTCGATCGCTAGATACCTGAAGGTGGCCTGGTATCTTCGTTTAGGCGAGTTCGCCATAGCTTGATTGACTGTGGACTCGGTCGCTCGGCTTTGCAGTCGATCGTCTGTCGAGGTGAATAAATCTCTACACAACAGGGCGATGAAGAAGTCACTTGAGAGCAAGTTGGAAGCGGCTGAAATGAGAATGTTACGTTGGTCGTGTGGTCGCACAATGTTGGATAGAATCCCGAACGGGGTTTTCAGGAACGCGCTGGAAGTGGCGCCCATTTCTGCGAAAGTTAGGGAAGGGAGATTGAGATGGTTTGGCCACGTCCGCAGGAGGCAGACATTTGCTCCGGTGAGGAGGGTCGAGAGTTTATTGGTGGTCGGGGAGAGGAGGAGAGGCAGACCGAGGAGGACGTGGGAGGAGCAGCTGAGATTAGATTTGAAGGCCTTAAACCTTTCCGAGACCATGACTGTTGATAGGTGCGCTTGGAGGCGCCATATCAGAGTTGTGGATTCTTTTGTAGGGCGCGGTGCTGCAGTTGAGAGCCTCAGGGTTGGGTTGTCTCGGTTAGCTTTGACCTAGAGTGTTGTATTTTTTACTTTATTGTATATTTTATCTTATTGCCTTTTGCGTGTGGTGTATTTTTGACAGAGAGTTGTGCGCAGAGTCAACCTCTCTTCCAGTAGAAAGAAATGCTCATCGAGAGTGCAGCCAAAGTTCCCTTAGGTAAGTCTCATGTGAATTAAGCCATGGGCTCGGTATAGTTTGAGCTTTTTCGCATCATACGCTTCTATGTATATATCACCCAATACTTTGTTGTGCGCACTAAATGGGTATTCACTAAATGCACTCCCACCGTAAAAAGTAGGGATACTGGTCTCACAGACATCTTACCTCCTCAGCCCTGCTTTGAGCGGGATATACTGGGTATGTTTGGTTTGGTTTGGTTTACTATTCTACTGTTAATTGTTGATCGTAGCGCCTATTTTTCCAATTTTCTAACGCTTATTAATTTCTTTGAAGATAGTAAATATAAAATTTTAAGATAGTAAAGATAAAAATAGAATATAAAAAAATATAAAAGAAAGATTGAATATAGATTTCCCACCGGAAATTATCCGCCATGTCGACATTCTCAGGCGACGCCTAGGGTTCTGCCCTTTCCAATTCCAATTTGGGAACAGTGAAAAAAGAAAAGAAAAAAAAGGAAATGTGGAAATTCAGATAAAAGAGCTGGATTTTTTTTGAAATGGCATGTGGGGATAGTTTTGGGCTAATAATGTTTTGGGCTTTTAAATTACATTTTGGACTTTATAATTCAAAGCCCAATATCGTGTGAGAGAAAAGGCCAGTGGTCAACTGTCGAATTTATCTATAATACTACTACACTAAAAGGGAGTTGTCTTCAAAAAATTTCTCCAAAAAATAATTGTGGCCAAAATATCTTTTCTAATTTATTAATTTTGCAGGGTTTTAATTATTTTTAGGACGTTGGAGAGTTTCTGTTGGAAACTATCTAATTTCCCTATGCTTCAACAGTCGCTTGCGGTGACTGTTGAGTTCCCAATATGTGTATTTGAGATGATTACATAGGAATATGTATTTATGTGTGGCATGTACGAAAAGTATTTAGATCTTCTCTAACTTTTCTGTAAAATGTTTTTGTATTGTTGCAGTTAAGTTTGTAAATCATTCATATGGCTGCTTATGTAGGATTAACTAACAAACCAATAGACTTGAGATATATATATGAATGTTTTCTTGTCTTTGACATATATATATATATATATGAAGAGAGCCACAAATATTTCTTGAGGTAATACACTACTTTTAAAACTTTTTCACATAAATAACGATATTTGTCAAGAGACTTAACAGACAAATTCTAGCCAAAACGATACTGGTTTGACCAATATACCCTTACTTTTCAATAAAACTAACCCACTTTATATCTCTCCTTATCTTTTCTGAGTTTCTGGGTTACGATGTATGTATTTCGTACCGTCTCGTTACCATGTGTTGTTTACCTTTTGTGTTATTGTATCGTAACTTCGTATCTTATTTACCATGTCGGAATATTGCACACGAGGTACCAGTAAGCGGATACGATATTTGTTTTTCGTTACATTACCCGATTAATAATTGATCATTTATTATTTATTTTTCGTTACGTTTACATTCGTTACCAATATAGTAACATGTTAAGTTTAAATGGTACACTCGGTAAGAAGTTACAATTTCTTACCAATATACCAGAGTGTAAACAGTGACACCCTTACAAATTCGTAGAATGGAAATAGTTACTTACACTAATACTGAAGTCATTAGTTCGTAATCAGACTAGTTACACTTGGTAAGAAGTTACAATTTCTTACCAATATACCAGAGTGTAAACAGTGACACCCTTACAAATTCGTATTTGAAATAGTTACGGTTACACTAATACGAAGTCATTAATTCGTAACCAGACTAGTTACACTTGGTAAGAAGTTACAATTTCTTACCAATATACCAGAGTGTAAACAGTGACACCCTTACAAATTCGTGAAATGGAAATAGTTACTTACACTAATACGAAGTCATTAATTCGTAACTCAGTACTAGTTACACTTGGTAAGAAGTTACAATTTCTTACCAATATACCAGAGTGTAAATGAAGTGACACCCTTACTAATTCAGAATTGAAATAGTTACGGTTACACTAATACGAAGTCATTAATTCAGAATTTCAGACTAGTTACACTTGGTAAGAAGTTACAATTTCTTACTAATGTAACATTTACGAATTCGTAACATGTATACCAAATCTCCAATACGAAAATTTCAAATCAGCATAAATGTGTTATGAAATTCGAATTTCGTAACTTCATACTGATATGAAATGATAAAATCTTAACAGAAAATCAAGGCATAGTGATACGAAATGACAATATTGTAACATGGTAACTCAAGATTTAAATGAATAAATCGTACTAATCAGAAATTCGTAACCACGTATGCAAACTTGCCAAAAACTAGATCTAAAACACCAATACATACAAATCGATCTGAATCACTCCAAATATACCACAAATCACCAGAAATCATATGAAAACTTGTAAATCATCAAAAACAAATACAAAAATAATATTATTTCAAGATAGATCTAGGATTTTCTAGAGAGAGAAAGTTGGAGAAATAGAAATAAAATCGAATGAGAGAGTAGGGAAGATTCGGAGTCAAGGTCGTCTGAGTCTTTGGCGGTCGTAGGGAAGATTCAAAGTAGGGAAGATTCGGAAAGAACTGGAACTCCGGCGAAGTCGGCTCCGGAAATAGCTAGATTCCGGCGAGATATGAAGATGGTTGTGAGAGCCATGGTGGTCACCTAAGAACATGGCCGACGACGGTGATGGGTGGCGCGGCCATTCGATGGGAAGGGAGGGATTGAGAGAGAGGAGAGAGAAGAGAGAGACGTGGGGGGGTGGGGGGGAATGAGAGAGACTGGGGGTGGGGGGAATGAGAGAGACTGGGGGGAGAGAAAGAAAGAGAGAGAGAGAAATATAGTGGGGGAATGAGAGAGAGAGAGAGGCAGGGGGAGAAAGAAATAAGGGGGTGAGGGTAGATTGGTCCGGATTTGCTCTTTTTTGCTATAATTTGTACAAACTAAGTTGCATGACAAATATTAAAATTTACTAAGCTGTTCTAGTCCATGTCTTCTCTCAATATTTCTTCCTTGATTTCTAATCAACATTTTTGCTATGGTTGGATTAGTACATTGCTCAATCAAATTGGTCAATGGGAAATAAGGAATTTGCTTCCAGGGGGCTTTAAGGTTAAAGTTTTGAGGTGGGGTGTTGTTCAACATTGTAGTACAAAGCTATGTGGTTTAACTTTAAAGAGGTTCTTATTCGATGTATCCTCCCTGAGATGATGTGTAATATGTTATTCAATAATTTATTTTCTGTTCAAGGACATATATACAGACTTAGTCCAAGCAAGATAATTATTTTTTGGCAGTTAAAATTTAAGTTTCCAGTTAAGTAATTGGGGTGTTTACCATCTCCAACAGTTTACACAAAAATACTGCAACTTCAAATACAAAATACAGAAAATCAATAATGCATCTCCAATAGCTTACACAAAAATACCGAATTTGGTAATGCATCTTCAACAGTTTGCATAAAAATACAGTAAAAATGGATATTCTATTATATTCTTTTTTTAATCTTAATATTATGTATAAATATAAATGCATTTGATCTTCATTAACTAATAATAAAATTTAAATATGTTTAGATTCGCTGAATTTTTGCGAAAAATTATAATTATATTATAAAATATTATATTTGGGGAATATTATCACAAATATTCAATCAATACATTTTAAAGCATGAAAATAGCTAGACTTTTAATTTTTAAATTGAGCAACAAATAATTGGTGCAAATTTATGTGCATTGATACAATTTAATAAATATCTTTTGAAAGCTATAGCTATGTATGTATATATATAAATATATATATATATATATAAATATAAATATAAATATAAATATATAAATGAATAAACAATGATGCAAATAAGATAGAATAGTGTTGGTGGAATGAATAGTATTACGCTATAAATAGGTGAACACTGTAGATATCCCAAAAATACAGGAGCTTTTACAGTAGCTGTTGGAGAAGCATTAACACAAAAATAGTGCTCAACACCATTTTGCAGTTGCTATTGGAGATGTTTTAACACAAAAATAGTGTTCAACACCATTTTGCAGTTGCTATTGGAGATGCTCTTACTACTTACAAGTAAGGTGGCCATGTGTCGGGCCCGGATCGGGCCGAAGCAGGCTGGGCTGGGACTTGTGAGCCCAGGACCGACCCATGTATTTGGCGGGCTAGGCCTGGGCTGGGCGGCCGTGACCCACTGCCCGCCCGCCCCCGGGCTGTTGTGGGCCGGTATAGGCCAGCATGGGCCCGATCCGAAAATTTGAAAAAAATTATATGTTATCATTAAATTAAAAATCATTTTGTAAAAATTTGTTTTGAATTTTTAAAATAAATTAATTAATATTAATTAAAAAATCAATTTAAAAAACTTGAATTAAAAAAATTATAAAACTTAGTAATCTATTTCAAGTTTAAGCAAAAATTCATTTTGACTTTTTATATATGTTAACATTAAATAAAATGGGGAGAAAAAAAAATGGACTTAATTTGTAAAAATTAAATTATTTTTTGAAATTTGAATGGTGGGCTTAGGGTGGGCTTGTCTGGGCTTGAGGTGGACTGGAGGCGGGCTGGGGGTGGGCTCGGAGGTGGGACGTGCCGGGCCTGGGCTGGAGAGTCTGGGACTGGGACCGGGACCGCCCGGGTGGCCAGGGGGCTGGGGCTCGGTCCCGGGCCGGGGTGGCAGGGGCCCCGAGCCTAGAAAATCCGGGCTGGGCTGGACTAGGTCGGGCAGCCCACTGGCCACCTCTACTGGCCCGGCCCGGCCTACTGGCCACCTCTGCTTACAATAGACAGATTAAAATTGTAGTTCTTGCTTTTGCCATGGGTTGGTGTACACGTTGAATTTATTTGATTCTCAATTCCCTTCTTCCAACCAAAATCTTTTGCTTTGAAGGCACGTTCTTTAACTAGCTCCGAATTTTATCATTTTCATATTTATTCAATCAAATTGCTCTTCGTTTGTCTCTCGATTTTTTTCATTACTTTCTTTGTATATATTGCGGTCCTTATTTCATTACTTTTTTTTTCCCCAATATTGGTAGATTTTATTAACATTTTACAAACTTTTGGAAATTCATAATATATAGATAAAAGATTGGTCGTGTATTGCGCGGATGAAAATCTAGTTTAAAATAAAAAGAAATATGTATAATAAATTAAATATTAAAGAATTACTATTATTCACTTATAGTCTATAGTCCGAGTGCCCGAGCTTGATTGAAATGTGAATATGACCAATTGAGTGAGAAAAAAAAAAATTCAAATCACAATTTTATCTTAAATTGACCATTAATTTGTCAATAAAATTCGAATTAAAAATATGTTACGAACCTCACCTCGAGTCTATCGATATGAGAGGTCTTAGCCATAGAGCCGCCATTAGAGTTGACATAAATCGGCTTTAAAAGTCTACTGCGTGAGATTTATCGTCTTAATTTTGGGGAACTACATATGCACACTGGAAACATTCACCACTTAGGCAAGATTGTTATTCTAATATATTTGACTCATAAATGTTATTTTGACAGATTTTTTAAATGTTCGACTTCTATATTTTGCAGATTGGCAGGGTGAACGCCGAAGAGTCGTGATTACTTCTTATGCTATTCTTGCATTGGATGTATTACGCCGTCCTGGTGCTACAGCGCCTCAAAAGCTGAGTTATATGATCACTCAAGAGTTGTTTACTGTGATTCCTAATACGCAAAATGGAATTTGGGTGTATGATTAGTATATGACATTGTTGCTTTTTTCATCATTGGAAAATAATAATTAAATTTAATCTGCCTTCAGTAGAGGTGCACGTTGTTGACTGTCAAGAAATATGCCCTTGTGAGTGATTTTTTAGTATATTCTTATTTGTCCATTTCTTTTCTATCTTAGTAAATTAAATTATGTCATTTGATGCAGTTTCGAAGATTTCTCTTGATGCGCGACATTGAATTGTTCTCTATGGATGGGTTTCTGGCTAATGAGTTGATCTTCCAACATGAAGTTGTCCACCCTCTTCCCTGGGCCTTTATTTATCGAACGGTTATTGGTTTAATAGATTTTCACCATGTGAGCGACCCTGTCACTATAAAGATGTTTCAGGTTTTGGGAGGTGAGGTAGAGGTTTTGGCACATCATCACGAGGATGAAGAAATTGATGAAGAAGTGGATGAAGAAGTTATGAAGGAGGATGAAGAAGTGAATGAAGAAGTTATGGAGAAGGATGAAGATGAAGAGGAAGAGGAAGAAGATGACCCGGAACCTGTGAGGACCGATATCATTGCAAAACCATATGCAGCTGCACTCAGAGTTGAGCGACAGCCTCATAACCCAGGCAATTTTTTAACATTACATGATGATCCAGTTCTTACTTGAATCGTGTAGATGCTTCTAAAAAAGGCTTGAATTTTAGTGAAGGAGATGTGATCTCTCTGTGATTTACTGTGGTTGTGATTTGAATTGCTGAAGCACTTGAGATTAGTGTTCATTTTTAGCTTGTGATAAGTAATGATCATGCTTTAGGAGAGTTGAGTTTCATCCCTATTTAGCATTTTTAGTTGAAGCTATGTTAATTTCGATGATGTGAATCAAGAAAAATTTGATGTATGTGATTGGTTGGAGTGGGCCTAGTGGCTATTTGTATTGGCCCGATTCCAAGAATTGGGCCGATGGTGTAACGCCCCCAATCCGCTCAGGGATATTACACGTCGTAGAACCTTTCCTCAAGGATCTACCAGGCTGATAACAACATAGAACATCTCAACAATGCCTTTAAGGCTAAAATGACTCAGTAGATCGATTTGGTCTTTCAATAAATACATACAACTCAAACTCATTACATGCCCACGCAGGGGTCGAATACAAACACTCCCGTACAACGGGAAAGAATACTGCAGCGGAAAATAAACTATAACTAAACCAATGACCTCATACGGATCCTCGTGTGATTAGTATCGTTCATCTTTTATCATCCTTCGTGCCGACCCTGTGTTATGCTCCCAAACCTGAATGCAAAAACAGACATCCACCCCCCGAATACTCGGGGGTTAGCAAAACTCCACTGTTTTGCTAGTGCAAGAACAAAGTGCAAATACGAGCCATACAATACAAGTTCCAAGAACAATAATAACCAGGAATCCTCAAAGATCCAACCGTAACAAAAGTACTTCCCGAGGCAAGAGTTTGGTAAAACATTCTAAAACCGAAAGGTCACAAATCAAGGGAAAACGATTTATAAAACAATTTAAAATGCCATCGAGAGTTTTAATAGAAAACAATTTAGGATTATCAAATCCTTCTCTTTCCAAAAATCAATAGGGACACAGCCCAAAGGTTTTGTTTTCGCAAATAGAAAACAGACAACAATACACAGGGTTAAAAACCCACGTCACGCGTCCTCGACGGACATAAAATCAATACCAACTCGTGAAGTTTCACTCGTGAACCCAGGTCGAAGCCATTGGAATTCCCTCCGTGGTCCCGTCGAACCCTCCCGAGGTGAGCAAACACATTCACAAAACATAAGCAACCGCACTCGTAAATCCAGGGTTATACCATTGGACTCCCTCCGTGATTCCATCGGACCCTCCCGAGGTGAGCGAAAACAATCACAAAATATACACACGTAGCGGTGAAGTTTCACTCGTGATCCCAGGTCGAAGCCATTGGAATTCCCTCCGTGGTCCCGTCGAACCCTCCCGAGGTGAGCAAACACATTCACAAAACATGTACTCGCATCGCCTAGGACCGGGACGAAGCCACAAATCCCACTCCGTGATCCCGTCGGACCCTCCCGAGCTGGCTAGCGAAATACTCAAGCACCACACGTCGCCTAGGACCGGGACGAAGCCACGAATCCCACTCCGTGATCCCGTCGGACCCTCCCGAGCTGGCTAGCGAATCAATCATGCACAAATAACATATCACACCAAGGATATCCAAACAATTCACCCAGAGGCATCAAACACTTAGCAAAACACCACGTCAAACCACAATGCACCGAAATGAAACAATATACATCCACACGCAACACCAAGTACATCATCAACACCAAACACATCCACATGAGTCACATACTCGTTCATGAAACACACCAATCACAAAACACATGCGGTTTTGAAAGAGGGCCTTTAACAAGGCTAACCAAATCTTTTTGAAAACTCATTTCAAACAAACAAACAAACACACCAAGACGATCACCAATCATCATATCCACAAAACAAGAATAGTATGGACAAGGTACTTGCCTCGAAACCACAATCGCAACAAGACGACGGATGAAATACGGTCGAACGGCCCCGAACTCCCGAACACTATCAAGAACACGATAGCACCGCAATTACTACGTGAATAACACCACACGAATCATCAATCACCAATGAGATTCAACATTGGAATACTCGAACACCTATAAACCTCCGGAAGGAACAATAACACATGGTTACGACGAGAATCAAGGTCAAAACAACGGAAATCCCAACAAACTATCGAAGGGAAACTCATTGGGACATTTAATCGAACACTCAATGTTCGATAACTCCCAAGAACACTCGAATCACTAATGGAGTTGAACAAACTGGAAATATGGATATATAACCCATAGAACACGATTAAAAACATCATACTACACCAACCGATGTATCAAAATCGGACTAGAATCGAAATCAAGAACAAATTCTCCGAAAAGTCAACTTGAGGGAAAATCAAGAAATATACCTTGATTCGATGAAACACACGGATTGGATGATGATATAATCAACAAGAATCTTCCAAATCGTCTTGGAATTGATTAGAATCGGCCAAGAACTCGATTTCCCGAGCCTCCCGTCGCCAGCCGCCGAAAAAAGAAGAAAAAGGGTGAAAAATGAAGGTCTGGCCGAGCCCAGGCTATATATAGCCGGCAGGGTTACAGTCGTAACCGGCGGTGCCTTACGGCCGTAACTCGGCCCTTACGGACGTACTCAGCAGGTCTTACGACCGTAACCGGCATTCATCAAAAAATCTACCCAGCAACTGTCGGACACTTACGGCCGTAACTGGCACACATTACGGCCGTAACCGGCCTTCGTCCGGAAGATGCCCAGCGCCCGTACGGCCGTACCCGATCACGCCTTACGGTCGTAACTGGCACACATTACGGCCGTAACCGGCACCTTACGGCCGTAACTCGGCCAGGCCAGGCCCTGCTCCGGCCGTGACTCGGCCGTGGCCACTCCGACAGCCCGGACGACACCGAAACCAGAACCTGAGTAAAAATCGGAGATACGGTTACGAAGTACTCGCAAAGACGAATCCAAGAGCTAAGAGAACACACAATTCCGACCACCCAAAGTGTCGGAATTCGACAACGGAAGTAATTACCCCAAACTTTGGGAAATTACAAAAATGGCCCAAAACGCCCGAAAATCACGATACGTGATCGAAACACCAAACCAAAACTCGCAACATGAATAATAACATTAAATGAACTTACGAGAGACTCGAAACAACAGTTTCGAACGAGATTCGCAAGAATCGAACTCAAGTGCGGAAAAGTCGCTAAAAAGCTCGGAACTCAACAAAACGATACCGAAACGAACTCGGATGACAAAAAGTGCAGAATTAATTATTCTCGGAATGACGAAACGGTCATGAGCAAGTCATCAAAACGGACTTCCGCCAAAAAAAAAAAAAGAAAATTACTGAAATTCAAAATTGCGGATATTACATTCTACCCTCCTTAAAAGAAGTTTCGTCCCGAAACTTAAAACAAGTAGGGGGAAGCAATATACCCGCCAGGAAAACTCGACGAGATATACAAAAACCGAAAACTCGTGCCCAACGGCGAAACGCTGCAAGAAACGCAAAGAGACATACGGCTTAAAAACACGCTCCACGACGACCAACACAACGCCACCCGTAGAGACAGAATAAAATCAACAAGTGACAAGCGTCATCATACAGACAATACAATTGAGTCGATTATCCGAACAATCACAAAACACAACGAACGAAAATCAATACGATTGACCAACCCAACGATTCATCAATCAAAACGCGAGCCAAACGCTGAACAAATACGGAATTCCACCGCCCAAGGGTTGGAAGATCGAAACGAGACTAATTTCCCGAAGGAGTCTGAACGCTCAACAATCACGAGACGAGATCAACAAAAACCGAACAATCAAACGGTCGAACCACAACGGTCGAGAAGAACAAAAAAAATATTCAAACAACAACTCCAAGGATGATCTGGTGAGAACTACAAGACATGCATTCCCATAAGATCCACAAGAAATGGAATAGCGATTGAAAAGTCACAACGACAAACGAGTTATTCCGAATCAATACCACACTCGTTCGATCAACAAAAGCAAGGGGCAGGACAAGCTCAGAAATGTCAACGAACATAATGAGTCGACAAAGTCGAAAACACAAGAGTTCCAAATCCGATCCACTTCGAATAAAAGAACTAGTAGAACCAGATGATGTCACTCCCGAACAAGGTTCACAAGAATAGAACCGAACCCGAAAAAGTCGCAGCGATAACCAGATCGACCCACAACAAGATCACAGCTCGTTCGGACAATGAAACCGAAATACAGAACAAGTTCATAAAGTATCAACGAACATGAGCGAATCGATAGACTGGGGAAAGAGAAAATACAGAAGTCAAATAGTACGGGCATTACCTTCGACCTCGTCCACGAAATTCACAAAAACGGGAGCAAGGTAACAAGACATTAAACAACCGACACATAACGGAACCATCACCGATGCACACGGTCATACCAAACCAAGCTCTAACAGCTCTCACATGCGCGACAACGCAGAAATCACCACGAGGCGACAACATTCAATACCAACACCCCACCTCTCACAGAGGGCTAACACAACAAATGTGTGGAAAACGACTCAACGCTCACACCGCCAATTCGGTCATACTCGGGAGCAAACATCAAAATGACAACGCGAACATCATACATACATACCCAGCCCTCAAACGGGAATGGATAGGTTTTAAAAATGAAAACCTCATTTTGAAAATAATTTAGAAAAACACCGGTTGATCTTGAGTATCACCTTTCAAAAAAAAAGTATAAACGTGAAACATCGTTATCGAGACTTTGGAGAACCATTTCGCATTTGATAAAAATGAGGACACTTTCTCTTAGTGAAAACTTTCAGAATATTCGACCCTCGGGTCTAAATAAAAGTGTTTCTAAAACATTGAAAATATCTCAAAACATTTTGGTCCTCGAGGTAGAAGGATTTGGAAACATATTGTGGCACCTTGGATGACCACGAGAAAATAATTCATTTTAAAAGTACGTCTCGAAATTTATTTTCTAAGATACTCAAGGTTTTCAAAGATAATTCAATGGGCTAGAATGCCCAAAAATTTCAGGTAATTACACGAACCATTATAGCGCCTTGGGTCCCGCGCCGGAACTCACCAGGCTAAAAATCATTTACAACGTTAAAAAGGCCGATGATGGTAATATTTCAAAAACTTACAAAAGCTATTTACAAAATACTAAATACCGTCATAATAATTTCGCCAAAACGATCAAGGCCAAAATGCCAAAAACTTAGTTTAGGGAACCGGTTTTCGAAATAAAACTCAGTCGGTAAAATTTCGAAAGCCATTACAAAAGAACTCACGCAGCGGGTAAAAGAAATAAAGTCAAACATGCACAATCCAGCAACACTACTCCTCATATGAACGAAATATGAGGGGTCAAATAACCGCATATCAATAAATCAAAATCCATAAGAGGATTCCGTCACTTAACAAATAATCATAAAAATAGCTCGCATCAGATGAGGCACAAACACAAAGAAGGGAGACTTACATCCACAGGTCGCACGAAGATGATGATCACCCCACGATACTAATCACGACCAACAAACTCAGACGACGCGTCGCGACACGACTCAGTCAGATAAAATCCGACGAAACAAGACTCAAACAACACGACTTGACCCGACAGCCTAGGTTTCCATAATCTAAAGCTTCGATACCATTTATGTAACACCCTCGATCCGCTCAGGGATATTACACGCCGTAGAACCTTTCCTCAAGGATCTACAAGGCTGATAACAACATAGAACATCTCAACAATGCTTTTAAGGCTAAAATGACTCAGTAGATCGATTTGGTCTTTCAATAAATACATACAACTCAAACTCATTACATGCCCACGCAGGGGTCGAATACAAACACTCCCGTACAACGGGAAAGAATACTGCAGCGGAAAATAAACTATAACTAAACCAATGACCTCATACGGATCCTCGTGTGATTAGTATCGTTCATCTTTCATCATCCTTCGTGCCGACCCTGTGTTATGCTCCCAAACCTGAATGCAAAAACAGACATCCACCCCCCGAATACTCGGGGGTTAGCAAAACTCCACTGTTTTGCTAGTGCAAGAACAAAGTGCAAATACGAGCCATACAATACAAGTTCCAAGAACAATAATAACCAGGAATCCTCAAAGATCTAACCGTAACAAAAGTACTTCCCGAGGTAAGAGTTTGGTAAAATATTCTAAAACCGAAAGGTCACAAATCAAGGGAAAACGATTTATAAAACAATTTAAAATGCCATCGAGAGTTTTAATAGAAAACAATTTAGGATTATCAAATCCTTCTCTTTCCAAAAATCAATAGGGTCACAACCCAAAGGTTTTGTTTTCGCAAATAGAAAACCGACAACAATACACAGGGTTAAAAACCCACGTCACGCGTCCTCGACGGACATAAAATCAATACCAACTCATGAAGTTTCACTCGTGAACCCAGGTCGAAGCCATTGGAATTCCCTCCGTGGTCCCGTCGAACCCTCCCGAGGTGAGCAAACACATTCACAAAACATAAGCAACCGCACTCGTGAATCCAGGGTTATACCATTGGACTCCCTTCGTGATCCCATCGGACCCTCCCGAGATGAGCGAAAACAATCACAAAATATACACACGTAGCGGTGAAGTTTCACTCGTGAACCCAGGTCGAAGCCATTGAAATTCCCTCCGTGGTCCCGTCGAACCCTCCCGAGGTGAGCAAACACATTCACAAAATATGTACTCGCATCGCCTAGGACCGGGACGAAGCCACAAATCCCACTCCGTGATCCCGTCGGACCCTCCCGAGCTGGCTAGTGAAATACTCAAGCACCACACGTCGCCTAGGACCGGGACGAAGCCACGAATCCCACTCTGTGATCCCGTCGGACCCTGCCGAGCTGGCTAGCGAATCAATCATGCACAAATAACATATCACACCAAGGATATCCAAACAATTCACCCAGAGGCATCAAACACTTAGCAAAACACCACGTCAAACCACAATGCACCGAAATGAAACAATATACATCCACACGCAACACCAAGTGCATCATCAACACCAAACACATCCACAGGAGTCACATACTCGTTCATGAAACACACCAATCACAAAACACACGCGGTTTTGAAAGAGGGCCTTTAACAAGGCTAACCAAATCTTTTTGAAAACTCATTTCAAACAAACAAACAAACACACCAAGACGATCACCAATCATCATATCCACAAAACAAGAATAGTATGGACAAGGTACTTGCCTCGAAACCACAATCGCAACAAGACGACGGATGAAATACGGTCGAACGGCCCCAAACTCCCGAACACTATCAAGAACACGATAGCACCGCAATTACTACGTGAATAACACCACACGAATCATCAATCACCAACGAGATTCAACATCGGAATCCTCGAACACCTATAAACCTCCGGAAGGAACAATAACACATGGTTACGATGAGAATCAAGGTCAAACAACGGAAATCCCAACAAACTATCGAAGGGAAACTCATTGGGACATTTAATCGAACACTCAATGTTCGATAACTCCCAAGAACACTCGAATCACTAATCGAGTTGAACAAACTCGAAATATGGATATACAACCCATAGAACACGATTAATAACATCATACTACACCAACCGATGTATCAAAATCGGACTAGAATCGAAATCAAGAACAAATTCTCCGAAAAGTCAACTTGAGGGAAAATCAAGAAATATACCTTGATTCGATGAAACACACGGATTGGATGATGATATAATCAACAAGAATATTCCAAATCGTCTTGGAATTGATTAGAATCGGCCAAGAACTCGATTTCCCGAGCCTCCCGTTGCCAGCCGCCGAAAAAAGAAGAAAAATGGTGAAAAATGAAGGTCTGGCCGAGCCAAGGCTATATATAGCCGGCAGGGTTACGGCCGTAACCGGCAGTGCCTTACGGCAGTAACTCGGCCCTTACGGCCGTACTCAGCAGGTCTTACGTCCGTAACCGGCATTCGTCAAAAAATCTGCCCAGCAAATGTCGGACACTTACGGCCGTAACTGGCACACATTACGGCCGTAACCGGCCTTCGTCCGGAAGATGCCCAGCGCCCGTACGGCCGTACCCGATCACGCCTTACGGCCGTAACTGGCACACATTACGGCCGTAACCGGCACCTTACGGCCGTAACTCGGCCAGGCCAGGCCCTGCTCCGGCCGTGACTCGGCCGTGGCCACTCTGACGGCCCGGACGACACCGAAACCCAAACCTGAGTAAAAATCGGAGATACGGTTACGAAGTACTCGCAAAGACGAATCCAAGAGCTAAAAGAATACACGATTCCGACCACCCGCAGTGTCGGAATTCGACAACGGAAGTAATTACCCCTAACTTTGGGAAATTATAAAAATGGACCAAAACGCCCGAAAATCACGATACGTGATCGAAACATCAAACCAAAACTCGCAACATGAATAATAACATTAAATGAACTTACGAGATACTCGAAACAACAGTTTCGAACGAGATTCGCAAGAATCGAACTCAAGTGCGGAAAAGTCGCTAAAAAGCTCGGAACTCAACAAAACGATACCGAAACGAACTCGGATGACAAAAAGTGCAGAATTAATCATTCTCAGAATGACGAAACGGTCATGAGCGAGTCGTCAAAACGGACTTCCTCCGAAAAAAAAGAAAATTACCGAAATTCAAAATTGCGGATATTACAGATGTGTTCTTGATGGCCCATTCCAAACCGGGCCCGATAGAAAATTCTGTACGGGCAGGCTATTTTAGGCCGGAACAGCCCGACCCGATTCCTCCATTGGCCCCAAGAATGCGGGCCGGGTGGGGGATTGATTTGACACCTTTCGGTTCAGCTTTCACAAGAGTGAAAATATGCATCTATACTATATAATACTTATCCCCCTTAATTTAATGTGGAAGGAGGATTTAATTGTAACTTTTAATTGTAAATATATGAAGAGACTATTTTAATTGTAACTTTTAATTAAATAAACTAATTTAAATACAAAAGTTATGATAAACATCACAATGCAAATGCACCTTCTACTACACAAGGTGATTAAAATGAACTTTTAAATGATTGTATAAATTACAAGATGGTTAAATTTCAGCTATGAAATCTTAGATACAATCGGTGCATCGCACGGGTTGAATAAACCAAAAACAACCCCGGAGCAACATACAGGTTAGTAAAGCCTCATTTCATATAACTAATTACATCGACTAAAATAAAAAGACAATAACAATAAAAAAAAACATATAAACTTCTCTAAAAGCCATTTAAATTCTGCCATCTGCTCATTCAACCGTCTGCCCCAACATTACGTACAAAACACGTGCACCTTCTAATACACAAGGTGATTAAAATGAACTTTTAAATGATAGTATAAATTTCAAGATGGTTAAATTTTAGCTATGAATTCTTAGATACAATCGGTGCATCGCACGGGTTGAATAAACCAAAAACAACCCCGGAGCAACATACGGGTTAGTAAAGCCTCATTTCATATAACTAATTATATAGACTAACACTAGTGGAAAAATACCATTTTACATCGCACTTTCTAGATCGGTTGCAGTATAACCGATTTAGAAAGTGATTAGGTATCATTTTATTGTCAGACCTCATTTTGATCTAAATATTCGTTAGTGCCTAAGTATATTTTTACCTGAGGTCAGGTCTAGTTTAGTGTAGTACTCCCTCTGTCCCGCTTTAACTTTCCCGTTTGCCTTTTTTCCGGTCAAACTTTTTTAATGTTGACCATAAATTTATGAAAAAATACATTTAATTATGATGTGCCATTGTTAGAAAGAGGATTTTCATAAATATATTTTTCAAACATTATGATTTTATAATTCTTTTAATAATAAAAATTACGAATAATTATGGTCAAAATATTATCAATTTGACCCCCCAAAAAAAGTCAAACAGGAAACTTATAGCGGGACAGAGGGAGTAGTAATTATGAGTTCATGGCTGTACTTTAATTGTCCTTCTCCTCCGCTTTCAACCTTCTCCTCCGCGATTCATCTCCTCCCCTCACCATACTGCACCCTTTATTATAATTTATACATATATATATATATATTATTTTCCTTATCTCCACCGGTGATTAAAGGAGGTGGGTGTAATGGGATCCAAAAGCCCCACCACCGCAGGCTGGAACTTGTAGAGAGAAATGGGGTCGAAGACCCAGACATTGCTTGGGTCGATGGGCAAGTGGAGAATATCGAAGGAGATGACGTCGAGGTCCAAACTTTTGATGGAAAGAAGGTAAATTAGGTTATTAAGATTAAACAGCTTGAGAAGATAAAATAAATAATCTCACATTTGTTCTCCAGTGTCAAGAGACATTATGTTGTTCTCTGTGCGTGGAAATAGGTATTACTTGCTAAATTGTTGCTCATTGGATATTTTGATTTCTTGAATGGCATAGCATCATAGCTAGTAAAATATAGTAGAATGTTTTTATTTGTCAAGTCAAATAAAATTCCATAGTAAAACAAGCTCAACTGCTCTAATTTTGCTCATTGTTCACTTACATATTTTTTATTTTTTTGTTTTTCTTTTGCTTTTCTTGTCCAGGTTGTTGCTAATATATCCAAAATATATCCAAAAGACGAGGATGCATCTGTAAAAGGTCCGAGAGGGACTCTGTGGCTGGGCAGGCTGTTCCTACCTTTCCACCGGCGGGTCATCCAGACTTGAAGTCCCCTGTATCAACCCAGCCACGCTCATATGCTGACATTGTTAAAAATTTCAAGGCTCCAGTTTTCAGCCCCTTCCGTCCGAATCATGCCTCGAACTCGAACAAGTTCTCTGCCGGCTCTAATTCTAATTTTAAGATGAGTTTTTATGATGATTGTTCCAGCAATGTTTTTGGACAAATTGTTGAATCTGATGGCCACAAACATGTTTCATTTTCGGACAAAGAAATTGAGGAACTTGTAGCTCCTTTTGAATTCTCGTTGGTCGGAAAATTCTCCCATGGGTTTCCTACCATGAGAACGCTGAGATTGATTATAGGGAACCTTGATCTCAAAGGTGATTTTTCTGTCTCACTTCTTGAACATAAACACGTCCTTATTCGGTTATCTTGCAAGGAAGATTACACTCGCTTATGGTGTCGCCAAGTGTGGTTTATGGCCGGCTACCCGATGCGAGTATTCAAATGGACTCCACATTTTGTGCCCCAAGAAGAAGCCCCTTTTGCTCCAATTTGGGTACAATTTCCTTACCTTCCAGTACATTTGTTTGATAAGAGAAGTCTTTTTACCATTGCATCCGTCTTAGGCAAACCATTACGCATTGATGCTACTACGGCTGTTTTATCTCGCGCTAGTACACCTCGGGTTTGCATTGAAATTGATCTATCTAAAAAACTTCTCAAAGAAGTGGAAATTGTTCTAGATGGAAAATCTTTAATTCAAGCGGTGGAGTATGAAAATGTTCCTAAATTTTGTGATAACTGTAAACATCTTGGGCATGTTTTATCTGCTTGTTTGAAGCTGCCCTTGGCAGAGGTTCGCCCTCCGAATACGTTGGTATCCCGTCCAGTCCAGGCCTCTTCTGAGAATACTTCCGCCCATCAGACCACAGACCAGGTTACGCAGCAGCCCGTTAGTGCCGAGATCGTTCACCAGGCCAGCCTCCCTAAACCAGTTTTGCCGACACCCGACGACTTTGATTTGGATGACTCGATTTCTTTAGAATCGAAAGGAATTATTACTTTTACTCCAGGACGGAATAATCCAACGAACAAGCCACTGAATGTTGCAAAAATTAAAGATGATATCCTTCAATCTTATGATCGATTTGATGATGATTCCGAAGTTTGTAATGACTCTTATTTCATGCCTAACGGCTTTGTTGGGAAGAATTTTTACTTGGAGGGTGATTGCGCTGACTCCGATTCGGAGCCTATTTTAGTACCCCCAATGAAAAAAGTTAAGAAAAAAGCGAAGATCAATACCGAGAAGCCTAAGCAGGCCAAGGAACGGGTGGAAACCATAATGGTGGATCCCGATAAATCTGCAGTTCAGAGAGGAAAGGTTCAAGACCATGATATGGATATGAAATTTCAAACGGTTGTGAGCAAGAAAAGGCAAAAGGAAGAAAAATCTCGGAAAAAACAAGTAAATGGCTCGTAGCTAGTTACGGATTTGTTTGGGTCTTGGCACCACATAAGTATCGTTTTTTCGTTTTGTGGCTTTATTTGGGACTTGTCCCCCTAGAAATTATCGGCTTTGTAAGGGAATAGGCCCCCCTAATCTTGTTTGTTATATTATATGGCACTTTAAAAAAAAAAAAAAAAAAAAAAACTTGCCTAGGAACGGGGAGAAATCACTGATCCCATCCGAGGCCTCTAAGGACCCTCCTGGAGTGGACATAGTTAGAAATCAAAATCACACACATGCATCGCCTAGGACCGGGGCGAAATCATTGGTCCCATCCGAGGCCTCTATGGACCCACCCGGACTGGCTAGCCAACAAGCTCGTGAATCAGGAGCGAAATCACAGATTCCCCCGAGGCCCCGTCGGACCCTCCCGGAGTGAGCAAAGCACACACATATATATTACCATTTCATGTTAAGCATAAAGGTTTCACGAGAATACTTGCCTTGAATAATTAACGACGAAATGGACAGAACGGAAAATCAACCACGATCGCTAGGAACCGACAATCCCGAACCTAACGATTCGAAGAATACAATCACAACCATTTCTATACGAGTACGAAAATGGAAGACACCTGAAAACCCACCTACGAATCATGTAAATTCGTACAAAAACAACAACGAGGGCGGGTCGCGACCGAACCCTCTCGATTTATCAAATACCACGAAATTTAAATGAAATCGTAGGGAAAATATGAATACCACTAGGATTCATCACATACATCATGGATTAATCAACAACACGAAACAAATCGGGCGTTAAATTGAAAACCCCCAAACTCCCCAAAAATAGGGTTCTAAGAGATTACCTTGGATCAAAGACAAAGAACACAAGTAGATGTTGTTAATCTACACCAAGAACTCAAGGAAGATGATAGTTGAGGTGATTGGAAGACAAAATTGCCTTTGGATCGCTCAAGCCGCGGGGAAGGATATGAAATGAGAAAAATGACCGGAGTTGACCTGTTGTGGCCCTTATATACTGGATCTAATTAGCGCACGCTACTCTCATGGTTAGCGCGCGCTAACGGGATCGTCCAGTAGTCCAGTAGCTCCTGTCCTAAGATGCTATCACGCGCTACTACAATGAAATTAGCGCGCGCTAACGAGTGCAGACCGTAGTACAGACAGCGCTCAAAGATGGAAAGCGGCGAATTCTTCCCCGGATGAAAACAACGCGACCCGACACCAAACAACAGACTTAAGAAGACACACGAATGACGAGTTCGATTCAGAAATGAAGCGCTAAAAGAAAACACGATTCTAACTACCCAAAGGTTTGGAAAATGACAGTAATGGCCCCATAAGTTTGGGAAATTACAAAACGACCCAAAACATCCGAAATACACGATACACGATCGAAACACCAAACGAAAGCTCACAACCTGCATAATAACATAAGACGGATTTGCGGCAACCCCTAAACGGTGGTTGCGAACAACGATTACGAGAATCGAACCAAATAGCGACGAAAATGACATTGAACACGGAATTGAGTAGAACATGTCTGAAACAAGCTCGGATGGCAAAAAGTCCAGTATTAAATATTCTCGAAATATCCATACGGTTACAAGCGAGTCACTAAAAATAAAAAATACACCAAAATAAAAACCGGAAAAAGAAAAAATGCGGATATTACATTCTCCCCCTCTAAAAACAAGTTTCGTCCTGAAACTTAAGAAAACAAACAACTCGGGGTACCTAGCACTCATGCTATCCTCGATTTTCCAAGTTGCTTCCTCAACACCATGTCTTGACCACTGCACCTTGACCAATGGAATGGTCTTATGCCTCAGTCGCTTCTCACGGTGCTCCAAAATTTTCAAGGGGACGCCCCTCGAAGGTAATATCCTCAGCGATATCGATCTCACCATAGTCGATGACATGACTAAGATCCGGAATATATTTCCTCAGCTGGGAAACATGGAAAATGCTATGGACGTGACTCAAAGACGGAGGCAATGCCAAGCGATACGCCAACTCGCCAACCCTCTCGAGAATCTCAAAGGGCCCAATAAATCTCGGACTCAACTTTTCCTTCTTTCCGAAGTGGAAAACTTCCCTCGTCGGTGACACCTTCAGCAAAACGTGGTCTCCCACCTCAGATTCCAAAGGTCGACGACGAACATAAGCATAGGATTTCTGTCGACTATGAGCAGTCAACATCCTCTCCCGAATCAATTCCACCTTCTTCCTCGTCTCCAAAGAGACATCCGGTTCGGTCCCGACCAAGTCGGACGCCTCGTTCCAACAAATCGACATCGCCATCGATAAAACGCCTCATACGGTGCCATCTTGATCAATGCGTGCCAACTATTGTTGTACGTGAACTCAATCAACGACAAATGCTCCTCCTAATCACTGCTCCAATCGAGAGCACAAGCACGCAACATATCCTCAAATGTATGGATAGTGCGCTCCGACTGTCCATCCGTTTGAAAATGAAAGGAAGTACTCAGATGCAAACGAGTACCCAATGCCTTATGTACTGCCTGCCAAAAATACGATACAAAACGACCATCATGATCCGAAAAAATAGACTATGGAGTACCGTGAAGCCTCACTATCTGCGCAATAAATACACGAGCCAGTCTTTCCGGACCCCAAGTATCCTTGATGCCCAGAAAGTGTGCCGACTTGGTCAGACGATCCACAATCACCCACACCATATTCATACCAGACTTCGATCTCGGCAAGCTTGTGACGAAGTCCATCAAAATATCTTCCCATTTTCATTCCGGAATAGGAAGCGACTGCAACAACCCGGCTGGTCGCTGATGCTCGATTTTGACCTGCTGACAAGTCAAACATCTTGCTACAAATTGTGCGACATCCTCTTTCATATCATTCCACTAAAAGTTCCTCCTTAGGTCCTTGTACATCTGACTCGAACCAGGATGAACTGAGTAAGGCGTAGTATGGGCCTCACGCAAAATACTCTGCCTCAATTCCAAGTCATTCAGTACGCAAAGTCGACTCTGGAACCTCAACACACCATCTTCGTGATCACAAACCCAAGAGAGTTCCCCTTAAGAACATTCTCTCGAATTTGAGCAATCATCGGATCCTCCAACTACTTCAGTTTAATTTCATCGATCAGCGACGACGAAATTTCCAAAGCACATAGTTGCCCCTGGCAACAAAATCTCGACACTCAACTCGATCAAATCACATCGAAGCGCAGATTGAGACGTAAGTATCTCAAGTGTCCGTAACGTAACCGGCTTCCGACTCAAGGCGTATGCCAAGACGTTCGCCTTGCCCGGATGATAAAGGATTTCGAGGTCATAATCCTTAATCAACTCCAACCACCTTCTCTGCCTCATATTCAACTCCCGCTGAGTAAATATGTACTTTAGACTTTTATTATCGGTAAAAATCTGACATGCAGAGTCAAAGATATAATGACGCCAAATCTTGAGCGCAAAAACAACTATCGCTAACTCTAGATCGTGAGTAGGGTAGTTGAGCTCATACGGCCTCAACTGTCTCGATGCATAATCAATAGTCACCCAAGACCCTGACCCGAGGCATTGCTATAAATAGCAAAACTCTTGTTGCCACATAGCAACGCTAGAATCGGGGCTGAAGTCAAACGCCTCTTTAGCTCCTCAAAACTTAACTGCCTTTCGTCATTCCAGACGAACTTCTCAGATTTCTGAAGCAACTGCGTAAGTGGCAGATCCAATTTCGAGAACCCCTCAACGAACCTATGATAGTAGCCAGCCAAACCCAAGAAACTACGGACCTCCTTTAGATTCTTAGGCGTTGTCCAAGCCTTAATCTTCTGTGGATCCACAGACCCCCTCGGCTGAAATCTCGTGACCCAGAAACATCACTTCTTTCAGTTAAAACTCACATTTCGAGAACTTCGCATAGAGTCGTTCGGTCCTCAAAACGTCCAACACCACATGCAGATGATGCGCGTGCTCCTCCTCATTCTTCGAGTAGATAAGGATGTCATCAATGAAAACAACGACACACTTATCCAAATACACAATGAAAACCTTGTTCATCAACTAGATGAACACTGCCGGTGCATTAGTTAATCCGAAGGGCATAACCACAAACTCATAATGTTCGTATATCTTCCGAAAAGTTGTTTTCGGGACATCGGACTACTTCACCCGACGCTAATAGTATCCCGATCTCAAGTCGATCTTCTAGAATACCGCAGCTCCCTGCAACTGATCAAACAAGTCATCAAACCTAGGTAAGGGAATCTTGTTCTTGATGGTCACTTTATTTAGCTCGCGATAGTCGATACATAAATGCAGTGAACCATCCTTCTTCCGCATAAACAGGACCGGTGCATCCCAAGGCGAAGCGCTCGGTCGAATATATCCCGACTCAAGAAGCTCACTCAACTGCTTCTTCAACTCAGCCATCTATGAAGGTGCCATGCGATACGGCGCCTTCGAAATTAGAGACGTATCTGGCTCTAACTCGATAGCGAACTCAACCTCACGGTCCGGTGGTAACTCCGGCAACTCGTCAGGAAAAACATTTAGGAACTCACTAACGACCGGGATCGATGAAAACTCGACCCCACCATCTTCCGTCTTCAAAGCGTAACATCAATAACCAGTACACCCCTTCCGCGGGAGTCTCATCGCCTTCAAGGCGTTAATTACGAACTTCTGGTTTCCCCTCTTTCACCCAATGAAAGAGTACTCGGTGCCGTCCTCGGCTAACATGGTGATGATCCTCATGCGGTAGTTCATGATCGCACCATGCCGCTCGAGCCAATCATCACCAAGAATCAAATCCTCACCCTCAATATCCACAACAATAAGGTTAGAGAGCCAAGCCCTCTCACAAATAACCACAGAGCAGTCTCGGATCTCCCGATCACCAACTATCCGATCACCGCTAGGAAGTTTAACGGTGAAAGGCTCACAAGACGACAAACAGTCAAGACTCAAACGGCGTACACACTACAGAGAGATGAACGAATGCGTAGCACCCGAACTAAAAGGTACACTGACAGGATGAGAATGAATATGAACGGTACCTGTAGCCACAGTAGCCGCTGGATCATCGGCCCTCCTCATCTCGATACACGCGGATGAGTGGAGCCGACACTGGAAGATCCCCCTCTAGCGGACTGGCCCCGACCTCTCCCTCGGCTGGCACTCTACGGAGGCTGCGGAGGAAACGACCCCTGGTTCACACTCGGCCTCTTAGGCGCTGGGAAAGAAGTCTGAGTGCCGAGAGTCTGTCCTAAACGATCACAAAAGGAAGCCTTGTGGCCCACCTGGCCACAAGTATGACAAGTCAATGGTGGACGGGGACCCTCCCGGTTCCTATGACCCGGCTGACCACAGTTAAAACATCTGATCTCTCAAGTGGGGCACTGGCAATACCTCGAAAACCCCCAGAGAAACAAGCCGAACCGCCCACAGGAACGTTAGCAGGTTGAGACTTCTGCTGAATTCCGCCCTTGTGACTCGAAAAATTACCAACGGATTTCTGTTTCTTACTTTCTCGAGCCGCCTCACTGGCCATCAAGGACATATCATAAGCAAGAGCTCTACTCTGATAGTCCTTTAGGGTGGTTCATGCGAATCCAGACATGTAATCACGAATCCTCGGTTTCATTCGCCTCGAGAAGTGGCAAATTTTGTCACTCTCCTCCTTAACCTGGGCCTTCACGTATCCCAATTCCCAGTTGAAATCTGCAATGGCCTGAGAAACTGGAACATCTCGAGGCTGAGCATCATAAAAAGCATGGACCCGCGCCTGGCGAACTAGACACGGACAGTACTCAGCTTCAATAAGTTCTCAAAACTCGGCCCACGACGCATCATGATCCTGAGGCCTGACAGCCTCCCACCAATCAGCAGCATCCCCAGTGAGAAAATATCGGGCGATTGGGACCTTGCGATCCTCAGGACAATTTGGGGCAACAAAGACCTTGGATATCTCTTTGATCCACCCCTCCGAACCAATCGGGTCTTAAGACCTAGAAAACTGAGAAGGATGCATCTTGGTGACATCCTGAAGCCAACGATCCGCTCCGTCCCGAGCATCATGATCCGGAGTCGGTTTTGAACCGCCTGGACTATTGCATCCATTTAGTTCACCATTTGTTGCATCACAGCTGCAACACCAAAGTAGGCGCCATTACCGGCTGCGCCATCTTGAGTAGCAGTATGGCTCTGACGGCCATCAGTACTGTCGGCTCCAGAAGAATGTGATGTGGCCGCCCCACTAGCTGCCCCACGTCCCCGGACGCATCCACGACCACAACCTCTACCTCGAACTCTCTCAGCATCCATACTGGAGATAAAAGATAGCAAAAGCAACTCGATGATAAGTACAAGAGGGAAACAATCAAAGTTCAGGAAACGGAGGTACAATACGAGAAAACAAGATAATCGAGTGAGGAAAACTTATGAACACTGGAAGTACCGAGATGATGGCAGCGTGATGATGATGTGCAAAATAAAACACAACTAGACCCAATTAACCGACAAGCCTAGGTATCCATAAACTCGTCTCTGATACCATTTTCTGTAATACCCCCAAGATATTCAGGGTATATTACAACACCGTGTACCCCCACGTGGGACCCACCATGATAAATAAGAAATACCGCTCGTCTAACCATCTCGGTAACCAAGACGAAAAATTCAATAGAACGCCCGGTACAACCGGTAAACCAGACATCACCGAAAATTACAAATAACATTTAGTATACAAACCAGTTCCAAATCAAAACGCCTAAGTACTCGCGAGTACGGTCAATCAGTTTACAAACTTGAAAATGAACGTTTAAAATGGACAACTGAAATAAAAGGACTGAATTGCACATGCAAACAACCCTGGCCAACATCCTCGTACTACTCCAGTGCTCGCTCGATCGGCTGAACGCAACCTGAAATTCATAACACAAATTTTCCCAAAACGGGTCCCTAGAGGGGTCAGCAATTACGCTAGTACAAGTAATCAAGCCAAACCAATCGCTTACACATTTCATAGTACATGCATCAAATCGTTTCAAAATCAAAACAAGACATGTCTTTCCCAGAAAACAAACAGTCAAATATCACAGTTCAAACTTGCCTAGGAACGGGGCGAAACCACTGATCCCATCCTAGACCTCTAAGGACCCTATCGGACTAGCCATAGTTAGAAATCAAAATCACGCACATGCATCGCCTAGGACCGGGGCAAAACCACTGGTCCTATCTGAGGCCTCTATGGACCCTCCCAGACTGGCTAGCCAACAAGCTCGTGAATCAGAAGTGAAATCACAAATTCCCCCGAGGTCTCGTAGGACCCTCCCGGTGTAATTCCCCCAAAACCGTATGGGAATATTACACACCGTAGATCCTTCTCACCAGGATCTACCAGACTAAACATCACAAAACGACCAGTGTTTGCCCAGTCGGGGCAAACAATACAATGATACGGATCGTTAAGCTCAATTATAAACAACTACACGGACCGGTGAGGTCGTACGACTGACGTAACCAGAAAAATACAACTCTTTACAATGAATACTCACGCAAGGGTAAAGATACAAAATAGCGGAAGGCGGATTACGACTCTGATGATACAACACAACTCGACTTAACTCGCAACTCTCGATTAGTATCGTAGCCCGTCACTTCCTGTGTCAATCCTATGACTGCTCCCCGAACCTGCAAGCACCTGGACACAAAACAGACATACACCCCCCGATTACTCGGGGGTTAGCAATATTCCACTATTTTGCTAGTGCAAGTATAATACAATATGAAATGCAACAAGTAAATAGCAACCATGAATTTGATACGGAAATCAACTATCAAAATGTTCCCGAGAAGTTTTAGAATTTCGAACTCAAGCAAAGAAGTATTTGAAAAGAACTCGTCATCTCGGGGATTTTTAAAGAGGAATTCTTTTGGACCTCGAGTCCCACTTTACAAAACCTTTTCGAAAGCGTTAGGGATGCATCCCGATTTTCGTTTCAAAACACACTAGTTAGGATATCATAATGGGTCCGTGACCTAACTTTAAAACGTTATCCAATCATCACTGTTACACGATCACTGTTCGTACACATCATGTACCAAATTCCAGAGGCCTCGACGGACCCTACCCGGACCACACGCATTGTTCGTACACATCATGTACCGAACTCCAGAGGCCTCGACGGACCCTACCCGGACCACACACATTGTTCGTACACATCATGTACCAAACTCCAGAGGCCTCGTCAGACCCTACCTGAAACACACACATCGTTCGTACACGTCATGTACCGAACTCCAGAGGCCTCGTCAGACCCTACCCGGAACACACACATTATCACGACACAACTCATATTGATCAACTCAACGCATCACCATGAATAACACACATTATTACTAATATGTCAAACCATTCAACAATACACCGTAATACATATTCAAGTATTTAATCAAACTGACACAAATATCATAATCATCACGATAACTCAACCATGACCAATCACGTACGACACAAACCATATGATTAACACAACCAATGCCATTACACGACGTTAATCAAGTGAGGATATCATCATTACCATCAATCGTTCACAATAATCAAATAACACGAAGCATATTCACGAAGGTAAACCAAATCACCATAAACCTAACACGATTCACAAGACCAAATCGTATAGGAAGATACTTGCCTCGATAACTGATACCGAACAATACGACGAACACGGCTCAACCGGGAAACCTCGAACACCTACAATCCTCCGAAAAAACAATAAAGATACGATTACAACGAGAATCAAGACCAAAAATAACAGAAATCCCACCAAACTATCGAAGAAAAACTCATTGGGACATTTAATCGAACATTAGATGTTCAATAACTCCCAAGAACAGTCGAATCACCAATCGAGTTAAACAAACTCGAAATATGGATATACAACTGACCGCGATGTCGAGACGCGTCAAAATTTGATATTTATAGAAAGTCCTTGGCTTACTTCTACTAACTAGTAGTATCGGAAAGTAAGGGTCGATCCCACGAAGAACGGATGAATTAATCGAACTTCTTGAGTTGAATATTGTTGAGAAACAAAAAATAGTAATACTAAATAAATAATATTACTAAAAATAATAATACTAGATAGACTAAAAAAGGGCGGGGGTGGGGGGTTGGTTCAAAGTAAACAAACTAAAATAACAAGTAGGCAAATAAAAAGAAGTA
Source organism: Orobanche coerulescens (assembly GCA_033398695.1). Taxonomy (NCBI): domain Eukaryota; kingdom Viridiplantae; phylum Streptophyta; class Magnoliopsida; order Lamiales; family Orobanchaceae; genus Orobanche; species Orobanche coerulescens. The sequence goes on from CM065816.1 coordinate 31,462,315, forward strand.
GAATTTTAGTAAGGAAAAATGATTGTGATTAATATCCAGTTCTTAGTTCCATTATCCCCCGTTCTAATTTAATTTATGAATTAATGCAGCACTTTATGTTTTCTTAATTCCTAATGAACTCCTACTCCGAAATCAACAACAAGATCTATTAACCCCAATCGTTTCTTAAGTTTATTTAATCAAAACAAGCTCTTCAATTAAACCTATCTAGACGAAGGATTCAAAACAAACTCTTCATATGCATTAGGAACCAAAACGATGGAAATAGACAAGATATTGAGTTCACAAGCTCGACCCAAGGGATCTTTTAGATTTTGTGTTACCCAACTGAATAAAATCAATTGTTGCTGTAGGTCACAAGTCGTCCAGGAATAAGTCTAGAGGGTGGGTGAATAGACTTATTTAAACTCTTAAACTCTTTTTCTCAAAGAGTGAGTTTCTTCAGCTGATAGATAAACAAATGACTTGGAGTCGTTTGTTCTAAATACGTGCGGGAGTCAGCTGATGACGAATTTAAAACAACTAATGAAACACTTAACAATGGATGCAGCAGTTAGAGTATGATGCTATAAAACAGTAAAGTACGCAGGCAATTATAGTGGTCTCAGAGGTGGGGTAATCCTCTACTAATCCACTTTTCTCCAAACCAGTTGGAGATGAATTCACTATAATTCTCAACCAGTGATAAATATTACAGTGATTCAACCAAACTACAACAGCTTCCAACCAGTGGAATTCCGTGCCGTTGTAACACACTTGACTGCCTTGCACCTCTTGATCCTCGGTCCTTGGATGCCTTTACAGTATCTAACTTCAACCAGTGAAGTACCCCGAACTCAGGATTTAAGACACGAGTTTTTGTCTTCTCCAACTAAGAGCTTCTTCAAGTATGAACTTTTTAGAACCGCTCTTTTAACGATGCTTGTATTTCGCTTTTAGATTGCTTGAATGCTTTGATAGCTTGAAAGTATATTAGCACCGGTAGTTGCTCAACTTCAAATCTTCGGATATATATAGATGATGATCCTTTGAGCATTTCTTCATAGCCGTTGCAAATCTGTAACAAACCAGTCCGTTGGAGGGAGACTTTTTTGTTTATTCTTTTCTGAACGTTGCAAGGCTGGATTCCCATATTTTAATCTATCTTCCGACCGTTGTGAAGACTCTGCATGTGAGGCGCCGAATCTTTTGATTATAATACGATTAAAGTCTTCAAGGTGGGTCTGGATGAATTAATTAATTCATATCCTTTGCGGGAATCTCTCCAATTTGTCTCTTCACGTTGCATGTGACTTTCCGTAATACTTGACTTTTCAACGCATGCTGACGTGGACTTGGAGTACTTGGCTGATCTCGACTAGGCTGATGTGTAGGTTAACTTCTCTGCAGTTCTGGACCTCTCTGATGTTCACGGTTCGGAACTCGCCTGATCAGATGACTTGTCTGAGGTATCTTGACTGCAGTCTGGTCAAACATCCCTGATGATTTTTGTTGACCAGAACTTCTCTGACTTGACTCGGCTGTACTTCTCTGATGAACTCAGCTGATCTCTAGTACTTAGACGATTTTTAGCCTAACTTATTTTGGCCTATAGAAGATACTCATTTGGTTCTTCCTTACATTTTGCCAAGTTTTATACTCAACATATTTTGGCCTATGGAAGATACTCATTTGGTTCTTCCTTACATTTTTGCCAAGTAATAAACATTTGAATTTACATTAATGACATCATCAAAATCTAACAAGTATTCCTAACAAATTCCCCCTATTTTGATGATGGCAAAAATTTTAAACAAGTAATCAAATGTACAAGTCTGCATTTAGGTGCAAGACACAAACTCAAAATCAGTCTTGTTTTGAGACAACTAGGAGTTGTCATTCAAATGACTATATATATTAATTTTCTGTTGATTACAAGTACATGGCTTGAATAGAGTAAATACAGAAAATGTTCAAGTACATAAATCATTACAAGTACAAAATAAGTGAAAGTCATCTGCCTCTTCCTCTGCCTCTTCGAATAGGCTGTTTGGCAGGTCTGAAGGGTTTAGCTCCGATTGGTCTTGTCTTGACAGGGGCAAGACCATACTTCCTTTTCACAACTAGAGCTGTGAAGTCTCGCTCTTCTTGGGATGAAAACTTGTTCTCAAGACATAGCTTTTTGATTTTTCTCTGTAGCGCAAGTTCATCCAACGCACCTCCTCTCTCCAAAGTAGGAGGGTCTTTGGCACTGAATGGAGGGATCATGGGATGTGCATTTCGTTCCTTAGAATGTTTTACAAGAATAGCCCAGAGTTATGGATGAGCTTCTTCCATGAAATTGATGAAGATCAGCTGAGGTGAGAGATTATCATCCTGGAGTATTTCCCAGATGTAGTAGTCTCTGATGAATTTCTTTCTTGCAGATCCCCACATGGGCAGAGCTTCATATGGTACAAAATCCTCAACATACCACAACTCCTTGCCTTCCCATTCTAGAGTAGGCTCAAAACCTCCTCTAGTCCTCCTCTTCTTGCCTTCAGGCTGGTCAGCCTGTTCTTCTGGTTCTGCTCCTCCCTTCCTCTTGGCTGAGGATGTCCCAGCAGTGATCATCTGGACATCCTGCCTCTTCTTCGTTCTAAGCTCCTCCCTTATCTATCCTTGTATGCTGCCTTCCCCCTGTATTCTATCTTCCCCCTTTTTGCCAGCATCAACTAAAGTAGTTAACTGCTGCTCCATCCTGCACATCCAGTCAGACATGCCAAATGGCATTCTGTTGTTCGTAGGGAGAGGAGGCTGAGGTACTTCCCTCTGCATCAAAGTGTCAATCTTGGCATTGATGGTTTGGAGGTCAGGAGTGACCTGAGATGCCAGCAGCTCTCCAATGGTATCCTTCACTATTTGCCTGATCAGCTCAGTCACGGCAGGTGAGATCTGAGCTGGTGGAGAGTGCTCGCCTGAGCCTTCTGCAATTGAACCACTGGACTGCAGGCTCCTATCTGCAGCTGGTACTCCAGATGGGGCCTTCTCTGGGGTCCCTGATCTGGAGTCCTCAGCTAACTCCGCATCCAGGCTGGTGTACCGGGCAGGTGCCCCAGCCCTGTCTGCAGCGCAGCCTCTTGTATTGGCTCTTGCTCCGGCTCCGTTTCTCCTTCTTCCTTCTCTTGCTCTTTCTCCTGCTCTTCCTCCTTTTCTTCTTTATCAATATTTTCTTTTTCTTTCTCAGCTCTTTGATCTCCTCCCTCATCTTTATCATCATCCTCATCATCATCATTATCATCATCCTTTTTCCCATCCTTTTTATCTTCTCCTTCATCATCTTTTTCACCTTCATCATCATCCTTCTCTACTTCTTCATCCTCCTGTTCTACTTCTTCCCCTCCTTCTTCTTCTTCATCAACTAACTCTTCTGTTTTCTCAATTTCCTCAGATTATTTTTCAACTAAAATGTTTTCTTCTTTTCTCTCTTCTTGTCCTTCTTCTTCGTCGTCTAAAACAATAACCTCTTCTTCTCCATCTACCTCTTCAATCCTAATTTCTCTGTCTTCTTCCTCCTCATCTTACTTTCCAAATGAACCATCAAAAATACTATACATTATGGAATGGATGAATTAGTCCATGTTGGTTTTAAAATGAGACATGAACCAATTCTCCTGGAGGATTAAAACTACGTCTGATTCTTTACAAAAATGAATCAGTACATCCTCTGTGGCTTGGGGATATTCCCAACCACTGGTTGCAATATAAGCTTGAAGATCAGTAAATGACAGGGTTTTGAAAAACATCCACTCTTCAAAAAGAGTGTTTTAAGGCTTGTGGTTTAACAAGCTGTAATTGTTCAATGGACAAGTTGAAAACATTGTTGTCCAACAGGTTGAATGTATAATTGGCTTCAGGGATTGAGATGATTAAACCTGCTTCTTCTTCCTCAGGAATGTATGCTGGAGTGAGGACAGCCACAATCTGAGTTTCGAGGGTGCCTGGGGCAGGCTGGTCTTCCAGGTGAGTAGGTGACCTGGCTGCAGGACTAGCATAGTGATCTGGCTGCTCCTCCTGGCTAAACTGCAGACGCCTGAGCCTCTTGGGAGAGGGTTCTGGAGATGACTGCATGACGGATGGCTCTCCAGGGGCTGGTCCCCTCCTCTTGAATCGGACAGCTATTGGGGTATTGTCTGACTCGGAGTCTGACTCGACTGCAGTTGGGTGGACGTCTGCAGGTCGGTCCGACTCGCCTGATGAATAGTATCTGGGGTAGCTCCTTGTGTCAGGCAACTCCTTTAACATTTGAGCTGCTCTTCTATTTCCTCCCAACTTTCTCAACGTTTCTTGGTCCAGATGACCAAGTCTTTTGTTGGGGTGGAAGGGGTCAGTGCTTCCCTTCGCCACACCTGTCTTCTCAAGGATCCAACTCAGCTGCGTTCCAAACGCCAGCTTGGATCTAAATCTTTTTTCATCAGAAAGCCATTCGGCTTTGTTGACTTCTCGAACAAGCTGCCTAAAGATATAGTCAGCCCAATCAATTTCCTCGTCTTGAATCAGTGCTCCCAGCACTGTGAACTTCGCCGACGACAGTTGGTCGTAACTGCCGGCCATTCCCATAATGATTTTGTTGGTTATATCCAACGCAAAGCGATAGACCTTTTTAATCTCACTCCTTTTAGCAGTGAGTTTCAGCTTTTCCGGCTGAATCTCCGTCTTGATCTTCTTCCAGGTTTCGGCTGCTGATTGCTTGAGTGCCTCGACAGCTATGCCGCGGTGCTTCATACCAAAAACTGTACGAATCGATTCCCGCGATGTGTCGACTTGCCTTCCGCCAACTGTGCTCCGAATTCCATCCTGATCAAATAGGCTTCGCGGTAGAACGCGATAACATCTTCTTTGTACAAATGTTGAGGGCTGATGTCCAGGAATGGGTAGATCCCATTTAACTTCATCGTGCGGATTAGGTCAAGCACGTCGTAATCCTCCAGATTTGCTTCCAACAGGCCTTCGAAATCGACGATCAGAGAGAAGATAATTTGGTCCTTGACCGATTTCATGTTAACGCCTTCGAAATAGGATTCCATTTCTGCAAACAAAGGATTTTTAGTGTATTTGGAGTTCAAGAATTTTTTTCTCTGTAAATCTAGGGTTTCTGGTAAGCGTAAAAGGTAAAGTGAGGATTTTATTTCCTTATAAAGAAAATGAAAAGACGTATGGATTAAATTATTATTTCTTTTGAAACGGTGGTACGCCTTTTGAGATTCTATTTAAATTTCAAATTTGAATCGGTGGTCCAGGTTTTAATTTTGAATTTTGACGGTTGGTTTTAATTGGCCACCGTGGAGGTCGATTTAACAAGCGATTGCCACGTGTATTTAAATTGCCACTTGTGAACCACTTGTGAACCAAAATTAATATAATATTATTATACATAAGGCAGATAATAATTAAATATTCAGAGGTCGGTTGAGTTTAGAAAACTTAGCTGGTTTGATTGTTGACTGTTGACCGCTCTGCATCAGGTGAGTTGACTCCATGGACTTCTCGCCTGAGATTCTGATCAGCTAGGTTCCTTTGTCCGTCCTTCGTCCTCTTGTCTGCATCAGCTAGGATCTGATTCCCTTAATTAGCTGGGTCCGTCCTTCCTCTGATATGCTTCAGCTTGTTTCTGTACTAGATTCCCAATCTAGTAGACCGAGTTCTCTGCTCAACTCCAAGAACCTTTCTTCTGGCAAAGGTTTGGTAAAGATGTCAGCTCTTTGGTAGTCTATGCTGACTCTTTCAACTCTAACTCATTTATTAAGCACGTGTTCTCTGATGAAGTGGTGCTTAACATCAATGTGCTTGGTCCTCGAATGCAAAACCGGATTGTTGGTTATTGCAATAGCACTATTGTTATCACACCAGATAGGGACTTCATTGGCAATGATATTATAATCCCTTAGCTGCTGTCTGATCCACAAGATCTGGGCACAGCAACTACCTACAGCTAGGTATTCTGACTCTGTGGTAGAAATAGAGTTAGAAACCTGCTTCTTACTAAACCAGGATATTAGTCTGGTTCCTAGGAATTGGCACGTTCCACTAGTGCTTTTCCTATTAATCTTGCATCCTGCGAAATCTGCATCTGAATATCCTGACAGCTCGAAGTTGTCGTCCTTGGGATACTATAGTCCAACATTGACTGTAGACTTAAGGTATTTAATGATTCTCTTGGCTGTATCTTGGTGCGACTGCTTAAGCTTGGATTTGAATCGTGCACAAACTCCTATGGCATAGGATATGTCTAGCCTGCTTGCAGTGAGGTATAACAATGATCCAATAAGTCCTCTGTAGTGGGTTCAATCCACTGATATGCCTCCCTCATCTGCATCTAGGTGAGTACTTTTACTCATAGGAACTCTTGCTGGCTTGGCTGATTCCATTCCAAATCTCTTGATTAGATCTCTGGTATACTTAGCTTGGTTGATGAAAATTCCATTTTCCATCTGCTTAACTTGTAATCCGAGAAAGAAGTTAAGCTTTCCCTTCATACTCATCTCGAATTCTCCTTGCACGAGGTTAGAGAATTTCTCACATAACTCTGGATTGGTTGAGCCGAATATGATGTCATCCACATATATCTGGACTATCAATATGTGGCCTTCGTACTCCACTCTGAATAGGGTCTTGTCCACCTTTCCTTTGCAAAAACCATTCTTCTCAAGAAACACAGACAGTGTTTCATACCACGCTCTTGGTGCTTGCTTAAGTTCATAGAGAGCCTTCAACAGCTTGTAGACTTTGTCTCCTTTGACAAAACCTGGTGGTTGCTCTACATAGACTTCTTATTCTAGGATGCCATTTAGAAAAGCACTCTTTACATCCATCTGATAAACTTCAAAATCTTTAAATGTTGCATATGCAAGGAATAGTCTGATGGCCTCTAATCTTGCAACAGGTGCATAGGTTTCATCAAAATCTATTCCTTCACACTGTGCATAACCTTTTGCAACGAGTCTGGCTTTATTCCTAACAACAGCTCCATCTTCATCACTCTTATTTTTGTACACCCATTTAGTGCCAATAACCTTCTTGTGATCTGGTCTGTCTGTTAGTTCCCAAACTTTGTTTCTTTCCATCTGCTCCAGTTCCTCTTGCATGGCATTGATCCATGAATAATCTTCTAAAGCTTGTTATGTTGTTTTAGGTTCTATATGTGACATGAAGCATGAGAACATAGCCATTCCTGCGGGTAGATTTGAATGTCTTGTCTTAACTCCATCAGTCAGCTTCCCGATGATTTGCCGGATTGGATGGTCTTTGAGCCACTTGGGGATATCGTCTTCTTCTGGGTCTGTTCCCCCTATTGAATTGCTCTGGTGGATTTCTGCATCAGCTGGGTTCTGGTCTCCTTGGTCTCGCAATCGGATCACCGCCTTGTCATCTGCAGTTGGAGTCCGATCTGCAGATGAGTCTTTATCGCCTACACTGGTCTTCATCGCCGCAATCGGATCGAGATAGGTTTGGTGATCCTGTCTGATCTGCAGTTGGGTCTTCAGTAGCTACAATTGGATCTTCAGGCTGGTCTGCAGGTGAGTCCACCATTCCAGTGTCATGTACAATGACTTCTTCAAGGGTTTCTGATTTGAGCTTGTTCTCAATTAACTCAACTTGCTTCCTGTACTCAACAGTAGATTCATCAAAAACAACATGGGGTGTTTCCTCCACAACTAAGGTTCTTTTATTAAAAACTCTATATGCCTTGCTTCTTTGTGAGTATCCCATAAAGAGACCGTCATCAGTTTTAGCATCAAAGGCATTTAGTTGTGTTTTACCGTTGTTGTGGATGAAACACTTACAACCAAAAACATGAAAGTAAGCGACAGTAGGAGTTCTATTATTCTAAACCTCATAGGGAGTTTTGCCATATCTCCCTACTATCATACTCTGTTTCAGTATGGCAAGTGTGTTGATGACTTTCAGCCTGAACCTCTTGGGTGTCCGCTTCTACAATCATGGACCTTGCCGCTTCCTTCGTGGTTCTGCTTTCTTCTTTCAAGAACGCCATTACTGGGAGTCCTGGCTGCAGAGAGCTCATGCTGGATCCCATTCTGATCGCTGTAATTAGTGATCGCCTTGTTGAGAAACTCTCCTCCTCTATCTGATCTGATCTTGATGATGGACAGGGATTTCTCATTCTGGATCCTTCTCAGCAGCTCAGGTAGCTTGGTCAAGGTTTCACTCTTCTTATACAAGAAGATAATCCAAGATAACCTTGAGTAATCATCTACTACAACAAGTGCATGCTTTCAGCCGCTTAGAGTCCTTGGTTTGATAGGACCAAATAAATCCATGTGGAGTAGATCTAAGATCCTTGTTGTGAGAGTTGTAGGCTGGAATGGCTTGAATGATGCTCTGGTCTGCTTTCCTTTCTGACAGGCATCACAAAGAGCTTCCTTCTTGAATGCTTCATCTGGAAGTCCTCTGACCAGATTCTGAGAACTAATCTTGTTGATGGCTTTGAAGTTCAGGTGACATAGTCTTTTGTGCCACATCCATCCATTCTCAGCTACTGTCTTGGATAGAAAACAGGAGTTAGGTGTTCCTGTGTTCCAATCTATCATGTAGACATCTCTCCTTCTGAAACCTTGTAGCTTCACTTCTCCAGATAAGATATCTATTACCATACATGGTGAAGACTACTAGATTCTTCTCATCGCAAAACTGGCTTATGCTCAGGAGATTATACTTGAGCCCTTTGACATAATGAACTTTGGATATCACAATATTTCCTCGGTGCAGCTCTCCAAAGTCTTTTGTTTGTCCTCTAGAGCTATCTCCAAAGGTTACATCAGGACCTCTTTATTTGGTGTATTTGGACAGCATCTTCTTGTTCCCGGTCATGTGCCTCGAGCACCCAGAATCTACAAACCATTCTTCACCTCCAAAGTTTGAGTTTGTGGAGATGTGGTTGTAGTCCTTCCACCTTTTCTGCAATCAGACAAGCAGAGATTTAGGTACCCAAATCTGTGTGGGTCCTCTCGGGTTAGCTGGTTTCCTGGAGAATTGATTTCCTTGGATTGTGAAAGTTGTTATCATTATAACCCTTATAAGGTGTGTAAGGTCGAGGTCTGAATCTCCTGTTGGGATTGTATACTGGATATTCCTCAAAATTTTGATAGTGTGGGCCATTTCTAAATCTTGGCTGAGACCATTTATTAAATCTTTGCGGTCTCCACACTTGTTCATTTTGGAAATTAGGATAACCTTGAGGTTTCCATCTGCCCCTCCCATTTTGAAATCTGTTTTTAGGGAGTTGTTGATAATAGTGGGCATGTTGTCTGGGATGTTGTTTCTGCCTGGGCCATTGCCTAGTCACTTGTCTAGGTGGCTACCTTGTGTACCCTGGCTGCAGCCTAGACATGTAACTTGGCTGTTGCCTGTTTTTAAATGTCGGTTTATATGTAGGCTCAGCAGTCGAGACAATTGTTTCTCCCTTGATAAACTTTCTTTTAGAACTAGAGGGAGTGTGAGGATCATATCCAAGGCCTGATTTGGAATATAATGACCTTTTATTGGTACACAATTCTTCCAGAGTTGAAGACATCTTCAGGGAGGTTATTTCCTGCGCCTGAGTCTTATTTACCTGAGTCAGCTTAGTAAATTCGGCTTTGACATTAGCAAGTGCAGCTGATTTTTCTTTAAGTAAAACAGTTAGTCGATTTATCTCATCTGTATTAACATCATCCTGGTTTTTAAAGTCAGCTGCAGTTATCTCAACCTTATTTAGTTCTAGGCTGAGTTTTTCAAAATCATTTTTCAGCTGCCTATTCTCATCTTGCAGCTGAGTCTTCTCGGCTGATACAGCTAGGTGTGCAGATTTAAGTGTCTCAAAATCTTTAAATAGCTGATTTACAGATTCGTGCATATCCATATCTTGTGACATGCCTGAACTATTATTTGAACCAGAGGGTTTTGATGTTACCTCTTCATCAGCTAGGTTGGCCATCAGACAATCATATTCTTCGTCATCATCTGAGAAGAATCTGCTGCTTGATTCTACATGCTCCTGATCTTCTCCGATGAGGGCCTTCCTTCTGTCTTCTTTTCTGCCCACCTCCTTCTTGCTCTCGTCCTTCTTAAGCTCAGGACAGTCCATTTGGATGTGTCCTATCTTGTGACAATTGTAGCACTCCACCTTCCAGCTACCGGCTTTCTGGTTCCTTCTGGGATTCTCCTTATAATTTTTCTTGTATTTGGAGTAATTCTTTCTGAAGTTGCTGAACCTTTGCATAATGAACGCCATTTCTTCCTCAAAATATAATGGATTTGGAGGCTTTACATCAGATAAGCTCTTGGCGGGGGACTCGGCTGCAAATGCTATTCCCTTCTCTGCAGGCTCGGTTGAGGATGAACTTGGAAGCTCGAACTCATAAGCCTTCAAATCAGAGAACAGCTCTTGGATCTTTATCTTATTGAGATCCTTGGATTCTCTCATGGCCACTGCCTTCATGCTCCATTCAGGATTGAGAGATCTTAGAACCTTCAGCGCCATTTCCCTGTTGCCATAAGATTTGCCGAGGGAGTTGATCTCATTGATGATCTCAGTGAACCTTGTGTCCACTTGGTCTATGGATTCGCCATTCTTCATTTTGAAGTTGTCAAACTTTTGAGTAGCGATTGACAACTTATTCTCTTTGATTAGCTCTGTTCCCTCACACATTAAGGCTAATGTGTCCCAGGTTTCTTTAGCATTCTTGCAGTTCTTGATCTTGACCATGGTGGATTTGTCAAGAGTTTGATATAGCACATCTCTGGCCCGGTTATCAAGATTGGCCAGCTTTCTTTCTTCAGGGGTCAGCTCTGTCCTCTTCTTTGGGATCTTCTCTGGCTTCCCTGCTGCGATCTCCTCTGGAGTGTTGTCCTTCTCGAAGATGAATGGACCGTCCTCTATGATGCACCACATGTCATCATGGATTGAAGATAAGTGTGCCTGCATCCTTATCTTCCAAAGATCATACTCACAATCGAAAACACAGGTAGTCTAGAATGCATGTGTTCCATTATAAAATGAGAGTAAAGATATATCTCAGATATAGATCTGGTTCGTGAAATTAATGAACCAACCTCTCTGATACCACTTGTAGGTCACAAGTCGTCCAGGAATAAGTCTAGAGGGGGGAGGTGAATAGACTTATTGAAACTCTTAAACTCTTTTTCTCAAAGAGTGAGTTTCTTCAGCTGATAGATAAACAAATGACTTGGAGTCGTTTGTTCTAAATACATGCGGAAGTCAGCTGATGACGAATATAAAACAACTAATGAAACACTTAACAATGGATGCAGCAGTTAGAGTATGATGCTATAAAACAGTAAAGTACGCAGGCAATTATAGTGGTCTCAGAGGTGGGGTAATCCTCTACTAATCCACTTTTCTCCAAACCAGTTGGAGATGAATTCACTATAATTCTGAACCAGTGATAAATATTACAGTGATTCAACCAAACTACAACAGCTTCCAACCAGTGGAATTCCGTGCCGTTGTAACACACTTGACTGCCTTGCACCTCTTGATCCTCGATCCTTGGATGCCTTTACAGTCTCTAACTTCAACCAGTGAAGTACCCCGAACTCAGGATTTAAGACACGAGTTTTTGTCTTCTCCAACTAAGAGCTTCTTCAAGTATGAACTTTTTAGAACCGCTCTTTTCACGATGCTTGTATTTCGCTTTTAGATTGCTTGAATGCTTTGATAGCTTGAAAGTATATTAGCACCGGTAGTTGCTCAACTTCAAATCTTCGGATATATATAGGTGATGATCCTTTGAGCATTTCTTCATAGCCGTTGCAAATCTGTAACAAATCAGTCCGTTGGAGGGAGACTTTTTTGTTTATTCTTTTCTGAACGTTGCAAGGCTGGATTCCCATATTTTAATCTATCTTCCGACCGTTGTGAAGACTCTGCATGTGAGGCGCCGAATCTTTTGATTATAATACAATTAAAGTCTTCAAGGTGGGTCTGGATGAATTAATTAATTCATATCCTTTGCGGGAATCTCTCCAATTTGTCTCTTCACGTTGCATGTGACTTTCCGTAATACTTGACTTTTCAACGCATGCTGACGTGGACTTGGAGTACTTGGCTGATCTCGACTAGGCTGATGTGTAGGTTAACTTCTCTGCAGTTCTGGACCTCTCTGATGTTCACGGTTCGGAACTCGCCTGATCAGATGACTTGTCTGAGGTATCTTGACTGCAGTCTGGTCAAACATCCCTGATGATTTTTGTTGACCAGAACTTCTCTGACTTGACTCGGCTGTACTTCTCTGATGAACTCAGCTGATCTCTAGTACTTAGCCGATTTTTAGCCTAACTTATTTTGGCCTATAGAAGATACTCATTTGGTTCTTCCTTACATTTTGCCAAGTTTTATACTTAACATATTTTGGCCTATGGAAGATACTCATTTGGTTCTTCCTTACATTTTTGCCAAGTAATAAACATTTGAATTTACATTAATGACATCATCAAAATCTAACAAGTATTCCTAACAGTTGCTACTTGTGATTTAGAATTATAACGATTATGTATTATAACCCTAAGTTTAGCAATAGATATAAAAACCTCTTTTAAGTTGAGCAAGCCAATTAAAGTAAATTATATCATAAATAAATCTACTCAATAACACAAAGATAATTCAAAGGAATTAAGTCAAGAATATGCTACGGGATTAAAATATAAATAATATAGATACGGGTTCAAACATCCCTAAGAACTGGAAAAAAAATGGCCGGACATGATGGCCAAATAAAGCATAGAATAATAATTAGGCATGGAATATCGAGAACCAGAAAATTAAATCTGTTTTCTTTACTGCTTGGTGGTCGAATTATTCTTCACTGAAGCCAGCAATTAAGTCTTGTCTTCGAGTCCTGAATATTGCGGCTGACCTCCCCTTTTTCTTCACGTTAGATGTAGTTCCTGAGATAGTGTGTTCTCTCCTCTATTTATATTGTGTTTTGGGAGCCGTGCCTTTCTTTTTTTCTGGAAGAGTTTTTGTGGTGCTGGCCTCTTAATTGATGAGATGTATATATATACTAATGTCGTGAGATGTATTCCCCCAGCAAGACTCTCCCTCTTTCAATTCTTTCGGCCGCCTTTTCTTTTAGGATTAGGATTCTTCTTTTTACTTTATAATTTTCTCGACCGATCTCTTTTCATAATAGGAGTAGGATTCTTTTCCTCAGTTTCTTTTCGGCCGACTCCCTTCCGTCTTGGACCGGAGGATTTTATTTCTTTCTTGGCCCAAGCCATTTTACGGGCTGATTGGTACTTTTTAGTTACGGGGCCTGAACCGACTTCAGCTAATTGAATTATGCTCTGACTTCAAAAAATAATCGAATTACCTGAAATAATTAATAAATTTCAACGGTGAGGCAAATTGCATTCATAAATAAAATAGGTAGAAAATTAACAAGTTGTGCTAAAATAAAGATAATAGAATCATGCAATTAACACATGGAATTATGCCATATTTTCTACCGATCAAATCTCCCCAAACTTAAACCAATGCTTGTCCTCAAGCATAAAAATATCGAAAGATTTGAAAAAAATTTAAAAAAAAATCGCCCGAGAAGACGCTCCATAAAACTTTAAACTCCATTCAACGACCCAAAATTCACAAATATTTGCTTAAAATAAAAGTTCAAATTCCCCAATCTCCCCAAACTTAAAAGTTTGCTTGTCCTCAAGCAATTTAGAATGAGTTGGATCGAAGCGATAACAAAAGTAGTAATATGATTTTCACCGCCTTGACATATTCAACCTTCATTAACTCAAATAGTGGTGTAATACACGCCTTTTCTGCATAATAAAAACATGCTTTGCATAGGCAATTAATGAAAGTTGCATAGAATTATCACACATAAAAACGCAATCCTATTAAATAGTTCCAAGAAGAGAAGTATGGTAAAAAAAATTCCAACTTATGATAAAGACTTTAATCATCTCCCCAAACTTATTACTTCAATTGGTTGTTTATTGATAGGGACTTACGCGAACGCACTATCCACAAGCTTCATCATATTTCGTAGGTGATAGCTCTTTTCACCAACACTTTTTTTTTCGTGTGAGACGGCAGCTATGCACCAACAATGGGTTAGTCCTTTATTTTTTGTTGTTACTTTTTTCACAACATTTTAGGACCCCCAAAATTAAGCAGCTGTTGCTGCTCAACACCTCTCCCTTTTTTTCAACTAACCTCCTTTCATGCGGTAAGCCAAAAAATTCAACGACCAACGAAAATTAAGAAGAGGTATACAACCAAGTATAAATCACAAGTGAAATTTTAATAATACTTCCTTCTTGGCTTTTCTAATAGTTTTGCAATTTTTTTTGCCTTTAATTCACAGAAAAATCCCATTAACGACCAACACAAAATCAAATAATTTCCACAGAAATACGAAACTAAAAATCACATATTGAGCTAATTCCAACTGATATTCCAAACGAGCAAATAACTCTAAAAACCATTATGCTTCTCACCAACTATTCTCAGTTGATTAAAGGACAATTATTACAAATCTAAATCAAAGTGCGAGGAGACACAATTTTAGCGAAGACATGAAAAACATCAAAAAATAAAGCGCCACATATATAATCCAGTATGTAAAAAGAAGTAAAGCGCAAATCAAGTATGGAAAAGGAAAAGAGTGCACCGGGCTAGTTTGGTCGAGACTCGATCAGGGCGGTCAGATAAGCAACTTTTTCTTCAAGCTCACGGTGCCCTCTCTCAAGGTCCTCTCTGTCTTGGGACTGTCACATCTAGACTCGGCTCGATTTCCTGCTCTGGTTCTGGCGGCGAGCCAGTCGGGGGTTGAGATGAGGTGGGTTTAGTTTCAGATTGCGGGGCGGGTTGGTTCGGTCAGGTCGTAAAATGTCAGCGCTCCAGGGTTATTTCTCCATCCTCCACTCCATGTAATACGATTCAGCGGCCGGTGAACATTCCTCCTACCTTTTTCCGACATGTTGGCGGCGGTCCTGCAAGGGTCAGGGAGATCTGAAAGTAAGAAGGAGGTTTTCTTTGCAAAGGGGGAGGAAGGAGAGTCGGGGAGTTTGGGTTTAAAAAAATCTGAACTTAAAAAATCTGAACTAAAAAAAGTCTAGGCCGATTAACTTAAAAAAAAATTTAATTATTGGGCTTTTTTTAAAAAAAAAATTAAACCAATTGACTAATTATCCAGAGAAGAAAAGCTAGGCCAAAAACTTGTTTGAGAGTCACAAAAGTTTGCGAAAAAGAAAAAAAAAAGTGGGCAGATTAAAGGGAAATTTTGAATGCAAGAAAAATAAAAAAATATGAAAAAAAATGCAATTTAAAGTTAAATACTATCATTGAGTTGCCTCTCAACAAGCGCCTCTTTTTAATGTCGTTGGCCAACCGAACTCCTGTTTACGTGGTAGTCGGGTTCTCGAGCTCAAATTCTTCCAAGTTGTAATCAGGTGTTGCTTCGAGATATGGTTTGAGCGATGTTGAGTCCAGAAAATCTGTCTCCTTAAAGCAAATTCGCCTCCACCACAGTGTATAGCGTGACGCTGCCTCCCAGGATAAAACAACATCTCGATGCGTTGATAAATCGATCATCGCACCCTCAGCGAACTAGAATAGACCTGAACTACCACCGACGCGACAAAAAAAAATATGAAGAGAAATTATTTCCGAAAAAAACGAAGTCGGAATTTTGGCTGAAAAAACGGACGAAAATTACTTTTAAAATCGGACCACTCACATCTGTATTTATAGGTGAAGATGAGAGAGAGACATGTGCTGGAGGAACTCTAAACTGATCAGGATTGGTATCTCAATACTTATTGAGATCTGTTTAATTCGAATTTATCAATTAAATTGATGTTTATCCGGATCCGAAAAATTTGGAATTTATAATTGAGGTATTTTCAATTAAATAAATTTTTACCGAATAAAATTGCAGTAACTTCGAGACGCCGAGACATTTCACCCGAATCAACCTCGACCGAGATCAAGCAGGACGGACGGCGGCGCGCGCGTGTGTGTGTGCGCGCAAGGGGCACCTAGTCACACATCCACTCATGTCTCACTTTTTGAACAAGACTTTGTTCATATCTCTTTATATACTCACAATTTTTCTCTTCTTTTTCCAATGTGGGATAACATCCTAAACTCATTTTTAAAGGGTTCACTTTGGAACATTACATCTCATTCATACCTCAATCATTTTGAGTGTTCTTACATGTTTTGAAAACCTCGTACGGAGTACTACGTATTCCAACTAAGTCCCGACTTTAATTCGTAGTCGAGCCCACTCAAAATTTCCTCTCAAGTGGGCTGCTCAAGACAGCTCATTTTCTCTATTTTTCCAACATAAATATGTAATCACATACAGAATTCATTCCAAAATCAAAGCCCTCATCATTTGCCACATCTTTTAAATTGGGAATATTATATCCTAGATTTACGTCTGTAAATTCAAGAATTAGTTTTCTTACACATAGTCTTTTTCCATTATACAGTAAATCGATATGCTTCTCTTTAGATCGGTGACTTTTCGGTTTCAGGGAGAAAAATTCAGGAATCGGAATCAAACCGCATAGTTTTTTCGCGGTACGATTTTGCCAATTTTTTTGGCCGAATCGACTCGAAATCGAACCGCATAGGAGCCGAACCGAACCAAAATTGATTTTGTATGATTCCCGATTTCAAAAGTCCCAGGCCTACTTCTCTTGCAGATTTCTAAACTTTTTTTCAAAACATAGTTGATGGATGCCTTGATCTAGCCGATTATCCACGTTAGATGTACGTTGTCAGTCAACGCCAAGTCTCCTCTGCGTCATCCCTCTATCCTTGTGTTTTTGGTGTATGGACCTTGGTCGTTGCTGGAAACATATACAAGGAAGAAGGAATCATCCTTATCAAATGTTTATCTTTCTCCAATTTCATTAAATGCGAGTATAAATTTTGTGTACCAGATTGTAAATCATTTAATTAGTTTAGGATGTTTAATCTACGTTTTGGGAAGGAAGAATCGACTTTCTCTAATTATTTCTTTCTTTTAGCTTTATTTCTCATTTCTTGCTTATATACTATGTCTCTAATTACGCGTGTCTCTATTATTGTCCGTAGTAGGGTTGTAAACGAATCGAATCGAATACCACTATATTTGATTCCTATTCGTGAAACTATTCGAACTACTCGATTCGATTCGATTCGATTTTTTTTCGAATATTAAAAGTTGATTCGAGTTCGATTCGATATGGATATTCGAATTATTCGATTCGATTCGAGTATTCGATTTGATTTTATTTTTTTAGAATTGAATGAAAGATTCAAAATTTTATCATAAAAAGGTTGCAATACAACCTAAAAATAACAATACAATTCACCAACAACAACATCTAAGCCTTAGTCCCAAAATGATTTGGGGTCGGCTAACATGAATCAAACTTTGAAACCGTCAATAATCGTTACATAAATAACATAAAAGGAAAAAAGTAGAGAAAAAAGCAAATAAAAAAAGAGAGTGAAAAAAAAAAAAATAACATGAAATAAAATAACATGAAATAAAAGAAAATAGGAATTAAAAAAAAAAAAAAAAAAAGAATCAGACTCCATCCACCATCCGTATTCTTTCCCGCCACATTTGCCTCTCCATCGCCATACTTTCTAACAATACAATTCACCAAAAAAAAAAATACAAGCCAAAAACCACCATAATGTGATATGAAAACAGAACCAGCAGTAGAAGAAGACGGAGAAATGAAATGAAACCCTTTTGATTATATATATAATATACTAAATATATAAGTAATTAATTCGAATCGAATATTCGTGAACGAAACGAATCGAATATTCGTGAACGAAACGAATCGAATATTCGTGAACGAAACGAATCGAATACCATCAGATTTGTATTCTGATTCGTTATGTCAACGAATATAAAGTAGAATTCGAATTCGAATTCGAAAAAAATGAATACAAATCGGCCTAAACGAATTCGAATCACGAATTGAATCAAAAAAATTCGATTCGCTAACAACCCTAGTCCGTAGTAGGGATGTAACTACTACTTTATATAATTTCAGTTTTAATGGAGTTGAAAGCATTGTGTGAAATGCCATTGGCATCGAGTTGGGGGAAAATTGAGATATGAGTTGGGCTTTCAGATTAATGTAGAGCAATACTTCTGATAAATAGAATCATGTTTATATAGTGTTGGGAATAATGAATTAATGATCGTTTCGGTGCTCCGTTGTCTCCGACAAAGCATGTGAGTTTATCCCTCCAATGTGGGGATATTCTTTGTGCAAGCGCAGACTGTTCCTCCCACCTAGTGTGTCGTTGAGTCACCATGATTTAATTCCTCAACCAATCCCTGTCGGGCCCGGGGGTGGGGGCCTTGGGGGCGAGGGATTTCGCCTTTTGCTACATGATATAAATATTTGAGATGTTTATTATTATATATTATAAATAATTGAAGAAACTATTGGACCAAAAATAATTTGAGATGTTTGGATTATGATAAAAGTATCGTTTAAATATGTATTTTCATTTGATGAAGTTTAATCCCATAAAATTTTGCACTATAAAAAGTCCGGTGGGCTCGAGCTAAGAACGACCCTTACATTTTAAAAGTTCTAATAGCCATCATTCAAGAAAACAACTACTTATATGCTTGTTTAAGACTACTTATCGGGCTAAATTATGTTTCAAAAGCCTTATTTGACTATTAACTAAGAAAATTGCTTAAACGACATTTTCAAATCAAATTTATGTTCAAATTGATCATGTCTAATTTTTCAAGCTTTATGAAAAAAGGTTTCACTTTCTCATCTTTATATATTCCATATATGTCTGTGACCTAAAAAAACATAAGGTTTTTTTACATAAACACCCACTGAGTATTTGACATATTACAAACAAACCCACCATCCGTTAACTTTTCAGGAAAAATTGAGGCTTCAGATGAGTGGTGGACACAAAAAATTATAGTTAGTCTAATCATCACTCTATTACACTTTTTTTTTTAAAAAAAAACACTAAATATATTAAGAAATAGAGGGGGACGAGTCCCTATACAAGGTTGAGGGCGGACGAGTCCCTCTACACGCCCCAATTAAAAAAAGAAGGCCACAAACGGCCCAAGTTCTTATTTCATTCTAATATAAGGAACATTGCTTTTATCCGATCTAATCAACCCACGGACCTTTCCAGGAAGATCCTATGGGTTATACAAAAAGAAATTTCTCGATTTGACACCTTCGTTAGCCAGATGATCCGTATCAGTGTTACCTTCACGGAAGATATGAGAGAAAGTGACGTCCATACGACCACAGAAGGTACGAATTTTTTGGAGAATGTTTTGGACTTGCCAGTTGCCTTTGTTCGGCGTGTTAATCAAAGTAACGGCCAAGGCCGAGTCCACTTCAACCCACACTTATTCCCCTCCTGGCAAAGATCTAATGCTCTCCATATGGCAAAAAGCTCAGCAAAATTGTTCGTGTGATGACCAATGAACTCGTGAAAAGCAAATATGGGACTACCCAATATATCCCTCGTGATACCCCCCACCCGCAGAATCCCCAGGATTCCCTTTACAAGCTCCGTCGGAATTAATTTTCGTGACCCCGCTGCCCGTATAGCATTTCAAAAAATTACACGGGCAAATGAAAACATCCAGAATATCCGTAATGGTCGGGACTCCGAACCAAGCCCGCGGCTTGAGCTCATTTTTGATCAAGTCAATGTAAGCTCAAATACGTTTACACACTCTTTGGGCAGTGAAAGGTATTTTTTTGACGCGCATATCATTCCTACAACACCATATAAACCACACAATAAGGATAGGAATAATACGCAAAATATGAGTGTCACCGGAAGCTTTATTAAACCAATTTTGAACGACTAAACCTATGCTATTAGTTTGGAGAAAAGGGATTCCCACAATGGCACAGAAATTAGCCCAGACCGCGGAAGCAACCGGGCCGTTCAAAAAAAGATGAGGTAAGTCCTCAGCATTATCACAACAAAAGCACAAATCATCCGCAATGATCCCCCTCGATCTAAGGCCATCTGGAGTAGGCAACCAATTTTTCAAAATACGAACCATAAAAATAGACATCGTCGGGGTGATGACTTTGTTCCAGCAAAATTTTAAAATATTGTGCGTGTCACCTCGTTGCCTCACCATCCCCCATGCACTTTTAAAAGAAAAATTTTCATGAGAGGTCAATTTCCAGAAAGCCTTATGGTGCTTCCCGTGAGTCGAAAAATCCAATACGTAATCTCCAATTTCCTGAGGGATGACAGAGATTAGTTTTGGCCGATCCCAATCATGATTAGACCAAAAATGTTTAATATGAGTGTTCGACCGATTAGTCAGGTCCCATTTCGACAACGGGCTGAAATCGCACCAATTGTCATGCCAAAAAGACACCTCACCATTGCCAATATTCCAAGAAATCTATTTATCCGCATAATTATGAGTATCACAAAGTCTTTTCCATGTAGGCAAATCATAGGGATTGGGTTTAATCATCATCGGGTGAAGGCGATTGCAATAATTAGTAGCCATGAAAGTAGACCATATATTACGATTCGTGCAGAACCGCAACCAAAGTTTAATTTCAGCAGCTTTAACAATGTCCTTCAAACTCCTAACCCCAAAACCACCTTCCTCCTTGGGGTAGCATAGCTTATGCCAGGCCCCCCAATGAAGTCTCTTTCTATTGTCATTTGTGCCTCAAAGGAATTTATTGAAAAGACGTTCAAAATAAGTAATAACATTATTGGGCGGTTTGATGACTAGGAGACAATAGAAGAGAATGGAGCTCAAAGTCGTCTTGATAAGCTCAAGCCTCCCTCCCATAGTAAGTAGTGATTCCATGACTAGAGTTTAGAGCAAGTTTTCGAAATGAGATCACCATACATATCAAAAGTTTGTTTATCTTTCCATAAAGGGGATCCCAAATAAGTAAAAGGAAGATTAGCTTGGGAGTATCCAATCGTCTGTTTCACTAATATAACTAAGGGGTTGTTAGGCTTGGCAAAAATAAAATGACTTTTAGAATTATTAACTTCCTGACCCGAGCGCGCAGTGCAGTGGTCCAAACAATTCTTGAGAATGAGGAGATTATTATAGGAAGCATTGATAAAAATCAGCACAACATCGGCATAGAACAAATGTGTGATCCGAACATTCTTCCTGATTTTAAAAAACATGTTGGGGTGGGTGGTAAAAGTTTTATCAAGGAGTCTAGATAAATAATCCGAGGCAATCACAAAATGGAGAGGAGAGAGAGGGTCACCCTAACGGATCCCCCTCTCAGATTTAAAAAACCCAGTAGAATTGCCATTAATAAGGATCGAGAACCAGCAATTAGAAATGCAGCGATTAACCATATCACTCCACTCATCCGAGAAGCCAAAAGCTTTCAAAATCTTAAGAAGAAAATCCCAGTTAAGTCTGTCGTAGGCCTTCTCCATGTCTAATTTAATCATAAGGTTAGAATAAGAAATGGAGATATCATGACAGACTTTTTGGGCTGTTAAAATATTATCCGTAATGAGACGACCTTTAACAAAACCGGACAGGGCACGACTAATGATCTTAGGGAGCAAACGGCCCAGCCTAACACTCAATATTTTAGCAATAATTTTATACGTGGTATTACAAAGACTAATCGGCCTAAATCTTTCCAAGTAACCGGACGAGAAATTTTAGGAATAAGTGAAATAGTAGTGCAAGTAAAGGATTTAGGCATAGGGTTTCCGTCAAAAAAATCCCACACGGACTCGCACACATCCCTCTTCACAAAATCCCAACAATTTTGAAAAAACATCACGTTAAAACCATTGGGTCCAGCCACACTATCCCGATCAATATTAAAGACCTCATTTTTAATCTCATTCGTATCCAGCTTAGCACAAAGATCTATATTATAAAACAAATTAATAAGATTAGGGATGATGTCTATTGTTATTATCTTTAAAAGCACTCGAAAAATAATTAACGGCGAAAGTTTGAATCATGTCAGGATCCGTGATTTGGACATTATCCATAATTTGAAAAATACGACTCTTACTCCGTTTAGAATTGACCATGCTATGGACAAATTTATTATTGCGCTCACCCTCAAGATTCCATTTTAAATTAGTTTTCTGCTTCCGGAATTCTTCTTCCATGGCCATAGTGAAATTAAGATTGGCTTTGGCCTTCTTCATAAGGATAAGATTATGGTCCGTAGGATTGGTATCAAAAATACGTTCGGCTTTCGAGGCAATATCCCTGACTTCAAAAACTTTATTAAAAATGTTCCCAAAATGGGTTTTATTCCAACCTTTCAGTGTGAGCTTAGCTATGGAAAGCTTATTTAACAACTTTAGCATACCCGAAGAGTGGGTCGGGATAGCCCAGGAGTCGCGAACAACCTTAAAAAAATCATTATGCTTAATCCACATATTCTGGAATCTAAATGAAGGTTTGGGTTTGTTGGCAATATTACCAAAACTACAAAGTAAAGCAATATGGTCAGAGTGCAGACGGGATAGGTGTTTGACACTAGAGTCCGAAAAGGCAAGGGCCTAAGCCGGGGAGTGTAAAACCCTATCCAGTCTTTGCCAAATGAAGTTACTATACCACGTAAAAGGATCACCAACAAAACCAGCATCAACAAGATTACAATCAAACGGAGCATCATGGAAATATTCCATCTCCGGAGGGATGAGGTCGGCCCCACCTTTTTTTTCGGACGGATGTAAGATAATATTAAAATCACCTCCCACCATCCACGGATCCTGATTATTATTCACCTTAAGAAGGTACCCCAAAGAGCCCTCCTTTCCACCCTAGTATTTCTATCATAAACAATAGTCAATAGGTAGGGGACCGGAAAGGCATTTGGGGTGACTTTCAAGTGGAGTAAATTATCAGTGTTTTTTAAAATTCAAAAATTATGGGGCTGGTCCAAAAAGACCCAAATATGATTAGTCCGGTTCGCAATCACCTTATCAAAGCCCAAGTATCTACAAAAGTAGGCCACATCTAGTGAAACTTTCGGCTCGATGAGGGCCAAAATATTCACATGATGGTCTCTACTAATATTTTTAACATTAAGTAGCATCTTTCTTACCCATCCCCCTAACGTTCCAAATAAGGGTGTTAAACATTGGAAACATTAGGGGGTTTTTGGTTCCTAACGCTCCTCCTGCGCTCCGTGTTATAGATATCCGAAAGCCCTTGGGCCTCTCTTTCAAGTTGACGCCCATATTCGATGTCCCGAAGCCTTCTCCTCTCCTTCTTTAGACTTCAGGGAGATTTGGGTTTGGGAGGAGGTAAGGCTAAGACAGCCGTGCTCTCAAAACCTGCAGAATCATCAAGTTCATTCTCCAAGCCCATGGCAGAAATCGAAGGTTCCAAGTCTGACTCCGTGTCTCCGTAAGATTCAGAAGAAGCTGAGTCAGCATCCCTAAACGGGGAACTGTCCTCAACTTCCTTTTGATTCTTAGAGGAACATTCGGGGACATCCTTGGATACCCCCACTTTTAAAGGGATGAGTACCAAGGGGGACTCCTACTGCCGAGACCGGTCAAGTTTTGGGGAAAGTAACTCTTTCCCAGGCATGCCTGGTTTATCAGCTGAAGGGACAACACCCCCCCTGATCAGAAGGGTTAGCACACGGTTCAACAGAGTCCCGGATAATTAGCTCGTCACCACTATTAGGATCCGGAATAGGAGCATCAAACTCCAGGTTGTCTTGTAACACCTGAAAAGCATTATTAGTAACAAGAATATCCTTTTTAGGGGAGGGATTCTTCTGGAGAGATGAAATTTCAGCAACCATTTTTCCATCTTTTTTATTATCTTTAGGCCGAAGCTTATGATTTTTAATGTAACATTCTATTTCCTCATGCCCGATGTGGTTACAAAAATGGCAATATTTTGGCAAGCGTTCAAATTGAACATTAACATTCACAGATTTGCCTTCACAAGTAATAGCATAATTTTCAACCGGATTTTTTTCAATATTCATTTGCGCGCAAAACCGTGCATAATTTAAACGGGATTTGGACATCGTAGCTTCATCAGCCATAACAAATTCACCAAAAACAGAAGCAATAGTTTTTAAGCTTCTAACATCATACCACTAGATCGGAAGAGTAAAAGCTTTGAGCAAAACCGGAACCACCGGGGGCTCATTTTTAAAGTCAAAATCCGGTGTCCATTTAAGGATTCTCATTGGCATTCCAGCAATCGGGATTTCACTTTGGACACGCAGTTTAGCAAAATGATCTTCATTCAAACAAGTAATCAAAACATGCCGGAGATTTAAGTATTGAACTTTACAGGATTTGTAACCAATATTGTTAAGAGTGGAATGGATTACCTCGTTGGGCAGTTTGCCAAATGAAAACTTACCAACCACCGATAAACGGAAGGCTTCCGACGCCTTGTCGCATTCAGGTTTCAAAAAAAGGACCGTCGGAATAGCCCCAGATCTATCGACTTTACCAAAAGTACCATTGAGGTGGTCAGCGCCACCGGCAGTAGCCGCGGCGTAAGGTTTGCTAGGCATAGTCCCAGCGGAAAACGCATCGACCGTACTGATGTGCCCTTTCCCTAAGACCGCGGTTAAATCCGCCTCCGTAGCACTAGGCAAATCCTTATCCATCGGGATCTGGGCTGGGCCAGGAGGAGCCTGAGCCCCCCCTGCGATTGAGGCGCTTGGTTGCCTTCCTTCAAGATGCCATCAAAAGTCAACGGAGGTGGAAGGATGTTTGCCGACAGATTCAAGATTTCTGGAGTAGGGAAGTCGTCCAGAGTCACCGACATCCCTTCGCCGGAGGTTTTGGGAGGCCGATTTAAAAGGATAGGTTTATTTACGAAGTTCCCCGTGAGATTCACAGGGATATTCAAGTTATTAGAGAATATCGGTTTGTTAGTGAAATCCGGATGTTGCGTCGGAGAGGAAGGGAGCGAAGAAGACAATTCCATCTCCAAATCTGGAAAAAACAAAAAGAAAGAGGGCCAAGGCCCGCCGCACAGAGGCGGCGGACAAGAGAAAAATAAAGGGACGTTAGGGTTGTGTAGTACTGCTAACGGGGTATAAGAAAGAAAGAAAAGGCGTAGAGAAATGTAGAGAGAAGGCGGAGAGAATTCTAGAGAGAGAACATCCGAACTTTTTAACACTTATCAACATCACTCAATTACACTTACTAATCAATTACTTTGTTATAAATATAATACAATAATTGTGTGTTCGATTTATTTTTTATATTTTACGAAATCTTTTTGATACCTATTGTTGTTGTGAACTTGTTCGTAACTAAAATTATACACACAAGTCCTATTCAGCGGCAATTTTAAACCATCAAAAACAAATTATCAATGACTTTTCAAAGTGACAGTGAAATGTGAATAGTACATATGTGTAATTTAGAGGTAGTATATATTAAAATAATAATAAACAAAAATAACATTTATTTTTTATAACAATTATTGTTAAAATATAATGAGAAAGTTAAAAAAAATAACATAAAAATAAAAGTGATGTCATTTTATGTAATTTTATAAAAAAAAACAGCTAGTTTATCAACTAATTTGCTAAACATGTACATTAAAATTAACTAGGTTATCAGCTACCTAATCAGCTACATAATCAATCAGTTAGCTTATAAGCTACCCGATCAGCTATCAGTTAGCTTATCAGCTACCAGCTAATTTATCAGCTAGTTTTGTTAAACACAACCATAATATCCATTCTACTATTATTTGTCACTTTATAAGCTTTTCTATGCTATTTATTCAGAAGAAAAAAAGAAAAATTAAAAGGAAATTATTTTTGGTCGTGACTCCTTTTTTTATATATAGATGCTTATATAATATTTTGACTATAAATGTTATTCAATCTTTTATTATTTATATTATTATTATTAATATTTTATAATGTTTGACTTATTATTCTGATAGATTACTAAATACTGTAATAATTATTTATTTATATAAATATATTTAGGTTGATAAGGGTTGCTAATTATACGGCTTAGGAATAACAACATAAAATGAAAATAAATAGTTAATTGTTTAAGGTGCCAACATTTTTCTTTTTTTTTCTTTTTTTGCTATTTTAAATATGTGAACACACTATATTTCTTTTTCGCAGGTTTTCGATGTGTACAGACATGTAAATATTTCTATATCTAATATATGGCCGCTTTACTTAAACTTATATTTGTGAACTTAGATAGGTTGGAGTAAGCATTGATATCACTACACATCTTTAAGAGAAAAACAAGTAGTAAACCACTTTTTAGTTGAATTTGGGACAATTTATATATGTCAGATAAATATAATTGGCTAAAAATGTTTTTATATTTAAAGATGTGACCTATTTAATTCGAGTAATTAGTGAGTTCGAGATTGGTAGAATAATAAGTAGAACTAATTGTTGTCACAATCTTTTAACGAGAACTGGTAATTGTGAGTTTCACTATATAAATTTGACACGAAAATTAAAATAAAGTAACTTTTTAATTATTTATCATTGCTTTTTTTCCGCCCTATCAATGGAATCCGGCATCATCATTTTCATGAGCTTAATTCGTGTATTGAAAATCTAAAATAATAATGATATTGATGTGTTTGGACAATTAGTGGTCTTATATTCTTATAATACATGGGACAAAAATATACTAACTTCGTGCTCTTATAACTGCAATATTTGGACTTTTACGTTTGTCAATGCACAACTTTGATTATTAATATCTTTAATACTTTACCTTTAAAAATTATAAGAAGTTGATACTTTGAAAGTATTTTTCGAGATGAATCTAACAAAATCCCACATTGACTATATTTTTTCATATGTATCAATCATAAAAGATGGTCAAAAAAGAATATGTGAACAGTGTAACTGTCAACACGTTGCAATAATAAAAGAACGGATGAAGTATAGTAAAACCACTTTCTAAATGGGATTGGAACATGTAATCGGTATATGAACTATAAATGGATCAAAGTATTGGTCTACATACTTAGGCGATTTGTTCTCAATATGTTTTTCGATTTTCATTTTTCATAATTATTTATATTGTTTATTATTAATGTTTATTTTGTGATTTTTGGATTTTTATAGAGAAACAACTAATCAATATAATAATTTATTATTTATAATTAAAAGGGTTCAAATAATTGTTGGATATCAGTATACGTGTTTGAAGAGTGAACATGTAGTAAAATCACTTTAAATCAAATTAACGAAGAATAGCCTACGGGGTTTCTCTTATATATAGATATTCATTTGCATTTTTTATTTTTAGATTTTATTTTTTTTCTAATTTGTTGATATGTACGGGTTTGAGATGAGAATGAAGTATCGGGTGTTTTCAATATTTAACAAGTTTCATCAATAACTTTTCCATATGAGCTACATCTCGCGGACTTATTTCAATATATAAATTGTTAAATTGTATTATTTGGAAATAAAGTATTTCTTATTTTTTAAGTTCAAACTTATAACGTAAAATGATTCCCGTCGAATCTCCATGGGTTACATAGCCCGCATTGTTTTGACTTATTTTGATTTTGATTGATTAAATCTCGATTCGATTGATCAGTCCATCCAGTTCAGTTCAATTCAGTTCAAGTTCAGGTCCATTCAGTTCAGTTCAGTTAGTTATTCTTCTTATTATTATTATTAGTAGTATTATTAATACTCTTAATTATTATTATTATTAATACTCTTAATTATTATTGTTATTATTACTAATAATATTTACTATTATCGTTGTTGTTGATTACTATTATTATTATTCACCATTATTATCAGTGTTATTATTATTATTGTTATTATTATTATAGTTATTATCGTTATTGTTATTAATATCTGTTGTTACCCAAAATATTATCCGGAGATGATATGCTGGAATGGGCGAGTAACAAACAAAATGCGAGAGCACATCCGTGGGGAAGTAAATAACACAAGATTTGCCGGGGTTGTTAGTCCCGGGCTTGAATGCTCTCGCGAGATATTATTAATATGAATACTTGTGAGTACAAATATTAATGTTAGAGTACAATTACAATGAGTGTAAAGACCCTAGTTATCTTAGCTCTCGAGTGCTGAAGATTGCCGGAAGAACCAGAGTTGAAGCTATGTGAGTTCTTGTTACAAAGATGAGGAGTTCTCTGTATTGTTTGTTGTGTGTAATCGTGTTAATGTTGTAACTGTCCCATTTGTCAATGCTGGAGGCCTCCTATTTATAGGAAAAGAGGTTGCTGGGATGTCTCTGTCCCCCGCGGGCGATCGCCGTTCCTGCATTTAAATAAGGTGGGTGATAGTCCCAGCACGTGGGACTGTCTCCTTAAAGTCCGCAGCTGCTCCTGGCAGCCAAATGCGTGAACCAATGAGGAGGCGACAGGTACCCCTTCTCGCTGCCTTGGGAGGTCCCACCTAGGACCTTTTGGCGTGTCTGTCGGTAGGTGAGGTCGTCCTTATCACTGACAGCTGCTGATGGGCTGGAGTAGGGCCTGTTCTTGCGGCGCCTTTTGCGGATCTGCACGTGGGCCTTCACCCGAGATTCGGTCTTCGCAGACTTTGACGGGTGTCGGATTCACACGTGGCATGGGAGTCGTCCCCGGTCGGACATTAGAGGCGATCGCCAGATGTCAATAGACGATCGCCTTGGACATCGACCGCTAGGCGCTTGCCCAGCATCTGTCTTCTTTGGTTGGCTTCCGACCATTATGCTGATCGCCATCGAGGCGTATAAATCGCCGCACAACAATATCATTAATATTATTATAATTTACCTTATCAAATAGATCTCAACTTATCATTTATATTTTATTATATTATTGTTATTATTATTTTATTATATTTATTATTTTTATTTTTATTATTATTATTGTTATTATTATTTACCCTTAATATATATTTCAGTTCAGTTCAGATCCATTCAGTTCAGTTCAATTCAGTTCAGTTCAATTCAATTCAGATTCATTCAGTCTAAAAGAACAGAGCCATACTGGTCTATCTATTATACAAGTTCAAGCCAATATAGCCACCTCAGCCCTTTAAACCCTCCCAGCCTCCCATTATTTTTTTTGCTATTTTTTGATTTTTATCATTTAAAAACACACACAAAAAAAAAATGACTTAATTTGTGGAGAGTTAACCATATTTGTGTAATTGAAACAATTACTGCGATAGGGCCGCAATATTCCAGGGCCTCTCTCTTTCTCTCCGCCGTCCACCATCCACAACAGCTCGACTCCCCACATCCTTTTTGCCAATAAGTGATCCTTCTCCGCGAATAGTCCTGCTCAACTTTTCGATTCAGTGGAAAATATGTGCAGCTATTTATTTGATATTTGGAATCGATCATTCCCTTTAGAGATTCCTATATGCGTCGGATTGTCTTCTTTATGTTTCAGCGCTAATTGCTTACCCTTTTCTGTAGGAATTCTGAGGGCTATACTATAAATTGTAAAGTTCAATTTCCAGGTATGTTCCCCTTTGCTACTGTTATATCAAGGGTTTTATTGCTCGAGTTTAGTTGCATTTTGCTAATGTTATATTTGGGGTTTTATTGCTCCAGTTTAGTTGCTTATGCGAGTATAATTTCCTTTAAATTTACCTTATGGTGAAGCTATTTGGGTGGTAGCAGGGTTTCTGTAGCATGATTATAGACTTTATTTAGAAATTGGGATTGTGATAAAGACTCAAATTTTTTAGTTCTTTAATTTAATTATTTCTTTTCGAAGGGGGTGTAATATCCGCGATTTCAATTTTCGGTAAATTTATTTTTTTTTCAGGAGTCTGCTTTAACGGCTCATTTGTGACCGTTTCGTCATTCTGAGAATGATTAATTCTGCACTTTTTGACATCCGAGTTCGTTTCGGTGTTGTTTTGTTGAGTTCCGTGCTTCTTAGCGACTTTTCCGCACTTGGGTTCGGTTTTTGCGAATCTCGTCCGAAACTGTTGTTTCGAGTTTCCCCTAAGTCCGTTTAACTTTGTTAGACGTGTTGCGAACTTTGGTTTGGTTATTCGATCACGTATCGTGATTTTCGGGCGTTTTGGGCCATTTTGTAATTTCCCAAAGTTGTGGATATCCGGATTCGTATTTATTGTTTCGACCCTTTTCATGGTCGCGTCTGAGTTTGATTAGATCTCAAGCTCTTAGTATGATCTTATTCTGGAGCTTTCCGTGCGTATCTTGAACTTGATATTTCGATCGGAGTAGTCCGTCGTTGTACCCGTTTTGATAACTCTACTGCTGTAGTTTCTGGGTGCATTAGCAGGCGCTAATGGATTTCCTTAGCGCACGATATCGAGCAGCAAAGTCAGATCCAGTGGGTACTGGAGTACCCTGTTAGCGCACGCTACCATATGTGGTGCGTATGCTAGTGATGCTTCCTTACGTATGTAATGCGGTCTTCGTTACGTACGCTAGCGCGAGCAGGATTTCGGGCAGAGGAGTCTGAATGACTCTTACGTATGTAAGGGCTTGCACCTTACGTACTTTAATCATCTAGCGTACATTAGGTTTCGTCCTTAACGTGCGCTAGCTCCTGTTTGCTATATATAATCAGGAGTTGACCATTTTCATCCCATTTCTTCTTCCTTCGGCTTTTGGCGATCTAGGTGGCTGAAGAACAAGTTTCCGTCGGGCTTTCCTCGTGTTCTTCATCATCTAATCATCAACCAATAGTTCTTTTTTTTTGTGAATCAAGGTATTTCCTAAAATCCTAGATTTGTGCTATTTGGGGGATTGTCTCGATTTCGTGATTCTAATCCGAAATTATTGAATCATTTGTTGTTATCTAGTCATATTGATCTTAGCCCCCGGTTTGGAATTCCGTTTTCATGTTTTTGGTCTGGTCGATTCGTGTTCTTGGCCGTTTTGGGGGAAACCCTTGAACTTTCGTCGTTTGTTCCTTTAATTCAGCGGCTTTGGGTCGTGCTATGGAATTCATTTTCATTGTTGTTATTGTCGTTCGTAGTTTATTTTCGCGAGTTGGCATTCAGCGGAGTCGGTGGGTTCATAGTCGGTTCGTGCCATCCTACTTCGGTGGATTCTCCGCGTTTGTGATTATTCGAGGCAAGTACCTTGTTCACATTTATTATTTTGTGGATATGATGATTAGTGATCGTTTTGGTGTGTTTGTTTGGTTGTTTGGAATGAACTTTCAAAAGATTCGGTTTAGCCTTGTTAAAGAATCTCTTTCAAAACCGTGTGTGTTTTATGAATGTTGTATTTGCGAATGGTTATGTGAATCCTATGGATATGTTCGATGTTGGTGTTGTGATGTGATAATATACATATATACATATATTATCCCATTTCGGTGCGTCGGCGATTGTGTTGTGCTATGTGTTTGTTGCCTTTGGGTGAATTGTTTGGATATCCTTGGGATACTGTGTTATGTGTGTGAATGTGTAGATATGGGCGGGGTCTACGGTGACACATGGATTGTGATCATGTGGTCAGGATGTAACAAGCGATTGATCCAACCGTGTGAACCTAAGGATACCTATGGTGACACATGGCTTGCGATCATGTGGTCAGGATGCAACAAGCGATTGATCCAACCGTGAGAACCTAAGGATACCTACAGTGACACATGGCTTCCGATCATGTGGTCAGGAGACAACAAGTGATTGATCCAACTGTGAGATGACGTGGCAAGTGATCATGATGGTATAAGAAAACCTACGGTGACACATGGCTTGTGATCATGTGGTCAGGAGATAACAAGTGATTGATCCAACCATGAGATGACGTGACGTGATCACGGTGTTATATATTTAATTTTGGACGCATTATCGAGATTTCGTATCTTGGGTGGTTATATTCTATTGACTTTATGTCCGTTGAGGACACGTGACGTGGGCTTTGAACCCTGTGAAATGTTGGTTTTATTTGAGAAAGAAAATTCTTTGGGCTGTGACCCTTTTCGTTTTATTTGAAAAGAGAAGGATTCGTTAATCCTAAATGGTTTCCGGTTAAAACTCCTGAGGGCTTTCATTTTTTTAAAACAATTTATAAATTGTTCTCTTGATTGGTGACCTGTCGAGCTTGGAAAGTTTTACTCAAACCCTTTTTGCCTCGGTAAGTATCTTTCGTTATGTTTGAATCTTTGAGGATTCCTGGTTATTATTATTCTTGGAATATGATTTGTATGACTCGTATTTGCACTTTGTACTTGCACGAGCAAAATAGTTGGAATTTTGCTAACCCCCGAGTAATCGGGGGATGGATGTCTGTTTTGCATTCAGGTTTTGGGGAGCATAACACAGGGTTGACACGAAGGATGATGAAAGAAGATCGATACTAATCACAAGAGGACCCATGCGATGTTGTGTTGGCCTAGTTGTAGTTTATTTTCGCTGCAGTATTTTTCCTGTTACATGAGAGTGTTTTGTTCTGACTCCTGCGTGGGCATGCTTTGAGATTGAGTTGTATGTATTGATTGAAAGATCGAGTCGGTCTACTGAGTTGTCATTTAGCCTTGAAGGCGATATTATGATGTTTGATTTTTGTTACTAGTATGGTAGATTCTTGAGGAAAGGGTCTACGGCGTGTAATATCCTTGAGTGGATTGGGGTGTTACATAAATGGTATCGGAGCTTAGGTTGTGGAAACCTAGGCTATCGGGTCAAGTCATGTTGTTTGAGTCTTGTTTCGTCGGATTTTATCTGACTGAGTTGTGTCCCGACACGTCGTCTGAGTTTGTTGGTCGTGATTAGTATCGTGGGGCGATCATCATCTTCGTGCGAACTGTGGATGTAAGTCTCCCTTCTTTGTGTTGTGCCTCGTGTGGCGCGAGCCACTTGTATGATTATTTGTTAAGTGATGAAATCTTCATGTACGTTTTTGGTTTCGTGATATGTGTTTATTTGATTCTCGTATTTTGTGTATATTGTAACACCCCCAATCCGCTCAGGGATATTACACGCCGTAAAACCTTTCCTTAAGGATCTACCAGGCTGGTAACAACATATAATGTCTCAACAATGCCTTTAAGTCTAAAATGACTCAGGAGACCGATTTGGTCTTTCAATAAATACATACAACTCAAACTCATTACATGCCCACGCAGGGGTCGAATACAACACACTCCCGTACAACGGGAAAGAATACTGCAGCGGAAAAATAAACTATAACTAAACCAAAGACATTATACGGATCCTCGTGTGATTAGTATCGTTCATCTTTCATCATCCTTCGTGCCGACCCTGTGTTATGCTCCCAAACCTGAATGCAAATACAGACATCCACCCCCCGAATACTCGGGGGTTAGCAAAACTCCACTGTTTTGCTAATGCAAGAACAAAGAGCAACTACGAGCCATACAATTCAAGTTCCACGAATAACAATAGCCAGGAATCCTCAAAGATCCAAACGTAACGAAAAGTACTTCCCGAGGCAAGAGTTTGGGTAAACATTCCAAAACCAAAAGATCACAAATAAAGGGAAACAATTTATAAAACAGTTTAAAATGCCATCGAGAGTTTTAATAGAAAACAATTTAGGATTACCGAATCTTTCTCTTTCCAAAACTCGAAATACGACAGGGGTCACCACCCCGAAAGTTTATTTTCTGTAAAATGACCTTTACAAGAACGTTGGGATTTTAGCCCCAAATTACATCAAATCACAGGACACGAGAACGAATAGCAAGGTTCGTTTTCCAACATCAAAACCCCACAATTAAATGATTAAAACACATACGACAAAATACTCTAGTGCCATCCTAACCAAGTAGGCCAATGAACAACTTACCTCTTACACACTTAGTCAATGCATGCAAATCATGAAATCACCGATCAAAACACTCGTTTCCGGAACGCCAATCTCAAAACACATTTGTAAAATGCACCACAATTAATCGTCGATCCACGACTCTGTGGACCCCTACCGAGACCCCGTCGGATCTAACCCGTAGTGGTTAAAAGCAAGTTCGTCGATCCACGTCTCTGTGGACCCCTACCGAGACCCCGTCGGATCTAACCCGTAGTGAGCATACACACACACGTTACTCATGCAATACTAATATGCTAAGAATGTAAGCTCATCAAGAATACTTACTAGAGATGGCCACTTACTCGACACCGTTATCAAACTCATCACAACACAACACGATTAACGCGGAATACAAGATTCCATAACTTTAAACAACAGCGGTATCATCAAAGCCTTCAACGTTCAAAACATTCAAATCATAATCAATTCCCAAAACGCACCGTTCACAAAACACACACGCATTTTGAAAGAGAGCCTTTAACGAGGCCAAAACAAATCTTTTGAAAATTCATTTGCAAATAACCAAACAAACACACCAAGACGACCACCGATCATCATATTCACAAAACGAGAAGCGTATGAACAAGGTACTTGCCTCCAATAAGAACAACGCGGAGAATCGACCGAAGTAGGTTGACACGAACCGACTACGAACCCGCCGAGTACTCCACCGATCGCCAACTCGCGATAATAAACTACGAAGGACAATAACAACAATGAAATGAATTCCATAACACGACTTAAAGCCGTTGAATTCAAAGAACAAATGACGAAAGTTCAAGTGTTTCCCCCAAAACGGCCAAGAACACGATTCGTCCCGTCAAATCACGAAAACGGAATTCCAAACCGAAATATGGATATACAATCCATAGGATATGTTTAACAACATCATTTAACAACAATCGATCCATAAAAATGGATGGAAAACGAGATCGATGACAAATCCCCCAAAAAGTCGATTCGAAGGAAATCAAGAAATATATTTCGATTCGACGAAGAACAATGGATTAAAGGATGTTAAACACAAGAATACTACTAAGAATAATCATACCATCATGTATTAATCAATAATACGGAACGAATCGGACAAAACGCAAAAACCCCAAAATTCAAGAAACTAGGGTTCTAAGAAGAGATTACCTTGATTCGTTGGATCAAAGGATGATAACGGATGATTAATCGATGATATGAACTCAAGAACTTCATGGATTTGTTGTCTAACAACATGGCTTCGCCTCCTCCGAACCTCCACCCGCGGACGAAAAAGAAAGGAAATGAAAAACGAGTGAAAATGAGGCTGCTCTGCCATATATATACTGGGCCGGAACTAGCGTGCGCTAGCCTTCCCGGACTAGCGTGCGCTACTGTCGGTCGTGGCGCACGAACCGGCACTACCGACCAATCCTGCCGACCGTGACCTGTCCGCCCGACCCCCGCTAGCGTGCGCTACGGCCGGAAGCCTGCGCGCGCTAGCCGACCTGTCCAGTAACCTCTGGACTAAACAGCTCGCCCAGGTAACGTACGCTAGTCGGCCGACAGCGTGCGCTACCCCTGCCGGTTAGCGTGCGCCACGACCGACAGTAGCGTGCGCTACCTGCCGATCCTACCCGAGTCCAGAACCTCATAACCCCTCTGCCCAGACCCGATAGCGTACGCTGGGCCGCTCGACAGCGTGCGCTACACCTGCCGAGCTAGCGCGCGCAGCCTCCCGGCCGTAGCGTGCGCTATGCCGGTTCCTGCCGTGCTCGGCGGTGCCTGCTCAAGACTTCCGACAGTGCCGCACCTGTCCGGCCAGCTGCTCAGCCGCCATGATCCGACGACTCGATTTCCGAAAATGTACGGAACGAACACGATGAAAAGTTCGCGAACAACATCAACGACCCGAAATGAAAACATAATGCAATAATTAATCATACGCGACCAAGAAAAGGGTCGAGACAACAAATACAGATACGGATACCCATAACTTTTAGGAAATTATAAAATGGCCCAAAACACCCGAAAATCACTATACGTGATCGAATAACCAAACCGAAGTTCATAACACGTCTAACAAAGTTAAACGGACTTACGGGAAATTCGAAACAGCAGTTTTGAACGAGATTTGTAAGAATCGAACTCAAGTGCGGAAAAGTCGTTAAAAAGCACGGAACTCAACAAAACAACACCGAAACGAACTCGGATGACAAAAAGTACAGAATTAATCATTCTCAGAATGATGAAACGGTCCCAAGCGAGTCGTCAAAACGGACACTTGCCAAAAAAAGAAAATTACCGAAATCCGAAATTTTGGATATTACATTCTACCCTCCTTAAAAGAAGTTTCGTACCTAAACTTAAAACAAGTAGGGAGAAGCGATATCCTGCCAGGAAGACTCAACGAGATACACAAGAAACGCGTAACTTACGCCCAACAGCGAAACGTTATAAGCAACACAAAAGAATATACGGCGTGAAAACACGCTCCACGACGACCAATACAACGTCGCCGTTAGGGATATAATAAAACCAACAAATGACAAGCGTCATCAAACGGATAATATAGTCAAGTCAATTATCCGAACAATCACAAAACACAACAAACGAAAATCAATATGATTGACCAACCCAACGGTACATCAATCAACACGCGAGCCAATCGCTGAACAAATACGGAATTCCACCGCCCAAGGGTTGGAAGATCGAAAACGATACTAATTTCCCGAACTTAAGGGAATTACGAAGGAGTCTGAACGTTCAACAATCATGAGACGAGATCAAGAGAAACCGAACAATCAAACGATCGAGCCACAACAATCGAGACAACAAAAATTGAACAATCATGTTCGAATCACGAAGAACAATAAAATTCAAACAACTCCAAGGCTCACATGAATCGAACCGAACTCGAAAAAGTCACAACGATAATCAGATCGACTCAAAACAAGATCACAGCTCGTTCGAATGATGAACCCGAAATACTATCAACGAACACGAGCGAGTCGATAGAATTGAGAAAGAAATGCAGAAGTCCAAAAGCAATACGGGTATTACATTCGACCTCTTATAAAAGAAATGTCTTCCCCGCAACTCACAACCACGGAAACAAGGTAACAACACAAAAAGCAACCGACAGAAAAATCTCCCATGGGCCTCTAAGAACTGATTCTGGTATATGTGCTGAAGCGCGAACTCCAGAAGTCTCGGTAACCAATTCTCAAAACTGGATTCGGTGTCCCTCGAGTCCACACTTGAGACATGTTACCGACGAGAAGATAATTGGTACGTGCATGCCCCCGGCACACCGCGGTTGGAAACGCCTCGGCTCGGCATATCGAATATACAAATGCTAGATATCATGGACGTAACATCGCAAAACAACATACCGGAGATGTCAACTCAGCATAACATATCAACACATACAAAAATCACAACAACAACGGCAACGTTCGAAGATTACAACGGCCCGGACGATACCCAGCATATAATTACTAAACATCACGAAACAAGCACGTATGTACACAATCATACACACATTCTCCGACCACAAGCAGGAAATGATGGTTTTTTTAAAAAAAAAAAACGAAAACCACCTTTTGAAAATAATTTAGAAAAACACCGGTTGATCTTGAGTATCACCTTTAAAAAAAAATACAAACGTGAGACATCGTTATCGAGACTTTGGAGAACCATTTCGCATTTGATAAAAATGAGGACACTTTCTCTTAGTGAAAAACTTTCAGAATGTTCGACCCTCGGGTCTAAGTAAAAGTGTTTCTAAATAATTGAAAATATCTCAAAGTATTTTTGGTCCTCAATTGGAAAATTTCTGAAATATATTGTGGCACTAGAAAGCACCTTGAAAACACCGCAAGAAAATAATTCGTTTTAAAAGTACGTCTCGAAATTTAATTTTCCAAGATACTTAAGGTCTTCAAAAATCTAACAGGCCAGAATGCCCAAAACTCACGCATACCGACGTACACTAAAACACCTCCTAGTCAAGACAATACATGTCTTTTAACGGAAATAAACGGTAAAATACCACAGTCGAAGACCGCCTAGGATTCAGAACAAAACCACTGACCCCATTCAAGGCCTCTAAGGACCCTCCCGCACTGGCTAGTGAACAAGTCGAACGCGCATAAGCACAAAGCTTCCACAAGAGAACTTGTAAAACGAGCAAATCGATTCGAAAATCATAAGCAACGGACAAAAACAACATTAAAAAGACATTAGCAGCGACGACACTCCTCGTATAAACCAAATACGAGAGTCAACTAAATACATATCGTGAAATCAAAATCCACAAAAGGATTCCATCACCTAACAAATAATCATAAAATAGCTCGTGTCACACGAGGCACAACACAAAAAAGGGAGACTTACATCCACAGGTCGTACGAAGATGATGATCGCCCCACGATACTAATCACGACCAACAAACTCAGACGACGCGTCGCGACACGACTCAGTCAGATAAAATCAAACGAAACAAGACTCAAACAACACGACTTGACCCGACAGCCTAGGTTTCCACAACCTAAGCTCTGATACCATTTATGTAATACCCCCAATCCACTCAGGGATATTACACGCCGTAGAACCTTTCCTTAAGGATCTAACAGGCTGGTAACAACATAGAATGTCTCAACAATGCCTTTAAGGCTAAAATGACTCAGGAGACCGATTTGGTCTTTGAATAAATACATACAACTCAAACTCATTACATGCCCACGCAGGGGTCGAATACAACACACTCCCGTACAACGGGAAAGAATACTGCAGCGAAAAAATAAACTATAACTAAACCAAAGATATTATACGGATCCTCGTGTGATTAGTATCGTTCATCTTTCATCATCCTTCGTGCCGGACCTGTGTTATGCTCCCAAACCTGAATGCAAATACAGACATACACCCCCCGAATACTCGGGGGTTAGCAAAACTCCACTGTTTTGCTAGTGCAAGAACAAAGTGCAAATACGAGCCATACAATTCAAGTTCCACGAATAACAATAGCAGGAATCCTAAAAGATCCAAACGTAACGAAAAGTACTTCCCGAGGCAAGAGTTTGGGTAAACATTCCAAAACCAAAAGATCACAAATAAAGGGAAACAATTTATAAAACAGTTTAAAATGCCATCGAGAGTTTTAATAGAAAACAATTTAGGATTACCGAATCCTTCTCTTTCCAAAACTCGAAATACGACAGGGGTCACCACCCCGAAAGTTTATTTTCTGTAAAATGACCTTTACAAGAACGTTGGGATTTTAGCCCCAAATTACATCAAATCACAGGACACGAGAACGAATAGCAAGGTTCGTTTTCCAACATCAAAACCCCACAATTAAACGATTAAAACACATACGACAAAATACACTAGTGCCATCCTAGCCAAGTAGGCCAATGAACAACTTACCTCTTACACACTTAGTCAATGCATGCAAATCATGAAATCACCGAACAAAACACTCATTTCCGGAAACGCCAATCTCAAAACACATTTGTAAAATGCACCACAAGTAACCGTCGATCCACGTCTCTGTGGACCCCTACCGAGACCCCGTCGGATCTAACCCGTAGTGGTTAAAAGCAAGCTCGTCGATCCACGTCTCTGTGGACCCCTACCGAGACCCCGTCGGATCTAACCCGTAGTGAGCATACACACACACACGTTACTCATGCAATACTAAAATGCTAAGAATGTAAGCTCATCAAGAATACTTACTAGAGATGGCCACTTACTCGACACCGTTATCAAACTCATCACAACACAACACGATTAACGCGGAATACAAGATTCCATAACTTTAAACAACAGGGGTATCATCAAAACCTTCAACGTTCAAAATTATCAAATCATAATCAATTCCCAAAATGCACCGTTCACAAAACACACACGCATTTTGAAAGAGAGCCTTTAACGAGGCCAAAACAAATATTTTGAAAATTCATTTGCAAATAACCAAACAAACACACCAAGACGACCACTGATCATCATATTCACAAAATGAGAAGCGTATGAACAAGGTACTTGCCTCGAATAAGAACAACGCGGAGAATCGACCGAAGTAGGTTGACACGAACCGACTACGAACCCACCGACTCCACCGATCGCCAACTCGCGATAATAAACTACGAAGGACAATAATAACAATGAAATGAATTCCATAACACGACTTAAAGCCGTTGAATTCAAAGAACAAATGACGAAAGTTCAAGTGTTTCCCCCAAAACGGCCAAGAACACGATTCGTCCCGTCAAAACACGAAAATGGAATTCCAAACCGAAATATGGATATACAATCCATAGGATATGTTTAAAAACATCATTTAACAACAATAGATCCATCAAAAATGGATGGAAAACGAGATCGATGACAAATCCCCCAAAAAGTCGATTCGAATGAAATCAAGAAATATACTTCGATTCGACGAAGAACAATGGATTAAATGATGTTAAACACAAGAATACTACTAAGAATAATCATACCCATCATGGATTAATCAATAATACGGAACGAATCGGACAAAAACACAAAAAACCCCAAAATTCAAGAAACTAGGGTTCTAAGAAGAGATTACCTTGATTCGCTGGATCAAAGGATGATAACGGATGATTAATCGATGATATGAACTCAAGAACTTCATGGATTTGTTGTCTAACAACATGGATTCGCCTCCTCCGAACCTCCACCCGTGGACGAAAAAGAAAGGAAATGAAAAACGAGTGAAAATGAGACTGCTCTACCATATATATATACTGGGCCGGAACTAGCGTGCGCTAGCCTTCCCGGACTAGCGTGCGCTATCGGCCAGTATCGGCCCAGCACCCTCGGCCAGGGTCCGCACGACCCGTCACTACCGACCAATCCTGTCGACCGTGACCTGTCCGCCCGACCCCCGCTAGCGTGCGCTACGGCCGGAAGCCTGCGCGCGCTAGCCGACCTGTCCAGTAACCTCTGGACTAAACAGCTCGTCCAGGTAACATACGCTAGTCGGCCGACAGCGTGCGCTACCCCTGCCGGTTAGCGTGCGCCACGACCGACAATAGCGTGCGCTACCTGCCGATCGTACCCGAGTCCAGAACCTCAGAACCCCTCTGCCCTGACCCGATAGCGTACGTTGGGCTGCTCAGCAGCGTGCGCTACACCTGCCGAGCTAGCGCAGCGATCTCCGTCCGTACTGCGCTACGCCGGTTCTGTCGTGCTGCTCGGCCAAAGATTCGACACTTGCCGCACTGTCCGCCACCGCCACCGCCATGATCCGACGACTCGATTTCCGAAAACGTACGGAACGAACAGGATGAAAAGTTCGCAAACAACATCAACGACCCGAAATGAAAACATAATGCAATAATTAATCATACGCGACCAAGAAAAGGGTCGAGACAACAAATACAGATACGGATACCCATAACTTTTAGGAATTTACAAAATGGCACAAAATGCCCGAAAATCACTATACGTGATCGAATAACCAAACCGAAGTTCATAACACGTCTAACAAAGTTAAACGGACTTACGGGAAACTCGAAACAGCAGTTTCGAACGAGATTCGTAAGAATCAAACTCAAGTGCGGAAAAGTCGTTAAAAAGCACGGAACTCAACAAAACAACACCGAAACGAATTCGGATGACAAAAAGTACATAATTAATCATTCTCAGAATGATGAAACGGTCCCAAACGAGTCGTCAAAACGGACTTTTGCCAAAAAAGAAAATTACCGGAATCCGAAATTGCGGATATTACATATATGGGGGGTGTTGTCGCTGCTTATGTCTTTTCGACTGTTGTTTTTGTCTGCTGCTAAGGATTTTTAAAATGATTTGCTCGTTTTGCAGGTATTCTCGTGAAACCTTTGTGCTTAATATGGAATGATGATGTATATGTGTGTGCTTTGCTCACTCCGGGAGGGTTCGACGAGGCATCGGGAGAATCCGTGACTTCACTCCAGATTCACGTGCTTGTTCGCTAGCCAGTTCGGGAGGGTCCTTAGAGGCCTCGAATGGGATCAGTGGGTTCGTCCCGGTCATAGGCGGTTTTCGATTGTGATATTTGAATGTTTGTTTTTCGGTAAAAGACATTTATTGTTTTGATTTTGAACGATTTGATGCGTGTACTATGATGTGTATAAGCGAATTTCGATACGTGTGAGTTTTGGGCATTCTGACATATTGGATTTCTAAAAACCTTGAGTATCTAAGAAAATAAGTTTCGAGACGTACTTTTAAAATGGATTATTTTCTCGCGGTATTTTCAAGGTGCCTACTCGTGCCACAGTATGTTTCAAAATTATTCCACTTTGAGGACCAAAATATTTTGAGATATTTTCAATAATTTAGAAACATATTTGCTTAGACCCGAGGGTCGAATATTTCTGAAAATTTTTTACTAAAAGAAAAATATCCTCATTTTTTATCAAACACAAGACGGTTTTTCAAAGTCTCGATGACGCTATTTGTATTACTTTTTCGAAATGTGATACTTAAGTTCAACTGGTGTTTCCAAATTTTTGCAAGGTGTGGTTTTGTTTTAAAACCTATCCTTTCATGTTGCAGTCAGAGAATGTGTGTATGATGTTAGCATGGTCGTTAGGGTGTTGGCCTTCTAAGTTGTGATTGAATTGGTGGTGTGAGCGTTGAGTCGTTCGCCACGCATTCATTGTGTTAGCCCTCTGTGAGAGGTGTGATGTTGGTATTAAATATTTGTCGCTTCTTGGTGATTGGCGTGTTATCGCACCTGTGCGAGCTGTTAGAGCTTGGGTTTGTATGATTATATACACCTGTGATTGTTTCATGATGTTTTGTAATTGTGTGCTGGTTATCGTTCGAGCCGTTGAAATTGCCAAACAATGCCGTCGTTGCTGTGATTTTCGTATGTGTGTGTTGCCTTATGTTGGTAATCGTGGTATATGTTATGTGTTATCATTTTCTGTTGCGTTGAGTGGTTACTTATTCAGTATGCCAAGGGGCAGAGGTCGTGGTCGTGCGATCAGACGCGTGATCGCGATCATGCTGCCAGTGATGGCATTGGTATCGGTGTTGCTACTATTTTGCAGCAGGTAGCTGCACAGATGACTCAATTGACTCAAGCAGTTCAACATAGTACAGATGTGGCCCAGAACATTGGTGCAAATCAGTGGCTTCGAGAAGTGGTTCGTATGAATCCCCCTCATTTCGTTGGTGCCACAGGTGCTTTGGGCTGGGATGGTTGGCTTTTCCAGATGGAAAAGATATTCGAGGTAGTTGATTGTCCAGAAGAGCGTAAGTTGTCAGTCGCTCAGTATCTTCTTGACAAGGATGCCGCTAGTTGGTGGGAGGCTGTTAAGCCTCAAGATCGTGTGGTCACGTGGGCAGAGTTCCAGGGATTCATGAGAGATGAGTTTTGTCCGGAACCGATCAGAAATCAGAGGATTAATGAATTCTTTTCGGCAAAACCGCGAGATGTACCGCTTTCTCAAGTTATTATTGATTATACCAAACAACTCAGTTATGTGCACGATCAGGTAAGGACAGAGGAAGATAAGATCTGTCATTTTAGTAGGCGAATGAAGCCGGAGATTCATCAGTACATGGCGGGTATCACTTGTACTTCACTGAGAGAGGATCAGAATAGGGCGTTAGCCTATGAGCTATCCATATTATCGACTGAACATATGTCTGAATCGAAGAAACAGGAAACTGCTGGGAACTTTTCAGGAAATTAGTGAAGTGGGCCCCTTGAGGCTGGCACTTCGTGTCGTCATCTTAAGAAGGTTCCTCGATCATGTGGACAGAGGAGTAGTACCCCTGCAGTGAGTAATGTGAACAACACGAAGACATGTTATAACTGTAGTCGAG
The DNA here is from genome assembly GCA_033398695.1 of Orobanche coerulescens. Lineage (NCBI taxonomy): Eukaryota > Viridiplantae > Streptophyta > Magnoliopsida > Lamiales > Orobanchaceae > Orobanche > Orobanche coerulescens. Next base: position 31,505,918 of record CM065816.1, read on the forward strand.
CGGGCCATACCGCGAAGAATTGTCGTTCACAATTAGTCAGCTGTTTCAAGTGCGGCCAGGTGGCTCACCGAGCCGTGCATTGCGAGACGGTAGCTGAGAGGTTTGGGGATCGAGTTTCCGTCTCTGCTCCGAGAGGACACGGAGATGCCTAGTGTGCGTTTTGAGAATTACAACGTAGTCCGAATTGTTTGTGGTTGTCCTTGCGGATCGTTTTGTGTTTATTTTCTATTTTCTTGACTGTGCATGTTTTCTTGTAATAAGTACCTACAGTTTTGTGATTGTTCGGATAATTGACTTGATTGTGCTATCTGTTTGATGACACTCGACACTTGTCGGTTTTATTATGTCTCTGGCTGTGACATTGTGATGGTTGTCGTTGAGCGTGATTTCACGTCGTATGTTTCTTTGCGTTTCTTGTAACATTTCAGCGATAGGCGTAAGTTACGCAGTTCTTGTCTACCTCGTTGAGGTGTTTCTGGTGGGATATTGCTCCTCCCTACTTGTTTTAAGTTTCGGGACGAAACATCTTTTAAGGAGGGTACTATGTAATATCCGCGATTTCGATTTTCGGTAAAAAAATTTTTTTCAGGAGTCCGTTTTAACAGCTCTCTTGTGACCATTTCGTCATTCTGAGAATGTTTAATTCTGTACTTTTTGACATCCGAGTTCGTTTCGGTGTCGTTTTGTTGAGTTTCGTGCTTCTTAGCGACTTTTCCGCACTTGAGTTCGGTTTTTACGAATCTCGTTTGAAATTGTAGTTTCGAGTTTCCCGTAAGTCTGTTTAACTTTGTTAAACATGTTGTGAACTTTGGTTTGGTTATTCGATCACGTATCGTGATTTTCGGGCGTTTTGAGCCATTTTGTAATTTCCCAAAGTTGTGGGTATCCGTATTCGTATTTGTTGTCTCGACCCTTTCGTGGTCGCGTGTGAGTTTGATTAGAGCTCAATCTCTTAGTATGATCTTATTATAGAGCTTTCCGTGCGTATCTTGAACTTGATATTTCGATCGGAGGAGTCCGTCGTTGTACCCGTTTTGAGAACTCCACTGCTGTAGTTTCTGGGTGCATTAGCGCGCGCTAATGGATTTCCTTAGCGCACGCTATCGAGCAGCAGACTCAGAACCAGTGGGTACTGGAGTACCCATTAGCGCACACTACCATATGTGTAGCGTATGCTAGTGATGCTTCCTTACGTACGCAATGCGGCCTTCGTTACGTACGCTAGCGCAAGCAGGATTTCGGGCAGAGGAGTCTGGATGACTCTTACGTACGTAAGGGCTTGCACCTTACATATGCTAATCATCTAGCGTATGTTAGGTTTCGTCCTTACCGTGCGATATCTCCTGTTTGCTATATATAATCAGGAGTTGACCCAGAATCGGGATTTTTCAACCAATTTCTTCTTCCTTCGGCTCTTGGCGATCTGTGTGGCTGAAGAACAAGTTTCCGTCGGGCTTTGATGATGGTAATCATCTCGGTGGGCATTCCTCGTGTTCATCATCATCTAATCATCTTCCAATCGTTCTTCTTTTTGTGAATCAAGGTATTTCCTAAAATTCTAGATTTGTGATATTTGGGGGTTTGTCTCGATTTCGTGATTCTAATCCAAAATTATTGATTGATTTGTTGTTATCTAGTCATATTGATCTTAGCCCCCGGTTTGGAATTCCGTTTTCATGTTTTTGGTCGGGTCGATTCGTGTTCTTGGCCGTTTTGGGGGAAACCCTTGAACTCTCGTCGTTTGTTCCTTTAATTCAGTGGCTTTGGGTCGTGCTATGGAATTCATTGTCATTATTGTTATTGTCGTTCGTAGTTTATTGTCGCGAGTTAGCATTCGGCGGAGTCGGCGGGTTCATAGTCGGTTCGTGTCATCCTACTTCGGTCGATTCTCCGCGTTTGTGATTATTCGAGGCAAAGTACCTTGTTCATACATTTCTTATTTTGTGGATATGATGATTGGTGACCGTTTTGGTGTGTTTGGAATGAACTTTCAAAAGATTCAGTTTAGCCTCGTTAAAAGATCTCTTTCAAAACCGTGTGTATTTTGTGAATGTTGTATTTACGAATGGTTATGTGAATCCTGTGGATATGTTCGATGTTGGTGTTGTGATTTGATAATATACAAAAATACATATATTATCCCATTTCGGTGCGTCAGCGATTGTGTTGTGCTATGTGTTTGTTGCCTTTGGGTGAATTGTTTGGATATCCTTGGGATACTGTGTTATGTGTGTGAATGTGTGCATATGGGTGGGGTCTACGGTGACACATGACTTGTGATCATGTGGTCAGGATGCAACGAGTGATTGATCCAACCGTGATAACCTAAGAATACCTACGGTGACACGTGGCTTGCGATCATGTGGTCAGGAGACAACAAGTGATTGATCCAACTGTGAGATGACGTGGCAAGTGATCACGGTGGTATAAGAAAACCTACGGTGATACATGGCTTGTGATCATGTGGTCAGGAGACAACAAGTGATTGATCCAACCGTGAGATGACGTGTCATGTGATCACAGTGTTATATATATGATTTTGGACGTGTTACCGAGATTTCGTGTCTTGGGTGGTTATATTCTATTGACTTTATGTCCGTTGAGGACATGACGTGGGCTTTGAACCTTGTAAATTGTTGTTGGTTTTATTTGAGAAAGAAAATTCTTTGTGCTGTGACCCTTTTCGTTTTCTTTGAAAAGAGAATGATCTTAGATTGGTACCGCCACTACAAGGGGGTTTGAATAGTGCGGATAAGAGTTTTTAACTCTTTTTGTACGGAAGCTAAAATAACGGAGTAAGTAAAAAGCGGAAAAGAAAGAACACAAGAAATTGTCCGAGAGGTTCGGCTATTAACGAAGCCTACGTCCTTTACCTAGTTTTATTGACTAGGACTTTTCTTAGAAACTTAGAATGCACTTTCTAGTTTAGTGCCAACTCTTACAATTTCTTGATTTCCGGGCTAAAAAACAACCTCACTAAAACTCTCTTGTTTTTCCGGGTACAAGATAACCTTTACAGTAAAACAAATACGAGTAGGATCTCGATTTTACACGATATATCGCTCTTTGATACAAGAATGTAGATTAGAAATAATAGAGCAAATCTTCTCGTATCACAATATGGAATATGTATAACTCTCGAAATATTTGCTTGGAATAGCTTGAGTATGCTTGTAAGCTCAGATAACTTGTGTAATTTCCAAATCCTTGAAGTGTGCTATTTATAGCCTTCATGAGCTGAATTTCCCGTTGGAACAGTTGCACAGCTTACGTACGTTATGCAGCATGGATTACGTACGTTATCACTACTACGTACATTATATGGCTTGTGTAGCGGCCGTAACGAACTGTGAGAATTAGTCCAGTGACATCCGATAAGATCCATTACGTACGTTACGCAAGATAGGCTTACGTACGTTAACTTCCAGTCAGAGATCCGTTGAATGCGAAGACTTGTTGTAACTGCTAATGACTTTTTGCAACGGGCAGAATGTTCAAACGTTACGTACGTTATATTGAGTGTGTTACGTACGTTACCTGTATAAAATTTCTTGCAAAAATTTTGAGTGTTACGTACGTTATTGAAGGTTCGTTTACGTACGTTAAATGAAGGAAAAATATGTTTAAGTAAATTTTGGTTAAATAACGCATCATCAAAATGTATAAAATGATTTAAAAAATATTGTTCCAACAATCTCCCCCTTTTTGATGATGACAAAATTTATGTATGGGAGTTTTTTAAAAAAGATGAGTTTTGGAAGATCGGGAAAAAAAATTAAGATACTCTCCCCCATAGTACGACTCCCCCTGAATCGAACAAGGGTTATTTAAAAAACGAGACATATATTTCTCCCCCTTTTTGTCATTAACAAAAAGTCGAGAGATCCTGTAAAAGCCAGCGAAACACAAAATAGTCAACAAATTTCAAGACAACGAATAACCACGAATAATAATACATAGGAATAAAGATAGTCAAACAATCAAATACATTCATTAGAAAATAAAGAGAGTAGTAGTTCATGATAGCATGGAATGTTTGGTCTAACAAAATGGAAACATCATCATAGGAAAGAGAAAAACGGCTAATCAAGGTTCGCTTCCGGAGGTGTCGGCGGGATTCCGAAATGAGTGCAAATGCTTTTGACCATAATTTTTATCTCGCTCATCTCTTTCTCTAATTTATCCATTCGAGCGACCATCTGGGATGAGGAGCTTTCTTGTCGCGGGCGAGAAGTACCGAGCTGAGACGAAGGACGAGGCCGAGTATGAGCAATCCCTCGAGACGTGATCCTCTCCTCCGGTCTCGGAAGGACACCACCATCAACTAGGCGAGCGTCATCCTTGATGTACGCAGAGTAGATCCACCCACGGTTTTTCGTACGGAGATACCTCATGGTTCGAATGGTCCCTTCGGTAACTAGGCTCCCCCTCGGGATGGGAACCCCATGAAGCCCTGTGAGAACGACTCCGGCATTCTCGAATAATTTAGTCAAAATTGATCCAAATGGCATTCCGGATTTCCTTTGTCGATCAACCTTGGCATAGCTCTTTTTGTGGAAGATTTGTCCTTTTTCCACAAACCACTTGAGCACGATGGAAGCGAAATTAACCTGATGATCCTTCCAGACATGATAAATGATTTTCATGTCAATGTTTACCAAACGATGCTGAGCATTCACTTTAGGCATGAGACAACGAGTGATAGCATCGTGAAGCAGACGAATATTTATCCCGAAATCATTATTTTCAAAACGTTCCGAATGAACTGTTGGGTACGGATTCGGATATTTGCGCCGTTTGCGGAAGCGTAAATATCAAGTGCGGAAAATAAAGGACACGAGGATTTATAGAGGTTCGGCTATAAACGAGCCTACGTCCTCTCTCGGTTTTTTTTTATAGGATCAAGATAAAAACCTCTACGCCTCTCTTCTATCGGTCGAGGTATAACCGTTTACAATCACGTCTTCTATCGGTCCGTGATAAACCGCTCGTACTTGTCTTTGCGTCGGTCCAAGTTAAACAGTTTTCCTTTTCGTAGGACAAGAAATCAACCTCTCTAGCTTTCTATCGGCACTAGATAAGCCTCACTAAGATAGCGATTGCGATTCTAACAATGCCGGATCCTTGATCCTAATAACACCGAATCCAATCGTATCTTTTCTTTTACCACTCGTGTATGATTTTGTTTATAACACTCAATCACTTAATGTAAGCTCAATATTACAACAACAATATAATGAATATCAATATCTGAACAGGGTATAGAATGCTTTGTGTTGTTGTTTTGAATCAATACCATAGACATGGTATTTATAGCCTCCATCTTCAAACTAGCCGTTAGCTGCCAGGACCTTAGTTACGTACGCTATATCCATTCCATTACGTACGTAAGCATCGTTACGTACGTTAACCGTCACGGGTTACGTACGTAAGCCTCTTTCAGTTTCAGTCCAGGGAGTTTCGTCATTTTGAGTTACATACGTTAGCATATACTCCATTACGTACGTTAACATTACATCACTGATGACGTCATATATCCGTTGTATGCTTTTCTGACTTTGACTCCTCCAACGTTCACTTGTTTGAACTGAGTTACAGACGTTATTTATTATTCATTACGTACGTAAGCTTCATCATATTACGTACGTTAACATTGTCTTGTTACGTACGTTAGCTTTGTTTTTCTCCAGGATTTTGCACTTCGTTTTCCTTCGATGCTAGCTTCGTCTCTTCGTTGTTTTGTTTTGTTTGTCAACATTAATCATCAAAACACTTTTAGTTTATGTATGGAACAAAATGTTCCAACAATCTCCCCCTTTTTGATGATTACAAAACAACACTTGGTCAATGTGATTTACCTGCAAAAATATAAATATATGTATATGTGTACAGACCAAAGTTTTCGACTTTGTCCGTTTCGTTAGTTTCTTCTCCCATTCCTTTTTCGACTCCTTCTTTCTCCTTTCCTTTAATTTTTCGAATTTTTCGAATTTTTCATCGTCTTTTCGACGTCTCCTCATTTTTCTTCAACTTCATTTTTGACTTTTCCTTATTTTTGTTCAACTCCTTCGTTTTTCTAATTCTTTTTGTATGCTATCGATTTTCTTTGATTTTTCTCCCCCTTTCACGGTTAATCACATTTTCGACTTATTTCTCCGTTCTCCTATCTCTCCCCCTTTTTGTATTCATCAAAAAGTGCAATAAAATACCAAAAAAAAAATCAATAAATAATGAAATATGTAAAAATAAATACAAGGGTATTAACTCCCCCTGAAAATATTATCCGTAAAAAAAATTACTCCCCCTGAGTAAAATACCAAAAATCAATGTTTGGGGATCCAACCTATAGTTGGTTTTTGTTTAGAAACGTAGATGATATTTGAAACGATTGTTCCTTTAGGAACCCAAATTTTCTTAATTTTTATCGTCCGTCTCGGGCTTTCGCAACTTGAAATATGATGCCCGATCTTTAAACACTTTTCGCAATGGGGTATCTTGAGATTAACGGATTCGTTTTTCAAACGAGTTTTGAATCTTAACCCTTCTTTATTCAAAGTAAAGTTTTGTACACCAAGCATTTGTTCAAATTTCTCGTTTCCGCATGAGAATTTTTTTGGCAAAGTTTTAAGCTCGGTTTGAATTTTAGCGAGATCATTCTTCAAAATATTTTCATTTTCAATACACTTTGAATGATCGATTTCGACAAATTTTCCCTTCTCGATAATTTTGGAATTTTCAATTTCCAAAGATTTAATTTTAGACTTAAGGGATTTGATTTCCGATAATGCATTTTGAAAATCCGTATGAAGTAATTCAAATGCATCAAAAAGTTCATCACGGGAGGATGTACTAACCTGGTTTTCGACGTCGCTGTCGTCGAACGAACTCCGGGCCATGAGAGCGAGATTATTTTGTTCAATAAAATCGTCGTATTCGTCTTCATCGCTCCATGTTGCCACGAGAACCTCCTTTTTCGGTTTGGATCGGCAATGCTTAGCGAAGTGGCCTGGTTTTCCACATAGTCGACAAGAATTGTCGAACTTCTTAGATTCGCTCGAGATATCCTTCTTCCTCCGGTTTAATAAAGTTTGGAATTTATTAATATTCTTGGCATAATATGCCGCTTCTTCGTCGCTTTCCTCCACCGGGATTTCTTCTTTCTTCCTCGATATCTTAGCCTTCATGGCTAACGATCGTTCCTTCGGCTTCGGCTTGACACTTCGTGATTTTAATACAATCTCATAATTGATTAGTGAACCAACAAGGGCACTAAAATCGAGCGTGTTGAGATCTTTGGATTCCATAATCGCGGTCACGGTGCCGTCCCATTCGCTAGGTAGTGATCGTAAAATTTTCTTAACTTTTTCACTACTAGATAATGGTTTTCCGAATGATGCAAGTCCATTTGTGATGACCGAGAATTGGTCGAGCATATTGGTGATGGACTCGTCACCTTTCATCATGAATAACTCATAATCATGGAGAAGCATATTGATTTTCGTCTCCTTGACTTGTGTCGTCCCTTCGTGTGTGATTTCTAGAATTTTCCATATTTCTTTCGCACTCTCACACGATGAGATTCGATTGACCTCTTCAGGATTTAAGGCACAAAATAAGAGTTGAGTAGCCTTACAATTTAGATGGTCATTTTTCCAATCGGCATCGTCGTATTCTTCAAAAGACTTGAGCGTACCGTCGGATTTGATAGGAACTTTTGGGCCGAAACAAATAATCTTCCAAATGTCTATATCGTAGGCACGAATAAAGATTGACATCTTTTTCTTCCATGTCAAATAATTTGAGCCATCGAAGAATGGTGGTCGGTTGAGAGCAAGGCCTTCGACTGGAGAGAATTGAAACGGCATTTTGGATCTTCTCCTCGGATGTAAGCCGCGTATTGGAGAACCGCTCCGATACCAATTGTTGGGTACGGATTCGGATATTTGCGCCATTTGCGGAAGCGTAAATATCAAGTGCGGAAAATAAAGGACACGAGGATTTATAGAGGTTCGGCTATAAACGAGCCTACGTCCTCTCTCGGTATCTTTTTCTATAGGATCAAGATAAAAACCTCTACGCCTCTCTTCTATCGGTCGAGGTATAACCGTTTACAATCACGTCTTCTATCGGTCCGTGATAAACCGCTCGTACTTGTCTTTGCGTCGGTCCAAGTTAAACTGTTTTCCTTTTCGTAGGACAAGAAATCAACCTCTCTAGCTTTCTATCGGCACTAGATAAGCCTCACTAAGATAGCGATTGCGATTCTAACAATGCCGGATCCTTGATCCTAATAACACCGAATCCAATCGTATCTTTTCTTTTACCACTCGTGTATGATTTTGTTTATAACACTCAATCACTTAATGTAAGCTCAATATTACAACAACAATATAATGAATATCAATATCTGAACAGGGTATAGAATGCTTTGTGTTGTTGTTTTGAATCAATACCATAGACATGGTATTTATAGCCTCCATCTTCAAACTAGCCGTTAGCTGCCAGGACCTTAGTTACGTACGCTATATCCATTCCATTACGTACATAAGCATCGTTACGTACGTTAACCATCACGGGTTACGTACGTAAGCCTCTTTCAGTTTCAGTCCAGGGAGTTTCGTCATTTTGAGTTACGTACGTTAGCATATACTCCATTACGTACGTTAACATTACATCAGTGATGACGTCATATATCCGTTGTATGCTTTTCTGACTTTGAATCCTCCAACGTTCACTTGTTTGAACTAAGTTACGTACGTTATTTATTATTCATTACGTACGTAAGCTTCATCATATTACGTACGTTAATATTGTCTTGTTACGTACGTTAGCTTTGTTTTTCTCCAGAATTTTGCACTTCGTTTTCCTTCGATGCTAGCTTCGTCTCTTCGTTGTTTTGTTTTGTTTGTCAACATTAATCATCAAAACACTTTTAATTTATGTATGGAACAAAATGTTCCAACATGAACATCAATTACGGCTTTGTCCGACAAGAAATCACGGACCTCAGACTAATGAATTCCATGATTTTCATCACTGTAAAGAGAATAGTCAACAACTTCATCAGGAGCGGCAAATTCTCCTTTACAACGAAATCCCTCGTTAGGGAGACCAAAGAGTTCCGATAATTTAGCGGCATCGAATGAAATTGGTTTACCACGGACTAGCGAGTTAACTACGACTAATCCGTCAGAATCATAAGTCACGAAAAAATTCGCGTAAAATTCTTTTATGCAATCCACAAAAACAGGTCGGGCGAGACTAACAAAATGGTTAATACCAAGCATGTCGAAAAATTCTTCAATTCCAATACCGATAGAATTCAGAGATTCAAAATCGAAGTGATGGCTTGGAGTTACCTCTTCATCGAGAAGCACCTCGTTGAAAATTTTGCAAGCTTGAGCATTTCGAAAGGCAGGTTCTCCTGAAGGTGAGGAAGCTGATTGAGAGGTCTCGCCTCTACGTTTCTTGCTAATTTTGGACGCCATAGATGAGGATGAACGGATGATATACGAGTTTGTTCGGATTTTGTGAGGAGAGGAATCGAGTTCGTCGCAGCCGATTTAGGGATTTAGGAAGAAATGAATAGGGAACTGTCGAAGTGGGTATTTAAGTAGCAGGGTAAATAGCTGATTACGTACGTTATACCATTTTGGTAACGTACGTAGCAAAAAATCCCGAATTCCCTGTACTAAAACCTGCATATCGTTACGTACGTAGCCTAATCACCTGTTACATACGTAAGGACCTATTACGTACGTAATAAACCTGCCTTAACATCCATAAGCATGACCAAATGAGCAGTGTTTTTCTTTCGATGATGTCCCAATTTTAATGACCATTTAATGTAACTATGATGAATATGCAACACTTAAAAATGATCAACATGTCCCATTCCTAAGTTTATGCGTATAAAATTGAAAGCTTCTTCGGGTAATGGTTTTGTAAAATATCCGCCAATTGTTCATTAGTACCAACAAATTGGAGACGTACATTCCCGTTTTGGACATGGTCACGAATAAAATGGTGACGAATTTCTATATGTTTTGTCCTGCTATGCAAAATGGGATTTTTTTCTTAAATTAATGGCACTTGTATTGTCACAAAAAATAGGAGTATTTTTAAGCTCAATGCCATAATCGAGTAATTGATTTTTGATCCAAAGGACTTGTGCACATGCACTTCCTGCAGCCACATATTCTGCTTCAGTTGTGGAAGTATCGACACTAGTCTGTTTCTTACTCCCCCATGAAATCAAACATGAATTCATGAAATGACAAGTTCCGGTGGTGCTTTTTCTATCGATTTTACATCCACCGAAATCGGCATCACTATATGCAAAAAGTTGAAAATCAATGCTAGAAGGATACCACAGACCTAAGCCAACAGTATATTTTAAATACCGAAAAATCCTTTTGCATGCAATGAAATGTGATTCTTTAGGATTCGCTTGAAAACGAGCACATAAGCAAGTAGCAAACATTATATCGGGTCTAGATGCAGTTAGATAAAATAAAGAGCCGATCATACCTCGATACTATTTTTGGTCAACAGACTTACCTTTTTCATCTTTGTCGACTTTAAGAGTGGAAGACATAGGTGTAACACCCCAAAATGCGGCTATTACAGTGCCGTGGACCCCACACTGGGACCCACCAGGCGATATCCAAAACAGATTAAATAAATATTATTTGTGATACCGAACCACAATGAATAGTCATTACTCCGATTAGGAGTCTATTAAAAATATGGCCAACGGCCTTATAATACACAGGATCCGAAAAACAAGTATAAACCATATGGAGATGGAAAATACTTCAAATGTCAATACAACCAGATAGTAATTTAAATGAAGCAGAAGATAAAATAACATAACATGGTTTAACATAACCGGACAACAAATGATTTGGGGCCCCCGAACTAGTATCCTTCGAACCCTTCGCCGTCGACATGCTCTTCCCGTGCCTTGCCCTTGCCTCGACCTAAAATACCATACAAGTATTTCGCCCAAAACACAGGGTCAGATATACATGATAATTAATTCTTCCGACATTATACAATTCACATATATAGATCTCAAGGAAATCATTCCGACTATTAATCATACCCCTCGGGCGTATGAAACAATCAGTCACAAACCTTTGAACACATCCAATCACACATGGACTATGAACGATTAACAATATGGCTCAAGATGGACATCACAGTACGCCCGATCCGGAAATGTGTCCGTGTATATGTCCGCCCCGTATATGGAATCCAAAATACACGTGGGACAATGTACCTAATTAGCCTCACGAAACTACGTCTCGTGTGCACAGTCCAATGCGGAATAATATCCACGCATGACTATATATGTGCCTGGCTAAAAATCCTACACAATGACCAATCGGAACGCAGATATGATTCCGGATATGTCACGATACAACATGACAACGAATTCAATAAATCACATATCCGATTAAGGATCAAGAAAACTCACCGAAGAGGAAATAAAAACCAACGAGATCAACGATGCAAAGCGGCGTATTTGGGAATGCAACCCCATGACGAAAATGGGATAACGTCAAGGACAATGTCAAATCATGACAAACATTACATAAACAGTTCATACACATGAAACGTATAACCATCACAAGAATCTAATCATCATTATAACCAAGCAAGATAACTTGCCTCAATACGGAGGCGGAAATAATCCTCTTCTTGTCGAAATGAACGAACGAACGAACGAACGAATGGCCCTCGACTAATATCGTTTACTCGAACAATCAACCTTAAACGAAATACATTTTACTCAATAACATATTCGTACAATTATCAATATAGGATTAGTAAGACGACACCCTATAATCCTTATAATAGTTTGCTATCTCGAAATATCGAAGCCTTATGCCAAGAGTTCTTTTAACATCATTACAACCATAAAAATCGGTTTACAATACTTTTACCGAATGTTCACATGGTCCATCATAAATAAGAATTCTATCAAGGGCGTGTTGAATAACCATTTATGATGTTAAGATCATCTTATGATGATTAAACTTTCCAAAACATTAAAATGTTGAAAGAACAAAATCTGCACATTTATGATCATTCTCCTCTCATTTAAAGTGGATATTAAGCTTACAACAAGGTTATTAGTTATGAGATTACACCATATTCATGAAGGTTATAAAAATCGTTCATTACAAGGCTGGAAGATCTATTAACATCATGATGAATTCACCATCTATCTAGTATGATGATCAAAACATTCTAAGTTCTCAACACATTAGATTAATGAAAAGTTGTTGTCGTTGGTTTCACAAATATCCTTAACCATTCAAAATCTTGCTGAGCAAAACATAAGGAGAATATGATTCTTAAGAAATCTGAGCAAGAATACATCCTTCTACTTCTAACATGGCCAAGTTCTTCCCAAGGTAAGTGAAAACTTAAAATGGTGTTTAATCACTTTATGATAACAACTCTATTAGTTAAATCCAACTATGGTGAAGTTAACTGATTCAAAGGTATTCTACTGAGCTAAATTCTCCACCAAGATGAGCATGATAGTTACAACGTGGTTATAATCACTATATCATCAAGAACACATCCATCTCAAACCCTCATTTATCATATTCATCAAAAGTGTTAAAAAGGTTGGATTAAAACTATGTTTTACTTGATTAATCTACTCTAGGTGGAGTATAATTCGTTACTAACATCAACATATGAAAACAATACAGAGAAGAAAGTACACCTACCTCCAGAAACGAAGAACAACCTCAATGCTACGACAAAGTACACTCCAAGCTCAAGAACACCTCCTAATCTTCAAGGAAATGAGCTCCACTTCAAGATTTAAGGCTTAGAAGCAAGTTGGGGGAGGTTGATATCGGTTTGGGAGTGCATAGGGATGATATATGGAGAGAGAGAATAGGTTTGGAGTTGTGAAGAAATGAAAAACAGGCTGGTCCTATAAATAGACTGTGCAGACTTAGCGCACGCTAACGGAAAGCTTTAGCGTACGCTAACACACTTACGTACGCTAACTGGTTAATATTACGTACGTGAGCGGCTTACAGTGGCTACTGTCTTGAATTCGCAGGTCGTTAGTGCACGCTAATGAAGAAAGGGGTTACGCACGCTAATAAGAGTTGACTCTGGCCGACGTGACAGCTCAGACATTACTCACATGCATGCCAACGGCTAGGGAGTTCACGTGCTGAAGTCAACTGATGCCAAATTCTCTCTTAGCGTACGCAACAGAGGAAACATTAAGCACGCTAAGGCACAAGATTAACGTACGTTAATCATGCTACGTAGCGTACGCTACGTCAACAGAAAAGTTAAAAATGCATCTCTCTAATTAACATAGAATCATCGAGTATGAAATGAAATAACAACGATATGAAATTCAAATCTATAATACATCAACATAATACTAAATGCAACGATTCATGATAATCAGATTATCCAAATAATACAATGACAGGTAAAAACGAAAATTACAGTCGGATATTACATACCCCCCCCCTTAAAAAGGAGTTTCGTCCTCGAAACTAAGGGGTAAATAACTCGGGGTATCTCGCTCGCATACTATCCTCAGTTTCGCACGTAGCCTCCTCGACTCCGTGTCGTGACCACTGAACCTTCAGTAGGGGAATCGTCTTGTTCTGCAACTGCTTGATCCTCCTCTCGAGTATCCGCACAGGACGCTCCTCGTACGAATGATCCTCCGCTAATTCAATCTCTTCGAACTGAAGTACATGGCTCGGATCAGCAACATATTTCCTCAACTGGGAGACATGAAACACGTTGTGAATCTTACTCAAAGTCGGTGGCAAAGCTAGTCGATAGGCCAGATTACCTACACGCTCCAAAATCTCAAACGGCCCAATGTACCTCGGGCTCAGCTTGCCCCTCTTCCCGAAACGAAAAACACCTCGGGTAGGAGACACCTTCATTAACACATGGTAACCAACCTCGAACTCAAGCGGTCGTCGACGGTGGTCAGCATAAGACTTCTATCGACTTTGAGCCGTTAACAACCGACTCCTAATCAAAGTGATCTTATCACGGGCTGCTAATAACATATCGGGTTCCGTACCCAGAGATTCTGACAGTTCATCCCAACACAAAGGGGACCTACAGCGACGGCCATACAATGCCTCATACGGTGCCATCTGAATCGAAGCGTGCCAACTTTTATTATAAGTTAATTCCACCAAAGGTAGTTGGGCTTCCCAATCGTCCTTCCAATCAAGAGCACATGCTCTCAACATATCCTCTAGAGTCTGGATGGTTCTCTCAGACTGACCATCGGTCTGTGGATGAAAAGCCGTACTGAAATTCAACTGCGTGCTCATCGCACGATGAACTGCCTTCCAGAAGTGCGACACAAATCGCCCGTCACGGTCTGATACAATACTCTTGGGGGTACCATGTAATCTCACGATTTCCTTAATAAACAGCTGGCCAATCTCTCGGGACCCCACATGTCCTTAATCTCCAAGAAGTGGGCTGATTTGGTCAGACGGTCCACAATCACCCAAATCGTATTCATTCCTCGATGACTCGTCGGCAAGCTAGTGATAAAATCCATAGATATGTCATCCCATTTCCACTCGGGAATCGGGAACGGTTTCAGCATTCCTGCGGGTCGCTGGTGCTCAATCTTAACTTGCTGACAGGTTAAACATCTCGAAAAGAATTCGGCAATCTAACGTTTCATATTCCCCCACCAATAATTCTGCTTCAAATCCTTATACATCTTGTTAGATCCCAGGTGAATAGAGTACGGGGTAGTGTGGGCTTCTCTCATGATAGAGTTCCTCAACTCTTCGTCAGCGGGTACACAAACTCGATTTCTAAAGCGTATCTATCCATCCTCGTGGATCACGAATCCAGGGGCTTTCCCTTGGGTTACCTCATCCCGAACTCGAGATAAGAATGAGTCCATAATTTGCTTCGATTTGATCATATCATCAAGAGACGAAGAAATCTCAAGGGTGCAAAGTTGTCCCTGAACACGCTGTAACCAAACTTCAATTTCTGGCCTCATAAGGTCTAACTGCAACTCTCTATGTGCTGTCAGACGGCCCAGCATCTGCTCCTGCACTGTCTTACGGCTCAAAGCGTCGGCAACCACATTTGCTTTACCCGGATGATAAAGGATCTCGATCTCATAGTCCTTGATTAATTCTAGCCACCTTCTCTGTCTCATGTTCAACTCCTTCTGAGTAAAAATATACTTTAGGCTCTTGTGATCTGTAAAGATCTGGCAGGTAACTCCATAAAGATAGTGACGCCAGATTTTCAAAGCAAACACCACGGATGCTAACTCCAAGTCATGGGTCGGATAGTTAACTTCATAGGGTCGCAATTGTCTCGACGCATAGGCAATCACTTTCCCTTCCTGCATTAGTACATATCCCAGGCCCTGTCTTGACACGTCACTATACACCACAAATCCTTCTGTTCCTTTTGGTAAGACCAAAACAGGTGCCGAAATCAATCGACTCTTGAGCTCATCAAAACTTTGCTGACATGCTTCTGACCACAAATACTTCTTATCCTTCCGCAGTAAGTTGGTCATTGGTTTCGCAATTTTAGAAAATCCTTCTACGAACCGTCGGTAGTAACCTGCTAGGCCGAGGAAACTACGAACTTCCTTCACGTTCTTCGGTGGTAGCCAATCTCGAATGGCTTCCGTCTTTTGTGGGTCCACTCTCACTCCTTCGGCTGATATCACATGCCCGAGAAAGATAACCTTAGGCATCCAGAATTCACACTTAGAAAATTTCCCATAAAGTTGTTCCCGCCTCAATGTATCGAGAACTTGGTGGAGGTGACGCTCGCGCTCTTCGTGGTCACGAGAGTAAATCAGAATATCGTCAATAAAAACGACTACAAAGCGATCCAGATAGTTAATAAAAACTCGATTCATCAACTCCATGAATACCGCTGGTGCATTAGTCAGTCCAAATGGCATCACCACGAACTCGTAATGCCCATAGCGAGTACGGAAGGCTGTCTTTGAAATGTCAAACTCTCGAATCCTCAACTGATGATAACCAGATCTCAAGTCGATCTTAGAAAACACGGCAGCTCCCTAAAGTTGATCCAATAAATCATCAATACGAGGCAAAGGATACTTGTTCTTGATGGTTACCCTGTTGAGCTCACGGTAATCAATACATAAGCGCAGAGATCCATCTTTCTTCCGTACAAATAACACTGGTGCTCCCCAAGGGGACACACTAGGTCGAATATAGCCTTTTTCAGTCAACTCCTCAAGCTGGTTCTTAAATTCCTGCATCTCAGTCGGAGCCATACGATACGGTGCTTTTGAAAGCGGGGATGTACCTGGTTCTAACTCAATAATAAACTCCACGTCACGATGAGGAGGTAAGCCTGGCAACTCGTCTGGAAATACATCTGGGTAGTCTCGGACTACCGGAATGTCGGCCAATTCAATCGTCGACCATTGCTTTGGTCATGTAGCACCTATAACCAATACACCCTTGATTAAGCGTTTCTTTTGCTTTCATAGCGCCGATGACTCTCCCGTAACGACCGGGATTATCACCTCGAAAAATAAACTCAAAACCATCATCAAGTGGCGGTTACCATCCGCTATGACACTAAGTATTGCATCATGACGATCCATCAAAACGATACCCAAGATTATATCATCCTTAGGTAGATCGACTACAATCGATTTGACAACCACTCACGGTCGTTGCTCAAACGACCTGACAAATTCCGACTTCGTGATTTCCAATAATTCTTCTACCATCAGGTAGACCAATCACGTAGGGCTCACAATTGATAAGATGGTCTAGAGGCAAACGACTTAAGCAAGAAGAAGATATAAAGGAGTGTGAAGCACCGGTATCAAAAAGAACACACACAGGCTGGGAGTGGATCTCGAGTATACCTGAAATCATGCTGGCCTCGGGATCATCAGCTTTCTTCATCTCGTAAATCCTGGGTTTCGTGATTCGGCACTGTGTGTACCACTTTGATTCCCACGGCCCAATCCCCTATTCGCCCCGGTGGTCTGATAGGAAGCGAACGGAGGCGCCCGGTTCTGGACAGAAGACTGAACTGGAGCATGAGACGCTACTGGTTCAGGTCCGGGCCCACTTCTGCAAAAACAAGCACGGTGACCATTCTTACCACAAGTATGGCATGTGATGGCAAGCTTTGGGCATTTGAAGTTGATATGCCCCTGGTCCCCACAGTTATGACACACCACGGATGAGGGAACCACTTGAGAGTGCGATCCGGCTGGCTTTGACGCCATGGGTGGTCGATCAGAAGGGTTTGGCAATGACTGGGGCTTCCTGAATGTCCCCCGATTACTCTCAATCTGGTTCTGGTTCCTGGATCTTTTGTTGTTGGACTGTGGTTGTTTCTTGGAAATCTCCTTCGCGGTGAGTTCGTAGTCCAGAGCTTTCTCGATGAACTCTGGTAAGGTAGTACAGTGGTGATTCAACAGCTGCATTCTCATTCGGGGTTTAAGCCTCTTGAGAAAGTATTTGATCTTATCGGCCTCTGTTCGGATAATTGTCGTGGCGAAAGGAAGGAGTGCCTGGAATTTCTCAAAGAACAGAGATAATACATCATCGTCTTGACGGGTCGGGTTCGGTTAGCCTGATTTGGCCTCACGGAGTGGCCTGGATAGTAACGGTCTAGCATGAGGTTTTTAAATTCCTCCCAAGTATAAACACCATCACTGGCCTTCTGAAAGCCACTGTATGAGCGCCTTTGCTAAGATAGTACGCGGCTACCGAGACGCAGTTCTCTTCCGGGCAGTCCACCATCTGGAAAAGTTTCTCAAAATGCTCGATCCAATGCACAATGTCAGCAGGCTCAGAGGAGCCTTCGAAGGTCGGAGGTCGCTGGCGAGAGATGTCGCTGATAATCCGACTCACGGGTCCGCCAATCATAGGAGGAGGATGAGGCCCCTGTTGCTGGCCAGTAGCGGCCCTCTGCATAGCTTCCATTAGTTGACCCATCTGGGTCATTTGTGTCATCATGCCCTGCATCACGACGTAAGGATCGACACGCGCATCCCCGCACCCACTGTGGTGCGATTGATCCCTAGAAGGTGAACCATTGTCTGCGGAACTATGATCCAAATTTGCGCGTCTGTTGGCTCGAGGTATCGGGATTCGGCCCCTTCCGCGGCCTCGTCCCCCTCTGCCACGACCTCTCAGGTTTCTTTCCATACTGAAAGAATCAATCATAATGATAACCATAAGTACAGTTCAAGATACTAAAATTCACGCTAAGTTAATAGCAACAAGGAATCACATATTCAAGGAAACGGTTCATAATTAGTTATCGACACCACGAATGTCGCACCGAATATTACATCGATGTCAAGTCGAACAATTTAAATCATATAATCAATCCAGCATTTATCTCGAATTATTAATCATATGTGCGTGGCTAAAAATCCTACACAATGACCAATCGGAACGCAGATATGATTCCGGATATGTCACGATACAACATGACAACGAATTCAATAAATCACATATCCGATTAAGGATCAAGAAAACTCACCAAAGAGGAAATAAAGACCAACGAGATCAACGATGCAAAGCGACGTATTGGGGAATGCAACCCCATGACGAAAATGGAATAACGTCAATAACAATGTCAAATCACGACAAATATTACATAAACAGTTCATACACATGAAACGTATAACCATCACAAGAATCTAATCATCATTATAACCAAGCAAGATAACTTGCCTCAATACGGAGGCGGAAATAATCCTCTTCTTGTCGAAACGAACGAACGAACGAATGGCCCTCGACTAATATCGTTTATTCGAACAATCAATCTTAAACGAAATACATTTTACTCAATAACATATTCGTACAATTATCAATATAGGATTAGTAAGACGGCACCCTATAATCCTTAGAATAGTTTGCTATCTCGAAATATCGAAGCCTTATGCCAAGAGTTCTTTTAACATCATTACAACCATAAAAATCGGTTTACAATACTTTTACCGAATGTTCACATGGTCCATCGTAAATAAGAATTCTATCAAGGGCGTGTTGAATAACCAATTATGATGTTAAGATCATCTTATGATGATTAAACTTTCCAAAACATTAAAATGTTGAAAGAACAAAATCTGCACATCTATGATCATTCTCCTCTCATTTAAAGTGGATATTAAGCTTACAACAAGGTTATTAGTTATGAGATTACACCATATTCATGAAGGTTATCAAAATCTTTCATTACAAGGTTGGAAGATCTATTAACATCATGATGAATTCACCATCTATCTAGTATGATGATCAAAACATTCTAAGTTCTCAACACATTAGATTAATGAAAAGTTGTTGTTGTTGGTTTCACAAATATCCTTAACCATTCAAAATATTGCTGAGCAAAACATAAGGAGAATATGATTCTTAAGAAATCTGAGCAAGAATACATCCTTCTACTTCTAACATGGCCAAGTTCTTCCCAAGGTAAGTGAAAACTTAAAATGGTGTTTAATCACTTTATGATAACAACTCTATTAGTTAAATCCAACTATGGTGAAGTTAACTGATTCAAAGGTATTCTACTGAGCTAAATTCGTCCAACAAGATGAGCATGATAGTTACAACGTGGTTAGAATCACTATATCATCAAGAACACATCCATCTCAAACCCTCATTTATCATATTCATCAAAAGTGTTAAAAAGGTTGGATTAAAACTATGTTTTACTTGATTAATCTACTCTAGGTGGAGTATAATTCGTTACTAACATCAACATATGAAAACAATACAGAGAAGAAAGTACACCTACCTCCAGAAACGAAGAACAACCTCAATGCTACGAGAAAGTACACTCCAAGCTCAAGAACACCTCCTAATCTTCAAGGAAATGAGCTCCACTCCAAGATTTAAGGCTTAGAAGCAAGTTGGGGGAGGTTGATATCGGTTTGGGAGTGCAGAGGGACGATATATGGAGAGAGAGAATCGGTTTGGAGTTGTGAAGAAATGAAAAACAGGCTGGTCCTATAAATAGACTGTGCAGACTTAGCGCACGCTAACGGGAAGCTTTAGCGTACGCTAACACACTTACGTACGCTAACTGGTTAATATTACGTACGTGAGCGGCTTACAGTGGCTACTGTCTTGAATTCGCAGGTCGTTAGCGCACGCTAATGAAGAAAGGGGTTACGCACGCTAATAAAAGTTGACTCTGGCCGACATGACAGCTCAGACATTACTCACATGCATGCCAACGGCTAGGGAGTTCACGTGCTGAAGTCAACTGATGCCAGATTCTCTCTTAGAGTACGCAACAGAGGAAACATTACGCACGCTAAGGCACAAGATTAACGTACGTTAATCATGCTACGTAGCGTACGCTACGTCAACAGAAAAGTTAAAAATGCATCTCTCTAATTAACATAGAATCATCGAGTATGAAATGAAATAACAACGATGTGAAATTCAAATCTATAATACATCAACATAATACTAAATGCAACGATTCATGATAATCAGATTATCCAAATAATACAATGACAGGTAAAAACGAAAATTACAGTCGGATATTACAATAGAAGTATATATTTCTTTGCAATCTTCCATCTTAAATTTCTTTAGGAGCTCATTGACGTACTTGGATTGGTGAATGAATATTCCGTCATTGGGTTGCCTAATTTGGAGTCCGAGAAAGTTTTTCAACTCTCCCATCATGCTCATTTCAAACTCTTCCTTCATAAGATTTGAAAATTCTTGGTACAGAGATTCGTTAGTTGCACCAAAAACAATGTCGTCCACATAAATTTGACAAATAAGCATATCTTCACCTAAATTCTTAATAAATAGGGTATTATCAACATTACCTCTTTTATACCCATTTGAAATAAGAAAAGTGCTTAAACGATCATACCATGCTCTCGGAGCTTGTTTTAATCTATAGAGAGCTTTATGGAGCTTGTACACATGATCTGGATGATCATAATCTTCAAAACCCGGCGGTTGCTTGACATACACCTCCTCCTGGATGATTCCATTTAGGAACTCACTTTTTACATCTATTTGATGGAGTTTTATTTTCTTGTATGCGGCAAAGGCACAGAGAAGACGAATTGCCTCAAGACGAGCAACAGGAGCAAATGTTTCTTCATAATCCAAGCCTTCTTCTTGATTATAACCTTGGGCGACCAATCTCGATTTATTTTTAATTGGGAGACCATCATCATCGGTTTTAATTTTATGAACCCATTTGGTACCAATGATTGATTTGTCTACCGGTGCCAGAACTAATTCCCAAACATTATTTCTTTCGAATTCGTTTAGCTCTTCTTGCATAGCAATAGCCCAATTCTCGTCATTTATGGCTTCATCGATATTCTTTGGTTCTGTAAGAGAAATAAACGCAATATTGTTAATACAATCATTTATATTTCTCCTAGTTCGTACACCTTCATCGATTTTTCCGAGAATTTGTTCCATCGGATGGTCTTTCACATTTGCCCAATCTTTAGGAAGGTTGTAAGTATTCTCCTCCTACTTGTCCGATCTTACGTCGAGCTTCTCCAACTCCTTTGATACTTTTGATATTTCTTTAGCCGGAACCATACCTGCATCAACATCAAAAATAACCTTTCTCGGGAGTAAAACTGTATCATCGAATTTTACATGAATTGACTCTTCTACCGAGCCTCCTTTACAATTAGATACACGATACGCTTTACTGTTAGTTGAATAACCAAGAAATATTCCAATATCTGGTTTTGAATCAAATTTACCCAAATTATCCTTACCATTATTATGAATAAATACTTTACAACCAAATGGATGGAAATAAGATAAATTGGGCTTTTTACCTTTAAATATCTCATATGGAGTCATCATTTTGTTCCTCCTGAGATGGACTCGATTAATAACATAACAGGCGGTGTTCACGGCTTCGGCCGAGAAATATTTAGGAAGACCATATTCATTGAGTATTGTCCGGCTCATTTCTTCTAGAGAGCGATTCTTCCTCTCGACAACTCCATTTTTTCGAGGTGTCCGAGGTGCCGAAAAATTGTGCCCAATACCATAATTATCGCACCAATCTTCAAAAATATTAGAATCAAATTCTCCACCATGATCGGTTCGGATGGCGATAATTGGTAATTCTTTTTCCTTCTGTGTAACCTTACACCACTTAACAAACTCGTTAAATGCATCATCTTTATTTGCCAAGAATTTTACCCAAGTAAATCTCGAAAAATCATCGACAATAACTAAAGTGTAAAGTTTACCTGTTAAACTAGCATGTCGAGACGGACCAATCAAATCCATATGAATTAATTCAAGAATGCGACTAGTGGAAATTTTTATTTTCGGTTTAAACGAGCCTCTAGCATGTTTACCTTTAATACAGGCCTCACAAATGTGGTCTTTTCTGAAATTTAATTTTGGTAGACCACGGACAATATCATTTTTGGCCAATTTTGAAAGAAGTGGTAAAGAGGCATGTCCCAATTTTCGGTGTCAAATAACGGCATTTTCATCGTATGAAAGTAAACATTTTTCATTGAAAGAAGATTCATCTTGGAGATCAACAATATAAATATTTCCATAACGTAATCCAATAAAAACGATTTGGTCTTTTCTCATTGAAGTGCAATTCGTAGGTCTTTTCTCATTGCAGTGCAATGCGTACTTTCAAAAATTAATTTAAGACCGGTGTCACAAAGTTGAGAAACACTTAGAAGATTATGGCAAAGACCATCAACAAATAGAACATTTTCAATGGTAGGTAAAGGTTTCTTACCGATTTTACCTGTCGCTTTTATTTGGCCCTTTTTATTATCGCCAAAGGTTACACAGCCACGATCCTCCTTTTTCAGCTCCGTGAAGAGATGTTCATTCCCACTCATGTGATTTGAACATCCACTATCAACATACCATTTATTTGATAATGTTGTCTTCCTTGCTTCTACCTACAAAAACAATTTTCTTCCATTTTATAGGTACCCAGGCTAATTTGGGTCCTGATGAGTTAGACACATAAACTTGATTTTTAACAACGGTCCCTTTTGGTACCCAAATGTGCTTGACCCTTATAGTTCGTCTAGAACTTCTACAGTATGTTTCGGTATGTCCCGGTTTTAAACATTTTGGACATGATGGAATTCTCGTTTTTAAAGTGTCCGAATCTTTCGTGGTAATTTCTAAGGTCTTTTTCATTGGAAATGAATTATACTCAAGTCCTTGTTTTGAAAAAGAAAATTTTTGACCAAATAATAGTTGCTCGAATTTGTCATTACCACACGATAATTTTCTAACGTAAAGTTTCAATTCTTTCTGAGTTTTGTGTAAATCATCTCTCAGAATTTTCTCGATTTCCAAACAATTTGTATGATCAATTGATATACGTCCTTGTTTTTCAATAATTTTAAATTTTCACTTTCAAGAGATTTTATTTTCTTTTTCAAATCTTTATTACTATTGCAAACTTTTTCGTATTCATTGTTTAAAGATTCAAAAGCATCAAGAAGTTCTTCATGAGAAGAATCACTAACCTCGACTTCTTCATCGCTATCTTCGGATGCGCGGGTCATTAGAGCAAGATTTGTTTGAACTTGAGGTTCATCATCCTCATCATCATCGCTCCATGTAGTGACATAGACTTCCTTCTTTTTGAACTTTTCGTGAGGTGGTTTAGATGAACTCATTGGAGCAGCAGCACGACAATCTTTAGCAAAATGGCCTGGAACGCCGCACCTACGACAAGTATTGTCAAACCTTTTATTTTGTGGGAAGTGAGTCTTCTTGGATTCATCCCTTGGTTCTTGTTTGATGTCCCTTCGGCGCCTTTGAAGAAGATTTTTAAATTTCTTTATGTTTTTGGCATAAAAAGCGGTTTCTTCATCCTCTTCTTCGATAGGTTCATCTTCAAGATCGCTATCTTCTTTTGCTTTGAAGGCGATCGTCCTTTCCCTCTCTTTGGGCTTTGGTTTCGAGCTTCGAGATTTAATGACAATCTCGTAATTGATGAGAGATCCAATGAGAGCGCTGAATTCAATGGTGTTGAGATCTTTCGACTCCATGATAGCCGTAACGGTAGCGTCCCATTCTCTTGGTAGAGATCAAAGGATTTTCTTGGCTTTATCACTACTTGATATAGGTTTCCCGAAGGAAGCTAACCCATTTGTGATAGCCGAGAAACGGTCAAGCATAGTAGTAATGCTTTCTTCTTCTTTCATAGTGAAGAGTTCATAATCGTGAAGAAGCATATTGATTTTTGTTTCCTTCACTTGACTCGTACCTTCATGGGTAATTTCGAGCATTTTCCAGATCTCTTTAGCCGTCTCGCAAGAAGATATTCTGTTGTGATCCTCTGGGTTAAGAGCACAGTAAAGCAGTTGAGTAGCTTTACTATTGAAGTGATCGTTCTTCCAGTCAGCATCGTCGTATTCTTCAAAGCTTTTGATCGAGCCATATCGCTTCTTAGGAATGGTAGGTCCAAGAGCAATGACCTTCCATATTTCAATGTCATGAGCTCGGATGAAGATGGACATTTTCTTTTTCCATGTCATAAAGTTTGAGCCATCGAAGAAGGGAGGGCGATTGAGAGCGTTGCCTTCAAGGGAGGAGTGGATAAAGGCCATTTCTGGATCTTTTCTCTAGCGGGTGTTAATCCGGTGAAAAAGAGACCGCTTCGATACCAATTGTTAGATTGGTACCGCCACTAGAAGGGGGGTTGAATAGTGCGGATAAGAGTTTTTAACTCTTTTTGTGTGGAAGCTAAAATATCGGAGTAAGTAAAAAGCGGAAAAGAAAGAACACAAGAAATTGTTCGAGAGGTTCGGCTATTAACGAAGCCTACGTCCCCTACCTGGTTTTATCGACTAGGACTTTTCTTAGAAACTTAGAATGCACTTTCTAGTTTAGTGCCAACTCTTACAATTTCTTGATTTTCGGGCTCAAGAACAACCTCACTAAAACTCTCTTGTTTTTCCGGGTACAAGATAACCTTTACAGTAAAACAAATGCGAGTAGGAACTCGACTTTACACGATATATCGCTCTTTGATACAAGAATGTAGATTAGAAATAATAGAGCAAATCTTCTCGTATCACAATATGGAATATGTATAACTCTCGAAATATTTGCTTGGAATAGCTTGAGTATGCTTGTAAGTTCAGATAACTTGTGTAATTTCCAAATCCTTTAAGTGTGCTATTTATGGCCTTCATGAGCTGAATTTCCCGTTCGAACAGTTGCACAGCTTACGTACGTTATGCAGCATGGATTACGTACGTTATCACTACTACATTCATTATATGGCTTGTGTAGCGGCCGTAACGAACCGTGAGAATTAGTCCAGTGACATCCGATAAGATCCATTACGTACGTTACGCAAGATAGGCTTACGTACGTTAACTTCCAGTCAGAGATCCGTTGATGCGAAGACTTGTTGTAACGGGCAGAATGTTCAAACTTATGTACGTTATATTGAGTGTGTAACATACGTTACCTGTATAAAATTTCTTGCAAAAACTGTGAGTGTTACGTACGTTATTGAAGGTTCGTTTACGTT
Organism: Orobanche coerulescens; assembly: GCA_033398695.1. Taxonomy (NCBI): domain Eukaryota; kingdom Viridiplantae; phylum Streptophyta; class Magnoliopsida; order Lamiales; family Orobanchaceae; genus Orobanche; species Orobanche coerulescens. The sequence goes on from CM065816.1 coordinate 31,531,490, forward strand.
AAATGAAGGAAAAATATGTTTAAGTAAATTTTGGTTAAATAACGCATCATCAAAATATATAAAATGATTTAAAAAATATTGTGCCAACAAATGATTCACTAGTCTTAAATGGTTTCCTGTTAAAACTCCTGAGGGCTTTCATTTTTTTTAAAAAAATTTTTAAATTGTTCTCTTGATTGGTGACCAGTCGAGCTTGGAAAGTTTTACTCAAACCCTTTTTGCCTCGGAAAGTATCTTTCGTTATGTTTGAATCTTTAGGATTCCTGGTTATTATTATTCTTGGAATATATTTTGTATGACTCGTATTTGCACTTTGTACTTGCACTAGCAAAATAGTTGGAATTTTTGCTAACCCCCGAGTAATCGGGGGTTGGATGTCTGTTTTGCATTCAGGTTTTGGGGAGCATAACACAGGGTTGACACGAAGGATGATGAAAGATGATCGATACTTATCACATGAGGATCCGTGCGATGTTGTGTTGAGCGGCTTCTCGAAGAATCTGATGAAAATATTCCTAGAAAAGGAAAACCGCAAACATATAGTAAACATCCATCAGACAGCTTCTCCACTTCCTCATAGATCGATCTTAAGAAGATCGAAGATCATAGCTTACCCCACTCAAAGAGTAGATCATATGAATCTGGTTGAGCTTTGGCGGGGCAGCTCTTCGTGCTATGATTGAACTTGGTATATTCAGTTGTATGTTAATATCCAATTTTATTGCTTTTGTTGTGATAAACTACTATTTTTTGTGGTGATAAACTACCATATAAATTGTAAAACAAGGCTCTTTCATAATATTTTAGGTTATTGTTAAGGTCAATTTTGATGGCTTGAGAGACTCCACATTATAATTGCCATAAATTGTTATTTAGAAATGTTGTAGCCTTTTTAAGAGTTTCTTGAGTTTTGCTTTTGTGGTGATAAACTTTCGTGCAAGATTTCTATGCGCATTCTAAATTATTGTTACATTTATTATAGCATATAGAAATAATGTACTCACTTCCATTCACCCAAGTTGTTATATTAATTTCCTACATAGTTACAAATAGCACATTGTTCGCTACAAATATCCGCTTTGTTGACATCAATTTTGACACTCCCAAGAAAAATAAAAAGAAGGTGATGGAAGCCGATCTTGCCAATTGCATGCAAGATGAAGGCACAGTAGCTAAGAAATAATTTTGGATGTCCTAATTATTATTTTTTCTCCCTAATTTTCGTATCCACTTTTAAAGTTTTTAATCTAGTTTAGTTTAGAACTTGGATAAAGATGATTGAAAGTAATATACAATTTCTTGTATTTGGAGAAAGTATGACGATAGAGGGGTAAATGTGGCAGGAAAGAATACGGATGGTGGATGGAATCTGATTTTTTTTTTAAATTCCTTGTTATCTTTTAATTTATTTTTCAGGATTTTTCATTTTTTATTTTTTTTTAACATTCATTCTCTTTTTTATTTGTTTTTTTCTCTACTTTTTTCCCTCTTTTTCTCCTTTTATGTTATTTATGTAACGATCATTGATGATTTCTAAGCTTAATTCATGTTAGCCGACCCCAAATCATTTTGGGACTAAAGCTTAGATGTTGTAATCTAGTTTAATTTAATTATTAAAAAAAAGTCGTGGATAAACAGCAAAGTACGATTTTTTTTTTTTTTTTGTGATTTAAACTTTTTGATTTGATTATAATAATAGCCCTTTAGTTTTACTTAATATTGCTCATTTTTTAGAATAATGAGACAGCAAAGTGGAAAATTGCTCATTCTTTGACGAACCCGTGTGATGCACCGCTGTGCTTTTGGTTGAATATCTACGTGTTTTGTACGTAATGTTTGTGCAGATGTTTATATACTTGTTATCAAGATTGCGTCGATGTTCGTAAGTTTTATATAATCAGTTATATGTAATGTATTAGTTTTTTTTTTTGATCTGTTCAATAAGTTTGTAATTTGTGTTTATTAGCATGGGATGAAGATTGTTGGTGACGTTATTTCATCGCTTTTAATTGAGGTTGAGTGAAACACTCAAAATGATATTTAGGTTTTATAGTCTTGAACACCGAGGGATGGATTGTAAGTTTGTCGTGATAGTATTAAATTTCGTGCATTGCACACAGTTTTTGGTTGAATATCTACGTGTTTGGTACATTAATGTTTGGTGCAGATGGTTGAATTTATATCAATGTGTTATCAAGATTGCGTCGGATGTTGTTTGTTGCCTTTTGAGAAGCTTATAGATTATTTTTTTGTTATTGTCATTTTCTTTTTTTATGTTTGTAGTATAAGTTTTAGGTAATTAGTTATATGTGATGTATTTGATTTGTTTTAGTTGCTTTGGGCTTAATGTTTCATAATAGACTATTTGTTTTAGTTGCTTTGTTCGTAATGTTTGTGCAGATGGCTGAATATATAACAATGTATAACCAGGATTCTGTCGGGCGGACTTTGTCGATTCTTCAGACTCGTGCGATGCACACAAGCTGTATCTAATTGTTCTTCAATGTTTGTGTGAATTGTTTAAGTTACCGATTTTTATCTGATAAACTATTGAACTCTTACTTATCTCTTCAACTTAACTTTTTTAACTTGTTATTATAATTTACAAACGGCTTCGAGCTAAAATTCTGTACTTTTTTCCTTTCTATCATTATTCAAGGTGATACTTTTAACATGCCATATTTGTTATTTTAGCAAACTTTTTTAATTTATTTGTTCAAATCGAATGTACTAAAACTTACCGCTACAAAAATTGCACAAAAAGGGCAAAGGCCAAGAAAACCATTATCTCATAGACCCATATATAAATTGGAGTCCAGATCCTCTCCAATAACTGGACAGTCCAGTTCAATCTGAACCGTCCAGATCGGGTGTGTGCGGGGGGGGCTGCACCAGACGGTGCATATCCCTCCGGTCCTCTCCGAAAATAGAGAGGATCCGGACTGAATAAATTGTACCCAAAACAACCCATTTGCAATAGAAAAATGGAAGATTAAAAAAGCCAAAGACTTCATATCATAAAAGTCAATATCGTTTGTACCCTGAACAAAAAAATAAATAAATGTTTGACTTAAAAGAGGTACAAACGTCAAAATAAGTGTATAATGTTACCTCAAATATCTAAAACTCATTCTTTTGGTTTATACTTCATTCCCAGCCGGAAAGTTGGCATCCGCAAATAAACCACCAACTCGCTAAGATAGTTGTCATGATTCTGTAAACACTCCAAATGAAATCAGTGTAATACATCACATTGCCTTCAATCCCTTGGCTAATCTAGGCCGTCGGAAAGATGTTGATGAAGTCCTGTTAGCTTTGTCAAGACTTGACTGAATAACTAACAGCAATTCAAGTTTCTAAAAATGCAACTGACATATGCGTTATACATTGAACGTAACTTCAGCGTATATGCTATTATTAAACATAGAAAGGAACATAACATACTCTGTAGTAACAACCTTAATTGGTTTGACCATATACATAATATGTTCCTCGGGTTCTATCACATGTGGGTTCAAGTCAGTTTTTCCTCGTAATCTATCCTTTTGAGCCATCCTGTGAGTCATATAGCTCCTAAAGATGAAAAAGTTAACACCTTTATTAAACTAAAAAGTGTAAGCAAATTTAGTACTAATTCATAAAACCAAACACAACATAAAACTGGTATGCATTAATATAAAGAAATTAACTCACTTTGAAATAATTTGCTTGTACAACAGGTAGCTGGAATAAACTAAGACCCTGTATATTTCAGATCATGTTAAAGATGGATGAATAAAATTGTTATTAATCACAGCAATATAGTATTGTTATTGAATGCGGAAAATTTCAATACTTAAACGTGTAAAATTGCATATATCCTAAGAACTAATCGACACAACTCAGCTTTTCAAGGCTCACAATAAAAGGAAAAAAATCGATCAATTAGATGCTAAACAAACTAAAAAAGACAACAGCTACACTGCACTTATTTGGATGATATCAAAAGGTTAAAACTATGATTTGAAAGAAAAACAATAAATTACTAACCAAGAGAAGCACATGCTTTATAAATTGATGTTTATATAGATGGATTGGGGTTAAGATAAAAAACCGCTTAGTGTTGCCACATGTTTGTCTTTTCATAGTCAAACTAATCACTTTGTAAACTCATGTATTCATACAAATGGATTTTATCTTTGAAACAATCTCAAAACGCTCTCAAGATTTCAAACCTTGTTATTTTCAAACCCTCTGAACCCACCCCGTGAACACATCCCCTGCACATGTCCACTGAACACACCTCCTCCAATGAACCAACACACTCAACCAAGTCACTGAAGTCACCCACTTAACAGACCCCACACCCCCTGAACATACCTACTGAACCACACACAATCGAACCTCAATATGTTGTGACCCACCCATACGTGCAATTCCAACTCTCAACATATAAAAATTTTGAACCATTACCTTGAAAATGGGTTACATTTTATGTCCAAAAGGTAAAATGTTAGCCTTAATTAAAAAATATAGGTTGAATGGGTCAAAGCCGAGCACAGCGTTTTTAAATGCTTAAGACTTCTTAGATCGCTTTATCATTATTTCAATGTGAATATGAACCCATAGCAATATGGAACCTAAATATGAGCCGGGATGCAGTTAAAACAACATATAAAACGGAGTAAACGAACTAATTCAACCATGTATTAAAAATGCAATAAGTTCTTTAAAGTTTAAATACTTACATGTATAGTAAGTTGCAGTTCAGATTTGCACCTAAACCTCCTAACAGCCGGAGTCCTACGATCACAGCGAATGGTTGCAGCAGCGTCTGTTTCACATGTTATGATCCGTTAACTTATCATGGTTGGGAAATAATAAATGCACAAAAGTGATACTATGATCCGAATTGTGGTTGTGGCCTTGGGCTGGTATTCGGTTTTTGCGACTATGTTTGCAGAACTGTATCTTATAGCAACCCGTTATTATATTAAACATTTACCGGCAAAGCTGCAACCTCAAAGTATCCAGGTCCACGCAATGGCGGGAGCCACGGGAAGCAGTAAACTAAGTATGCAAATGAATATATGTTTTTTCTAATGCAACTTATGTACAAATTTTTCGATAGCTCTCATTACGTGACTTAAGAAATCAGGTTTTATACCTTTATATGAAGAATATATTATGCTGGTTACGTACCTGTGTAAATTGGGTTTCAAATGATCGAGTTTCGACTTAATATGCTCTATTTAACTCTGGATAACTTAGGTTAGGCCATGAAATGACCCTCTTTGACCCGTTACCTGACCCGCTCTGCCTCACTCCACCATCTTTCAAAGCGATTCTCTTTTTCCACCTCACATGCGCGACGTGGATAAGCTTCGCTGCTTTTACACATTAAAAGAAGCCAATATTAGTATGACACCTAATAAGAAAAATCAGTAACGTAGAGATTTTAGTAATATCATAATACCTTTTGCTGTGTTCCACTCTGATTTCTGTTCCATACCAATTTCTGTACTGGCCTAAAAACTTTTCTACACATCCAAACAGCCCTACAAAATACTGAGATAATGGGAAAAAAATATGCCTGCATCTTGTTAAATAAATTGTACTTAACTAAGGTGCAAGATAAATGATTTTGCTGTAAAGTCATACTTCCGCAAGCAATAATATCTGGTACTCAGTGGCTGAACCTGAACAATTTTACAAAATCGTGGCATTTTAGAAGATGTTAAAGATGAAAGCTAACCTGCAAACATTCTTTGGATGCATGAAGTTGCAACAGACACCGCGGTTGCAGCTATTATGTGCGCATCGTTATGATAATCTATGAAACATAAAAACAAACATTAGCAACTTATGTCACAGGGTTATATACTGATATACGAAAAATAAACAACTGATAGATTAACAAACCAACATAACTGATCATGAAATCATAAGCTTTCCTACTTTCCTCTTGATCCTCTGGCCCTTTCTTATCGTTGGCTTTTCGAAAGAGCTAAAATTACCCAATGTTACCAACTTAAAGCTTATTCAAAAAAAAAAGGAAAATCTTTACGTAGCTCTCAATACATACCAAATAAACGTGACAAACAGTCTATCTACAGTTTAAATCACAAATTATAGATTTTATTTTCTTACCTTTCTTTCAACTTCGCATCATGGATCTTAGGGCATGCACCTGATATAAGAAACAATCCAAACAAACATACATGAATCAGTAACTACTTCAATATTCTTAAACCTTAAAAAAAATACTAAACTTGTTTAAAAAAAGAGAAGATTAAATTTTGATCTTTTCGACAACTAATCGTCAATTTAACATAACTAATCTAGTGGAAAGACATACAGAGATCACTTTTAGTGTTGACAAAGAGATCATGAGGACAAAACTTGACCATGTAGAAGTCATATACTTCCTTATCATCCCATTTAATTTCTCTGTCCCCTTCTCTCTTCCTCCGTCAAATTTCGAGCTACAAACACACACACACACACACCATCAACAATCAAGAAAACATAAACAAATACATCAATTTACATAGATATGGTATCAATACTTGAGCTCCAAACATCAACCAATTTAAATCCAAAATCTCAAATTTAGACCACTGACCTAACTAAAGTTGTTTCAATTAACCTTAAATTCAAATTCAGTATGCCAAATTTACTTAATTAACCTTGATAAAAAACACATAATCCCCAACAGTATTAAAAATTAAAGCTTTATTATTCCAAATTTCAAGATTCATTAATTTAAATTCAATTAAGTTTAACCCAAATCTAAAATCCCAAATTTAAACTAATCAGGATCGAAAATTGACAATAATAAATAATGATAATTAAGGATAGGAAGAAGAACCTGAACCCATAAGTTCATCAAGCAAAGCTCTTTGTCCATCTACGAAACCCTAATTTTGTTTTAAGGGTTTATTGGAGTATTATTTGTATCGACGTATTTATTTAGGGTTATGCGGCGATAGATGGTGGAGGAGGAGGCCAGATTTGAACTAATCATATACTCTCTAATAACTACATGATGATTTCTATTCGTCTATCATGTAACAACTGCAATTAATTGTGTCTCTCAATAACTGCATATACACTTCGCATGCACCTCATTACACGGATGGATGAATTTTCACTTCATATAATTTTCACCTCAAGATTGATGTCATTAATACTCCACATTCAATTTTTAGGACCTAATCTTTCAATATATATGATATTGCTCACTTAATATAGTGCGTGTTGTGTAAAACTTTGCCCATAACTCAACTCAATCATGGAAAATTTGAAGATAAAGAACCCGTAATAATCGCTTTGCGGTTTGCAAGGATATCCAAATTCAGAGGTTAGTACTTTTTTTTAATCATTCTTGCCATGCCTAATCATCTTATAGGAAATTAAAAGAACCGTTTATTAAAAATTTTGCATATCATTCATATTTTGATGGAGTGTATTAGGATTCATATATATTTTCATTGAATTTTGAACTCAGTAATAATCTTATTATTATATAGAAACGAGACATGCATAACAGTAATTATTATGTCAATCAATTCCCGTCGAATTTTCGACGGGCCACATACTAATCTTCTTTATAATACAGTTTCGAGGAACTCAAGCCACGACACCATATACAAGCTTCAAATCTCTACATTTCAAATTTACATTTTTGGATTTTTTTTAACCATTAATATATTCCTATTTGTCCATTTCTTTTCCATCTTAGTAAATTAAATTATGTCTTTTGATGCAGTTTCGAAAATTTCTTTTGATGCGCGGCATATTGAATTGTTCCATATGGATGGGATTTTGGCTAATGAGTTGATCTTCCAACATGAAGTTGTCCATCCTCTTCCCTGGGCCTTTATTGATCAAACGGTTATTGGTTTAATAGATTTTCACCATGTGAGTGACCTGCCACTATAAAGATGTTTCAGGTTTTGGGAGATGAGGAAGAGGTTCTGGAACATCATGAGGAAATGGATGAAAAAGTGGATAAAGAAGTTCAAGTGAATGAAAAAGTTATGGATGATGAAGAAGTGGAGGAGGATGAAGAAGTGGATGAAGAAGTTATGCAGGAGGATGAAGAAGTGGATGAAGAAGTTATGGAGGAGGATGAAGATAAAGAGGAAGAAGATGATCGGGAACCTGTGAGGACCGATATCATTGCAAATCCATATGCAGCTGCACTCAGAGTTGAGCGACAGCCTCATAACCCAAGCAATTTTATGGATGTGTTTCTGGCTAATGAGTTAATCTTCCAACATGAAGTTGAGCGTGGTTTCATGAGCAAATCGAAAATTGCTTGGGTTATGAGGCTGTCGCTCAACTCTGAGTGCAGCTGCATATGGTTTTGCAATGATATCGGTCCTCACAGGTTCCCGATCATCTTCTTCCTCTTTATCTTCATCCTCCTCCATAACTCCTTCATCCACTTCTTCATCCTCCTGCATAACTTCTTCCTCCACTTCTTCATCCTCCTCCACCTCTTCATCATCCATCACTTCTTCATTCACTTGAACTTCTTCATCCACTTTTTCATCCATTTCCTCATGATGTTCCAGAACCTCTTCCTCATCTCCCAAAACCTGAAACATCTTTATAGTGACAGAGTCACTCACATGATGAAAATCTATTAAACCAATAACTGTTTGATCAATAAAGGCCCAGGGCCCAGGATGGACAACTTCATGTTGGAAGATTAACTCATTAGCCAGAAACCCATACATACAGAACAATTCAATATGTCGCGCATCAAAAGAAATCTTCGAAACTGCATCAAATGACATAATTTAATTTACTAAGATAGAAAAGAAATGGACAAATAGGAATATATTAAAAAATCACTCACAAGGGCATATTTCTTGACATCCACGGTCAACAGCGTGCACCTCTACAGAAGGCAAACTAAATTTAATTATCATTTTTCAATGATAAAAAAAGCAACAATGTCATATACTAACCATACACCCAAATTCCATTTCGTATATTAGGAATCACAGTAAACAACTCTTGAGTGATCATATTACTCAGCTTTTGAGCTGCTGTAGCACGAGGACGGCGTAATACATCCAATGCAAGAATAGCAGAGGAAGTAATCACAACTCATCGACGTTCACCCGGCCAATCTGCAAAACATAGAAGTCGAACATTTAAAAAATCTGTCAAATTAACATTTATGAGTCAAATATTTTAGAATAACAATCTTACCTATGTAGTGAATGTAATATCCGCAATTTTCGATTTCCGGTAATTTCTTTTTTTTCGGTCGGAGTCCGTTTTGACGACTCGCTCATGACCGTTTCGTCATTCTGAGAATAATTAATTCTACACTTTTTGACATCCGAGTTCGTTTCGGTGTCGTTTCGTTGAGTTCTGTACTTTTTAGCGACTTTTCCGCACTTGAGTTCGATTCTTGCGAATCTCATCCGAAACTGTTGTTTCGAGTTTCCCGCAAGTCCGTTTATCTTTGTTGGACGTGTTGTGAACTTCGGTTTGGTTATTCGATCACGTATCATGATTTTCGGGCATTTGGGCCATTTTCGTAATTTCCCAAAGTCTGGGGTAATTACCTTCCGTTGTCGAATTTCGAGCCTTTGGGTGGTCGGAATTGTGTGTCCTACTAGCTCTTAGATTCGTCTTTGTGAGTACTTCGTAACCGTATCTTCGGTTCGTATTCAGGTTCGGGTTTCGGTGTCGTTTTGTTGAATTCAGGATTACTAAACGACTTTTCTAAGTATGAGTTCGTCTTTGTTAGATCACCATTAATTTTTGGTGACTCCAAAAATTATAAATCTTTGCAATATTATAGATCATCGAGTTAGCTTTCCAATGGTTCAAACGGTGAGTCAATCGGAGTCCGGACGAGAGAGTTATGGTCGTTTCAGTTTTTGGCCGAGCACTCCCAGGAGCCTTTCGGCCGATAGGGGGGGCCGATAGACTCTACTGCCGGCACTCTGTATGGGTATCGGTTGGGCCTATCGGCCGATAGGCCGGCCGATATGTAAATTTCTTCACCTTCGAACTTCCAGTAGCCTTTCTAGAAAAGGGGGTCGATAGACTCTCTACGGCATCCCGTAGGGTATCGGTTGACTGTCGGCCGATAGGCGGCCGATAGTTTCTGCTGTGTTGCACTATAAATGTGGTTTTGAGCGTGAACAGCTCATTCTTTCCCATTTTTTCCACCGAGTCGCGAGAGAGAGTTAGAGAGGGAGAGAGTTCTTCATCCGGGGGTCGATTTTCATCATTTCTTTTCGGTTGTGAGGCTCGGATAATCAATCTAACGCGCGTTCTACGGATCTTAGTACTCGAATCTTCCAAGGTAATGCTCTAAAACCCTATTTCGATTAATTGGGGATTTTGGGGTTTTGTCCGATTCTTTCCGTTTCGTTGATGGATTCATGATGAATATGATTATTCTTGTTGGTATTCTTAGTTCCCTACGGATTCATGGTATATTTCGTGATTTTTACGGAATCGAGAGGGTTTGGTTGTGGTCCGCCCTCGTTGTTGTTTTCGGTATGAATATACATGAATCGTAGGCGGGGTTCCGGGTGTATTCCATTTCCATAATCGTTTAGAAGTGGTTGTGATTGTGCTATTCGAATCGTTAGGTTCATTTTCGTCGATTCCTCGCGGTCGTGCTTGATTCTTCCGTTCCGTTCGTTGTCGTATTCCTTTTCGTTAGCATCGGGCGTTCCGAAGCTTCCCGGTTGAGCCGTATCCGTTCGTGGTTCCGTGCTCGTGGTATCGAGGCAAGTACCTTGCCCATACTTTTCTCGTTTTATGTATATGATGATCGGTGGTCGTCTTGATGTGTTTGTTTGGTTATTTGAAATGAAGTTTCAAAGGAATTTCGGTTTGGCCTCGTTAAAGGCTTTCTTTCAAAACGCGTGTGTTTTGTGAACGGTGTTTTGAGAATTGATTATGAATTGATTATTTTGAACGTCGAAGGATTTTATGATGATACTCATATTGTTTAAGTTATGGAATCGTGTATTTCCTTATTTAATCTTGTTATCGTAATTTTGAAGAGTTTGATAATGGTGTCGAGTTAATGGCCATCTCTAGTAAGTATTCGTAATGAACTTACATTCTTAGCATATTAGTGTTGCATGAGTAACGTGTGTGTGTATGCTCACTACGGGTTAGATCCGACGGGATCTCGGTAGGGGTCCACGGAGGTGTGGATCGACGAGCTTTGCTTTTAACCACTACGGGTTAGATCCGACGGGGTCTCGGTAGGGGTCCACGGAGGTGTGGATCGACGGTTAATTGTGGTGCATTTTTGCTAATGTGATTTGATATTGGCATTTAGGAAATGAGTGCTTTCGAACGGTTTACATGATTGCATGCATTGACTAAGTGTGTAAGAGGTAAGTGTTCGTTTGGCTTACTTGGCTAGGATGGCAATCGAGTATTTTGTTGTTTGTTTTAAATCCTTTATTTGTGGATTTTGATGTTGGGATACGAACCTCCCAGTCGTTCTTGTGTCTTGTGAGTTGATGAGATTTGGGGCTAAAATCCCAATGGTTTTGTAAAAGTCGTTTTACGGATTTGGGGCTAAAATCCCAACGGTTGGTTAATGTCATTTTGAAAGTAAACCTTTGGGCGGTGACCCCTTTTGTCTTTGGTTTTGAAAAGTAGGATTTGATAATCCTAAATTGTTTTCTATTAAAACTCTCGATGGCATTCTAAATCGCTTTTATAAATTACTTCCATTGATTTATGATATTTCGTTTTGAAATGTTTTCTCAAACCCTTGCCTCGGGAAGTACTTTTCGTTTCGTTTGGATCTTTGAGGATCCTCGGTTATTGTTATTCGTGGAATGTGAATTGTATGGCTCGTATTTGCACTTTGTTTTGCACTAGCAAAACGGTGGAGTTTGCTAACCCCAGAGTATTCGGGGGTGGATGTCTGTTTTTGCATTCGGGTTTTGGAGCATAACACCGGTCACGAAGGATGATGAAAGATGATCGATACTAATCACATGAGGAACCGTACATCGTGTGTTGGTTCAAATTGTACTTTATTTTCCGTCATTTGTATTGTTCCCGTTGTACGGGTGTAGTTGTATTTTGTCCCCTGCGTGGGCATGAGTTGTAATAGAGTTCTATGTATCCGTGGAAAGACCAAATCGGTCTACTGAGTCATTGTAGCCTTGATGGCATTGTCGAGATGTTAAATGTCGTTACCGGCTGGTAGATCCTTGAGGTATGGTTCTACGGCTTGTAATATCCCCGAGCGGATTGGGGGTGTTACATAAATGGTATCAGAGCTTAGGTTGTGAAAACCTAGGCTGTCGGGTCAGTGGTGTCTATTGAGTTTTGTCTCGTCGGATTTAGTCTGACTGAGTCGTGTCGCGACGCGTCGTTTGAGTTTTTTTGGTCGTGATTAGTATCGTGGGGCGATCATCATCTTCGTGCGACCTGTGGAAGTAAGTCTCCCTTCTTTGTGTTGTGCCTCGTGTGACACGAGCTATTTTTTTTTTGATTATTTGTTAAGTGGTGGAATCCTTATGTGAATTCTGATTTCACGATATGTATTTAGTCGACTCTCGTATTTGATTTATACGAGGAATGTCGTCGTTTGTGAGGTCTTTTTATTGTTGTTTTTTTTTCTCCGTTGTTGACGATTTTCGAATCGATTTGCACGTTTTACAAGTCTCTTGTGGAAGCTTTGTGCTTATACACGTTCGACTTGTTCACTAGATGCTTGGGAGGGTATTTTATCCGGTTTTGTTACGAATGTGGTATTTTATCGTTTATTTTCGTTTAAAGACATGTATTGTCTTGATTTTAAACGTTTTGATGCGTGTGCTAGGAGTTGTTTTATTGAACGTCGGTATGTGTGAGTTTTGGGCATTCGCCTATTGGATTTTTGAAAACCTTGAGTATCTTAGAAAAATAAATTTGAGACATACTTTTCAAATGAGTTATTTTCTTGTGGTACATCCTAGATGCCACAATGTATTTCAAAAATTTTCTACCTCGAGGACCAAAATGTTTTGAGATATTTTCAACACTTTTATTTAGACCCGAGGTCGAATAATTTGAAAGTTTTCACTAAGAGAAAGTGTCTTCATTTTTATCAAATGCGAAATGGTTCTCCAATGTCTCGATAACGATGTTTCACGTTTGTACTTTTTTGAAAGATGATACTCAAGATCAATCGGTGTTCTTCTAAATTATTTTCAAAATGAAGTTTTCGTTTTTAAAACCTATCCATTCCCGTTTGAGGGCTGGGTATGTATGTGTGATGTTCGCGTTGTCCTTTTGATACTTTCTCCCGAGTATGACCGAATTGGCGGTGTGAGCGTTGAGACGCTTTCCACACATTGGTTGTGCTAGCCCCTGTGAGAGGCGGAGTGTTGGTATTGAATGTTGTCGCCTCATGGCAATTTCTGCGTTGTCGCGCATGTGCGAGCTGTTAGAGCTTGATTTGGTATGACCGTGTGCATCGGTGATGGTTCCGTTATGCGTCGATTGTTTAATGTCTTGTTACCTTGCTCCCGTTTTTGTGAATTTCGTGGACGAGGTCGGAGGTAATGCCCGTACTATTTTGACTTATGTGTTTTCTCTTCCTCAGTCTATCGATTCGCTCATGTTCGATGGTACTTTATGAACTTGTTCGGTATTTCAGTTTCATCGTCCGAACGAGCTGTGATCTTGTTGTGGGCCGATCTGGTTATCGGTGTGACTTTTTTTCGAGTTCGGTTCGATTCTTGTGAACTTTGTTCGGGAGTAACATCATTTGGTTCTACTAGTCCTTTTATTCGAAGGGATCGGATTTTGAACTTCTGTATTTTCTACTTTGTCGACTCATTTATGTTCGTTGACATTTCTGAGCTTGTCCTGCCCTTGTTTTTGTTTATCGAACGAGTGTGATATCATTTCGGAATAACTTATTTGTCGTTGTGACTTTTCAATCGCTATTCCCTTTCCTGTGGATCTTATGGGAATGCATGTCTTGTAGTTCTCACCAGATCATCCTCGGAGTTATTGTTGAACTTTATTGTTCTTCGTGATTCGAACATGATTCTTCGATTTTTGTTGTCTCGATCGTTTGTTTGTTCGGTTTTGTTCTCGTTTCGTGATTGTTGAACGTTCGGGCTCCTTCGTAATTCCCTTTAGTTCGGGAAATTAGTTTCGTTTTCAATCTTCCATCCCTTAGGCGATGGGATTCCGTGTTTGTTCAGCGGTTGACTCGCGTTTTGATTGATGTACCGTTGGGTTGGTCAATCATATTGATTTTCGTTCGTTGTGTTTTGTGATTATCGGATAATTGACTTGACTATAGTATCCGTTTGATGACGCTTGTCACTTGTCGGTTTTATTATATCCCTAACGGCGACGTTGTGTTGGTCACCGTGGAGCGTGTTTACACGCCGTATATTCCTTTGCGTTGTTTGTAACATTTCGCCGTTGGGCATTAGTTACGCATTCTTGTGTGTCTCGTTGAGTTTTCTGGCGGAATATTTCTTCTCCCTACTTGTTTTAAGTTTCGGGACGATACTTCTTTTCAGGAGGGTAGAATGTAATATCCGCAATTTTCGATTTCCGGTAATTTCTTTATTTTCGGTCGGAGTCCGTTTTGACGACTCGCTCATGTCCGTTTCGTCATTCTGAGAATAATTAATTCTACACTTTTTGACATCCGAGTTCGTTTCGGTGTCGTTTCGTTGAGTTCTGTACTTTTAGCGACTTTTCCGCACTTGAGTTCGATTCTTGCGAATCTCATCCAAATTGTTTCGAGTTTCCGCAAGTCCGTTTATCTTTGTTGGACGTGTTGTGAACTTCGGTTTGGTTATTCGATCACGTATCATGATTTTCGGGCATTTGGGCCATTTTCGTAATTTCCCAAAGTCAGGGTAATTACCTTCCGTTGTCGAATTTCGAGCCTTCGGGTGGTCGGAATTGTGTGTCCTACTAGCTCTTAGATTCGTCTTTGTGAGTACTTCGTAACCGTATCTTCGGTTCGTATTCGAGTTCGGGTTTCGGTGTCGTTTTGTTGAATTCGGGATTACTAAACGACTTTTCTAAGTATGAGTTCGTCTTTGTTAGATCACCATTAATTTTTGGTGACTCCAAAATTATAAATCTTTGCAATATTATAGATCATCGAGTTAGCTTTCCAATGGTTCAAACGGTGAGTCAATGAGTCGGACGAGAGAGTTATGGTCGTTTGCTTTTGGCCGAGCACTCCCGGGAGCCTTTCGGCCGATAGGGGGGCCGATAGACTCTCGCCGGCACTGTATGGGTATCGGTTGGGCCTATCGGCCGATAGGCCGGCCGATATGTAAATTTCTTCACCTTCGAACTTCCAGTAGCCTTTCGGCCGAAAAGGGGGGTCGATAGACTCTACTGCCGGCATCCCGTAGGGGTATCGGTTGGGCCTATCGGCCGATAGGCCGGCCGATAGGTTCTGCTGTGTTGCACTATAAATGTGGTTTTGAGCGTGAACAGCTCATTCTTTCCCATTTTTTCCACCGAGTCGCGAGAGAGAGAGTTAGAGAGGGAGAGAGTTCTTCATCCGGGGGTCGATTTTCATCATTTCTTTTCGGTTGTGAGGCTCGGATAATCAATCTAACGCGCGTTCTACGGATCTTAGTACTCGAATCTTCCAAGGTAATGCTCTAAAACCCTATTTCGATTAATTGGGGATTTTGGGGTTTTGTCCGATTCTTTCCGTTTCGTTGATGGATTCATGATGAATATGATTATTCTTGTTGGTATTCTTAGTTTCCCTACGGATTCATGGTATATTTCGTGATTTTTACGGAATCGAGAGGGTTTGGTTGTGGTCCGCCCTCGTTGTTGTTTTCGGTATGAATATACATGAATCGTAGGCGGGGTTCCGGGTGTATTCCATTTCCATAATCGTTTAGAAGTGGTTGTGATTGTGCTATTCGAATCGTTAGGTTCATTTTCGTCGATTCCTCGCGGTCGTGCTTGATTCTTCCGTTCCGTTCGTCGTATTCCTTTCGTTAGCATCGGGCGCCCAAGCTTCCCGCTGAGCCGTATCCGTTCGTGGTTCCGTGCTCGTGGTATCGAGGCAAGTACCTTGCCCATACTTTTCTCGTTTATGTATATGATGATCGGTGGTCGTCTTGATGTGTTTGTTTGGTTATTTGAAATGAAGTTTCAAAGGAATTTGATTTGGCCTCGTTAAAGGCTTTCTTTCAAAACGCGTGTGTTTTGTGAACGGTGTTTTGAGAATTGATTATGAATTGATTATTTTGAACGTCGAAGGATTTTATGATGATACTCATATTGTTTAAGTTATGGAATCGTGTATTTCCTTATTTAATCTTGTTATCGTAATTTTGAAGAGTTTGATAATGGTGTCGAGTTAATGGCCATCTCTAGTAAGTATTCGTAATGAACTTACATTCTTAGCATATTAGTGTTGCATGAGTAACGTGTGTGTGTGTATGCTCACTACGGGTTAGATCCGACGGGATCTCGGTAGGGGTCCACGGAGGTGTGGATCGACGAGCTTTGCTTTTAACCACTACGGGTTAGATCCGACGGGGTCTCGGTAGGGGTCCACGGAGGTGTGGATCGACGGTTAATTGTGGTGCATTTTTGCTAATGTGATTTGATATTGGCATTTCGGAAATGAGTGCTTTGAACGGTTTTCATGATTGCATGCATTGACTAAGTGTGTAAGAGGTAAGTGTTCGTTTGGCTTACTTGGCTAGGATGGCCTTTGGAGTATTTTGTTGTTTGTTTTAAATCCTTTATTTGTGGATTTTGATGTTGGGATACGAACCTCACAGTCGTTCTTGTGTCTTGTGAGTTGATGAGATTTGGGGCTAAAATCCCAATGGTTTTGTAAAAGTCGCTTTTACGGATTTGGGGCTAAAATCCCAACGGTTGGTTAATGTCATTTTTCGTAAAGTAAACCTTTGGGGCGGTGACCCCTTTTGTCTTTGGTTTTGAAAAGTAGGATTTGATAATCCTAAATTGTTTTCTATTAAAACTCTCGATGGCATTCTAAACTGCTTTTATAAATTACTTCCATTGATTTATGATATTTCGTTTTGAAATGTTTTCTCAAACCCTTGCCTCGGGAAGTACTTTTCGTTTCGTTTGGATCTTTGAGGATCCTCGGTTATTGTTATTCGTGGAATGTGAATTGTATGGCTCGTATTTGCACTTTGTTTTTGCACTAGCAAAACGGTGGAGTTTGCTAACCCAGTATTCGGGGTGGATGTCTGCTTTTGCATTCGGGTTTTGGAGCATAACACCGGGTCGGCACGAAGGATGATGAAAGATGATCGATAAAAATCACAAGAGGAACCGAACAGCGTGTGTTGGTTCGATTGTACTTTATTTTCATTCTTTGTATTGTTCCTGCAGACGGGTGTAGTTGTATTTTGTCCCCTGCGTGGGCATGAGTTGTATTTGAGTTGTATGTATCTGTGGAAAGACCAAATCGGTCTACTGAGTCATTGTAGCCTTGAAGGCATTGTCGAGATGTTAAATGTCGTTACCAGCCTGGTAGATCCTTGAGGAAAGGTTCTACGGCGTGTAATATCCCTGAGCGGATTGGGGGTGTTACAGTGAATGTTTCCAGTGTGCATGTCGTTCCCCAAATTAAGACGATAAATCTCACGCCATGGAAATGGCCCGTTTGCACCAAAAATGCGAACATCATTTGGAAGACCGATCCTGCGCAGGCAAGCTCGGTTCCAAACAACATTGCCCATCATGATATCCGAGAAAGTTTGGCAGGTTTGAGAAAAGATTACAATAGAAACTAGCATCTAGTGTAGACAATATATATTCCCAGATATCCCTTGGGAGGTTATTCTTTCCATCAATGCCATCAGAGAAACTAATCAAAGATCACAATACTTCAACCACTACATATAAACATTAACACTAAGAACTGAACTTCAAAAAGATGTATAAGAAAGGAGATTCAGGTAACTTAAAACCAAGTAAGACAGATTTGTATCAAATCAAAACTTCACAATTGAAGATTTCAACAATCAAACGATGACTATTGAAGGTCGGATAACTTAGAAACCCTAAGTACGACAGATTTGGATCAAATCCGCACCTCACCATTCAAAATTTCAAAATCAAACGATAACTATTGAAGGTCAGATAACTTAGAAACCCTAAGACAGATTTGGATCAAATCCGCACTTCACCAATCAAAATTTCAAAAATCAAACGACAACTATTCAAGGTCAGTTAACTTAGAAACGCAAGTATGCCAGATTTGGATCAAATCACAACACCATTGAAGATTTCAACAATCAAACGATAACTATTGATAAGCAGAACAATCAATAATCGAGCAGAGAAGAAATGAATCAACATACGTGAAATTTATTTTGCTCTAGATACCATATTCGAAATCGAAAACTGAGAAAAGAAAAGAAGAAGACGCGGACAGATCGAACCTGATTTGAGAGATGCTCAAGCGACGAATAGATCGAAAAATCAACAATGATTTTCGCAGGATTTATAGGCCCAAATGAATTAGGCGGGCCAAGGCTTTCCCAAAACACTATAGGCCAGAGCCCAATATCATCTCAATAAAAAAAATAAAAAAATCAGATAAAATGACAAAACTTATCCTTAATGAAAATAAAAGAAATAAATTGAAAATAAAATACAATATTCAACGCGGTTTTTTTTCCCGTAACTGCAAGTCTTCCGCATTCACAGCCATTCCTCCTCCCACAACCTTGAAGTTGAAAATAGGTAAAAAAAAAAAAAAACATTTTGTCTCAAAAAAAAATTGTATAAATTTATCTCTTCAAATCTATCGTTCGAAGATCTAAAAAGATAATATAGATACCAAAAAAAAAAAACTTGGGCAGATCTTGTAATACCCGAGATCTTTATTCCGGATTTGTTGGGTTTTCTGGGTTTTATCGGATTGTCATGGTCCTCATCGTAGGAATTTCGTGCCATGTTTGGTTGTGACTTGTTGGGACATGTTTTTGGAGGCATTTCGGATCACTTTGTGAGTTTTTGAGATTTTGTGGTGTAGCGCACGCTAATGCTTGAAGCATAGCGCACGCTATCTTGCAGTGTTTAGCGCACGCTACCGAATGTGTAGCGCACGCTAACCGGTAAGCCAGAGGCGCCCAAGAACTACCGGATCGGGACCGAGCTTTGTTAGCGCACGTTAAGGCCGATAGCTAGCGCACGCTATCGGTCGCTTAGCGCACGCTCCCTCTTCTTTCTAGCGACGCTACTCGGTAGATGCGGTTCGTCCGAGGCTACCGGATCGGTTTTGTGACCCGTTAGCGCACGCCGCGGCTTTTGGCTAGCGCACGCTACCGTGTTATACGCGGTTTCTCTGGAGCGTTGACCCCGTTAGCGCACGCTAATGAAGGATGATTAGCGCACGCTAATCATCGATATAAATACTGGACAGCAGCATTAAGTCGTCATTTTCCCACTTTTCTTCATCTCTTCCGACGGGAGTGAGATCCAGAGGCGAGTAGGACCGATCCTTTTCTTCTAGCTTCATCTTTGAGTGGATTTGTAGATGTTTAACAACATCTAATCGTCTTCTTGGTCCAAATCAAGGTAATCTCTTGTTAGAACCCTATTTTCTTAAATTTGGGGTTTTTGCTTGGATTTGTGATTCTTGACCGATCCCATCCGATCGGTTATTTGTTCTTGTTTGTCTTGACCGTAATCTTCAGATTTTGTTAACCGTTCATCGACTTTTATCGCCCGGATCAACGATTCTTGATTTCTTTGAGAATACTTAGATCCTTGTCGTTTTTAGGATCGTTTCGGATTTCGATTAGTGTTATTGAATTGTGGTGATGCTATTTTCGTAGTATTCGTGGGTTGTCGAAGTCTTGATCGTTTTTGGAGGTTCGAAGGTTGCCCGATCGCGCCCGTTCGTCGTTTCGTTGCTCGTGATATCGAGGCAAGTATCTTGTCCATACGTTTCATGTTTCGTAGGCGTAATTATTGATAAATGATTATATACGAAACTCAATGTTTAATGAACGTAAAAAGGGATTGGTATGTTCCCGATAAATGTTGTCTTCCAACGATAATTTATGTACTTCGTGAATATATTTGTTCTCGGAATATGTGTGTTGGATTTGTATGTTGAAAAGATGATATGATCATTTTGAATGAGTCTATTAGACCGTAATCCTTTGGCGGGGATTACGTAATATTATGGGTACTTGTTCGTTAAGAATGTATTACGTGGTATATTAGTTGTTACTCCTTTGAAAGGAGGCTGTGATGTTTAAGTGTTGCTTGGCTTGATGTTCTACTCCTTGTGATGTGATTTCTGAAAGTGATGTGCCTCCGGGTAGGATTGTTGAATCTCCGGGATCCATACTTGCTAGTATGGGTCGGGCGTTACCGTAGGGTTATCCAATCCGGGTATGTCTTGCGGGGACTCCGAGGTTCGGGGCTTGCTAGCCCGATGCCGAGATAACTTGTGGGGTTATCATCGGGTATGTCTTGCGGGGACTCCGAGGTTCGTGGCTTGTTAGCCCGATGCCGGGATAACTTATGGTTGTGGTATGGAATGGTTCCGTGACTGTTGTCACGAGGACATGTGATTTGGTATGGTTTCCTATTGGGTTATTCACTCGGGTATGTTCTACGGGAGCATCTGAGGTTCGTGGCTTGTTAGCACGGGACGCGAATAATCCTTAGGAACATGTGTTATGTGATTCGGGTTGTGGACCCTGTGGCTTATGATTTGGGTCTTGGACCCCGTGTGTTGTGAATTGGGTTGTGAAACCGCGTTTTATTATTGGAATCGTATTTTGGAAAGATGATTTTGGGCCGTGTCCCCAAGTGTTTTCGAAAGACTTGAGAATTTATTATTTCCAAATGTTTTCAAACTCCCGAGACCGTAAAATATTTTGTATGAGACACATGGTTCTTTTCCTACCTTTTATAAATCAAACTGTTTTGATTAAGTGAATTATCTCGGGAAATATATTCAAGATTTTATATTCTTGAAGCAAGTTATGTATGGCTTGTACTTTTGGTTTTATACTTGCACTAGCAAAACAGTGGAGTTTGCTAACCCCCGAGTATTCGGGGTGGATGTCTCAGACAAGGCCCGGTACTTGCGGTAGGCGAGGAGCGAATCACGGGATCGATACGAAGGAAGATGGGAGACGTAGAAACTAATCACGTGAAGACCAATTGTAGAGTATATGGTAGAGTCATGTTGGTTATCCCCCCGATGTGTTGTTACCACTATTTATGTTAGTGTTTTTGTATTCTAGCCACTGCTTGGGTATGTGTTATTTTCAAGTATCATGTATGTAATGTTGTGTGTGTTGTGATATAAGACCCAATCGGTCTAACGGTCCTTTACGTAGCCATGTCGGCATGTGAAGTGACGCATTGTTTTGTATTTAGCCTGGTAGATCCTCGCGGAGAGGGTCTGCGGCGCTGTAATATTCCCGTTTGGTTTGGGGGTGTTACAGAATATGGTATCGGAGCTTAGGTTGAGGAAACCTAGGCTGTCGGGTTGAGTCGAGTGTTGTCGGGTCTTGTCTTGTCAGATTTGGTCTGACTGAGTGGTGTCGCGACGCGTCGTCCGAGTTGTCGGTCGTGATTAGTATCGAGGTGCAACCATCATCTTCGTGCGATCTGTGGATGTAAGTCTCCCTACCTTGTTGTGTCTCGTATTATACGAGTTTACGTGATTCTATGTTATTATGTGGAGTTTAATTGTGCCTCATGAATACTTACTCCATACTTGTTTGATTCTCGTATCGTGTTGGAATAAAGAGTAGTACCGGTATGTATGTATATATATATATTTACATCTTTGTGTAAAATCGTTTTTACAGGAGTGATGTTTTGGAGTGGTTACTCAATAAAAGTTTATCAATGTGGTATATCAATTTCAAATGTTTTGGGAAAGTCACGTAAATTCTATTTAAAAATATCCTTCGAGAAGGAAAAATGATTTGATTTTCGTATGAGGACCTCGAGACCAAAGATTTTGAGAATTCAAACTATACATATTATATTTTCATCTTGCATTGAAAATTTTCAAAATATTTTAAATACTTAAACGAGGTCTACCAATAGTTTACTTGAGACGTGACTTTCGCCTTCAACTTTTCCGGTTAAACGATATGTAATGAGGATGTAAATTGTTGGCGTTTGGATCCGTATGTTGTTGTTTATTTGTAACCTTCGACTTTCGGCATTATTTGGTATATGTTCATGAATAACAATTGTTGTGTGTGGTTATGTGTAACTTGAACTGTGTTCTTATCCGCTGCGTGTGTAAAGTCCAAAGTGACTTTTTGGGTACTTTTACCAAATAGTGTGTGTTTCAAAATGACCTTCTGGGTTTGTAAAATTTGAATTATTTCGTTGACCCTTTTTCCTAACTCTTTTGTTGGGTGATTTGACATATATTTTGAAACTATTGAGTTTTCGCGTCTACGCCTTGTAATTTCAAACGGTATTTGGTGACGGTATTTGGTGGTTGGAAAATGATTTTTGGGGAGTATTTGGAAAGTATTACCGTCATCGGCCTTTTTGGCATTTTGGAACGTTCTAGAATATGGTTTTCAACTTGGTGAGTTCCGGCGCGGAAACCGTACAGAAAGTGATTTTGATATAATGGATGATTTCAATTTCATTGCATTTATAAATCGCATAACAACGGCATTATAAATGAAGATTGTTGGTATAATAGTTTGTATATTGTGCTCTAGTTGGAATTAAATGGTAATATGTATATAATTTAATGATGTTGGATTAAAGACAGAGATGTGAATATCTTGCTATGTGTCATGATCTTTCGTTACCATAGGTTGTTGTTTGTTAGTATGCCGAGGGGCAGAGGTCGTGGTCGTAACCGTGGTGTTGATGGCCACGGGGATCAGATGCGGAATCGAGAGAATGCCGCTGGGAATGATTTTAGTTTGGGTGTTGCTACTATATTGCAACAAGTAGCGACTCAGATGACTCAGTTGACCCAGGTGGTTCAACGCAGCATTGACGCGAGTCAGAACGTTGGTGTAAATCAATGGCTTCGCGAGGTAGTTCGTATGAATCCCCCTCGATTCGCCGGTGCTGCGGATGCGTTGGGCTGGGATGGTTGGATTTTCCAGTTGGGAAAGATTTTCGAGGCTGTCGGATGTCCTGAAGAGCGGAAGGTACCTATCGCTCAGTACCTTCTCGACAAAGATGCCGCTAATTGGTGGGAAGCTGTTAAACCTCGTGATCGTGATGTCACGTGGGCGGAGTTCCAAGCATTTATGGAAGCCGAGTTCTGTCCGAAACCGATTAGAGAGCAGAGGATTCGCGAATTCTACTTGGCAGAACCGCAAGATATATCGGTGTCGCAAGCTATCATCGATTATAGCAAACAACTCAGTTATGTGCGAGACCGGGTGAGAACCGAGGAAGAGAGAATCCTTCACTTTGACAGACGGATGAAGCCGGATATTCGCGTGTATATGTCGGGATTCAATTGCACTTCGTTGAGGGACTATCAAGATCGAGCACTAGCCCGTGAACTAGCTTCGTTATCATCGGAGCATGTCTCCGAGTCGAAGAAGCAGAAGAAGTCCGATGATCGCGTGTACAGTGCAGGAGTCGGTGTTTCCAATTTGCAACGTAGTAGTCTTTCCGCTGTGAAGCTCCATCGCTCGATGCGTGGAACTGAGAATTCCAAGTCTTCTGTTCTGACTCCTGGTAAAGCCAGGAGATGTTTTAACTGTAATGTGGCGGGACATGTTCGTGCACATTGTCCTTCTCCGCCAGTAACGTGTTATAGGTGTGGACTCGAGGGGCACCGAGTTCAGTTTTGCGAGATGGTTTCCGAGCCTTCCGGGGCACGGACTTGAGCACCGACATCTGGATCGACTCCGAGAAACCCTGAGTGGCTTATCCTATCAGACGTTTGTTATGTTATTTCACTCGTTTTGTTGTTTTGATATTCCGGAGATTAACTTCTTTTATTCGAAGTGAATCGGACTTTGAACTCTGTACTTTCGACTATGTCGAATCGTTTATGTTCGTTGATATTTTCTGAACTTGTCCTGTCTTGTGCTTTTGGTTGATCAAACGAGTTGTAGTATTGTTTCAGAATAAACCGTTTGTCGCTATGACTTTCCAATTGCTATTCCCTTTCCTGTGGATCTTATGTGAATACACACCTTGTTGTCTTCACCGGATCGTATATTGTCTCAAGTCGAGATGTGAACTTTGGGGTTGTTGTTTGAGTATTATTGTTCGTCGTGATTCGAACATGATTGATCGACTGTTGTTGTCTCGATCGTTGTAACTCAATCGTTTGATGGTTCAGTTCTTGTTGATCTCGTTTCGTAATTGTTGAGCGTTAGGACTCCTTCGTAATTTCCTTAAGTTCAGGAAATTAGTTTTGTGTTCGATCTTTCAACCCTTGGGCTGTGGAATTTCGTATTGGTTCAGCGAATAGCTCACGTTTTGACTGATGTACTGTTGAATTGTTCAACCGTATTGATTTTCGTTCATCGTGTTTTGTTATTTCGGCAACGGATATCGTGTGTTATCTGAGTTTGTTTTGCGTCGTTCGTTCCATGTTTCAAGTTTCGAGGACGAAACTTCTTTTAAGAGGGGTAGAATGTAATACCCGAGATCTTTATTCCGGATTTGTTGGGTTTTCTGGGTTTTATCGGATTGTCATGGTCCTCATCGTAGGAATTTCGTGCCATGTTTGGTTGTGACTTGTTGGGACATGTTTTTGGAGGCATTTCGGATCACTTTGTGAGTTTTGAGATTTTGTGGTGTAGCGCACGCTAATGCTTGAAGCATAGCGCCCGCTCTGCGTGGTGTTTAGCGCACGCTACCGAATGTGTAGCGCACGCTAAATCGGCGAGCAGAGGCGCCCAAGAACTACCGGATCGGGATGGAGCTTTTAGCGCACGCTAAGGCCGATAGCTAGCGCATGCTATCGGTCGCTTAGCGCACGCTCCTCTTCTTTCTAGCGCACGCTACTCGGTAGATGCGATCGTCCGAGGCTACCGGATCGGTTTTGTGACCCGTTAGCGCACGCTACGGCTTTGGCTAGCGACGCTAACCAGTTATACGCGGTTTCTACGGAGCGTTGACCCGTTAGCGCACGCTAATGAAGGATGATTAGCGCACGCTAATACCGCCCAAAGATAAATACCGGACGGCAGATTAAGTCGTCATTTTCCCACTTTTCTTCATCTCTTCCGACGGGAGTGAGATCCAGAGCAGTAGGACCGATCCTTTTCTTCTAGCTTCATCTTTGAGTGGATTTGTAGATGTTTAACAACATCTAATCGTCTTCTTGGTCCAAATCAAGGTAATCTCTTGTTAGAACCCTATTTTCTTAAATTTGGGGTTTTTGCTTGGATTTGTGATTCTTGACCGATCCCATCCGATCGGTTATTTGTTCTTGTTTGTCTTGACCGTAATCTTGATTTTGTTAACCGTTCATCGACTTTTATCGTCCGGATCAACGATTCTTGATTTCTTTGAGAATACTTAGATCCTTGTCGTTTTTAGGATCGTTTCGGATTTCGATTAGTGTTATTGAATTGTGGTGATGCTATTTTCGTAGTATTCGTGGGCTGTCGAAGTCTTGATCGTTTTTGGAGGTTCGAAGGTTGCCCGATCGCGCCCGTTCGTCGTTTCGTTGCTCGTGATATCGAGGCAAGTATCTTGTCCATACGTTTCATGTTTCGTAGGCGTAATTATTGATAAATGATTATATACGAAACTCAATGTTTAATGAACGTAAAAAGGGATTGGTATGTTCCCGATAAATGTTGTCTTCCAACGATAATTTATGTACTTCGTGAATATATTTGTTCTCGGAATATGTGTGTTGGATTTGTATGTTGAAAAGATGATATGATCATTTTGAATGAGTCTATTAGACCGTAATCCTTTGGCGGGGATTACGTAATATTATGGGTACTTGTTCGTTAAGAATGTATTACGTGGTATATTAGTTGTTACTCCTTTGAAAGGAGAATTTGTGATGTTTAAGTGTTGCTTGGCTTGATGTTCTACTCCTTGTGATGTGATTTGAAAGTGATGTGCCTCGGGTAGGATTGTTGAATCTCAGGATCCATACTTGCGAGTATGGGTCGGGCGTTACCGTAGGGTTATCCAATCCGGGTATGTCTTGCGGGGACTCCGAGGTTCGGGGCTTGCTAGCCCGATGCCGAGATAACTTGTGGGGTTATCATCGGGTATGTCTTGCGGGGACTCCGAGGTTCGTGGCTTGTTAGCCCGATGCCGGGATAACTTATGGTTGTGGTATGGAATGGTTCCGTGACTGTTGTCACGAGGACATGTGATTTGGTATGGTTTCCTATTGGGTTATTCACTCGGATATGTTCTACGGGAGCATCTGAGGTTCGTGGCTTGTTAGCACGGGACGCGAATAATCCTTAGGAACATGTGTTATGTGATTCGGGTTGTGGACCCTGTGGCTTATGATTTGGGTCTTGGACCCCGTGTGTTGTGAATTGGGTTGTGAAACCGCGTTTTATTATTGGAATCGTATTTTGGAAAGATGATTTTGGGCCGTGTCCCCAAGTGTTTTCGAAAGACTTGAGAATTCATTATTTCCAAATGTTTTCAAACTCTCGAGACCGTAAAATATTTTGTATGAGACACATGGTTCTTTTCCTACCTTTTATAAATCAAACTGTTTTGATTAAGTGAATTATCTCGGGAAATATATTCAAGATTTTATATTCTTGAAGCAAGTTATGTATGGCTTGTACTTTTGGTTTTATACTTGCACTAGCAAAACGGTGGAGTTTTGCTAACCCCAGTATTCGGGGTGGATGTCTCAGTGCGTCCGGTGTACTTGCAGGTAGCTGAGGAGCGAATCACAGGATCGATACGAAGGATGATGGGAGACGAAGATACTAATCACGTGAAGACCAATTGTAGAGTATATGGTAGAGTCATGTTGGTTATCCCTCCGATGTGTTGTTACCCCGATTTATGGAAGTGTTATTGTATTCTAGCCCCTGCGTGGGTATGTGTTCTGGGCAAGTATCATGTATGTAATGTTGTGTGTGTGTTGTGATATAAGACCCAATCGGTCTAACGGTCCTTTACGTAGCCATGTCGGCATGTGAAGTGACGCATTATTTTGTATTTAGCCTGGTAGATCCTCGCGGAGAGGGTCTGCGGCGCTGTAATATTCCCGTTTGGTTTGGGGGTGTTACAGATCTATCATTTTAAAATTTGAAAAAATATGATCTTTGAATAATGTAAACTGAGAAACTGAGAAAAAGAAAAGAAGGATCTTGAAAAGAATCAAAAAAAAAAAAAAGGATTCATTCTCTATCGATTAGAGAAGATATCGCCTATAGCAAAATATACTATCTTCTCTTTTTCTCTCTTTCGGATTCTGATAACTCTGTTTCTCTCCTTTTGCTTCATATAGAAACACTAGAAAAATATTGGTAGATGAAGGAGAGAATGAGCCTATTTGCAGACAAAAGAGAGAAATTTTGTGTTAGGCTTAGGCGTGTGTGGATAGGATGTTGAAATTTGTGAATTTATACTTAAAACTCATTCGATGTATAGTTGGGCTAACTTCATATTATCGACAGATTGGCCCATCATATTAGATATGAGTTTTTCACATCAATTGTTAATGGACTTAAATTTAGACACTTCTTTATTTATTTGTTTGACTTGAGATTTTTAGGGGCTGTTTACCAAACTTGTCTGTCTGGGTAAATTGTGTCTGTCTGGTTAAATTTGTCTGTCTGGGTAAATATGTCTGTCTGGGTAAATTGATGCTGTTGTTTACTTTTTCATCTGAATAAACTGTCTGAATAACAAAAATGACCGATTTACCCCTGAATATGAATTATAAACTGTTTTATAAATTGTTGTTTATTTTTTAAGCAATATAAATGGTATAATTCAAAAATCAAAACATAAATTCATAAATTACTTAAAAATCCAATTTCAAATACAAAAAAGTCAAGTTCAATCACAAAGTAGCCAAATTCAAATACAAAGTAGACAAATTTAAATATTATTGAAAAATCAAGTTTGACTCATCTTCTAGATATATATTATTTAAATTTAAACAAAATATTATACATAAATGATTCAATTTTGTATGTAAGTAATATATAAAATATTTAATACGTATATAAATAATACCTATAATTTACAATATATATTTATATATAGAAATATATTTTAAATATATAAGAACATATATAATAAATATTATACATATGAATAAATGTTAATATATAAGTAATATATAATATTTATTTATATATTCATAATATATATGATATTTTGTAGATACAAAAGTTTATTTATACAATAATATATAGTACCAAATATTATATATAAATTAATAATGTATATTATTTATATATGAATAATATATATTACATTCATTTTTATTAAGACCTAAATTTTTATAGTGAGAATCAATTTTTTAATACCAAACCATAAAATTGATAAGTTATATATCCTCATTCATAAGAGTGTAAGTTATTGATACCATTTTACTTAAAAAGACTAAAATGTCTTCCAAAAAGGTGTTTATGTTGACTTTCCTTTTTTACCTTTTTAGTGATAGATTTAAGGGTATAAATGTCTTTTGGTATAAAAAACTTATACTCTTATGAATGAGGATATATAACTTGTTACTTTTATGGTTTGGTATTATAAAAGATAGAACACTATAGTGAGTATTTATAAATGAGTATATATAATGGGAACAGGATAGTCATTTTTTTGTATTAAATTATTTATATTGTATATATAAATGTGTGGTTTTCAATTAGGGGTAGGGGAGTCATTTTTTTGTCTTAATGGGGACAACACCTCTTTTCATGCTTAATGAATAAGCTATTTTTGTCTGGGCGAATAAGCCATTAAGCCACAAGTAAACACCTCCAAACGTCTGAGCGAATAAGACATTTTACTCATTAAGCTGATTAAGTCACAAGTAAACAGCCCCTTAGTTAGATGCTATAAGTATAAAATAATTAATTTATAAGTATTATATGATATTTTGAAAATGAGTGCTTAGAGTAATTTGACAGGTACACACAAAAGATTTATCTTATATTTACCTTTCAATAAGTTATAGTTAGATAATTACTTTGTTAATTTTATTTATTTTCTCAAAACAACCAAATCTTAAGGATTCATGTGATATTTATTTTATTACTTTGTTTATGCACTTCTCATTTCTCAGTATATATATATATATATATCAACATAAATTTGGTTATTAATATCATCATGCGACCGATATAGTTGGTCTATGCATAAGTGCTCAAACATCATAATCAAAATTAATGGTTGCTGATTATATTACAAAAAGTCATTTGACCTTGTGGTATCTTATATATTATAGGAGTTTTTTTTAAGGGGGAAAGAACATCTATTCATTATGAATATCATCACGAACAATGTCCCTAAACCAATTAGGGAGAGCGTCCGTCCACAAAATTGGACTAGAATCATGTCTCAACATTTGAGTAAGAGAATGTGCCGCCCTATTTGTAACACCCCCAATCCACTCAGGGATATTACACGCCGTAGACCCTCTCCTCGAGGATCTACCAGGCTGATAACTAAAATCAAACATCTAAACATCGCCTTTAAGGCTAAAATGACTCAGTAGACCGACTTGGTCTTTCAATAATAACATACAACTCATTCCCAAACACATACCCACGCAGGGGTCAAAATAAAATAAACTCCCGTACAACGGGGAAAAGATACCGCAATGAAAAGAAAACACAATGGACCAATACGACATCGGCGAACCTCGTGTGATTAGTATCGTTCATCTTTCATCATCCTTCGTGCCGACCCGTGCTATGCTCCAAAACCCGAATGCAAAAATAGACATCCACCCCGAATACTCGGGGTTAGCAAACTCCACCGCTTTTGCTAGTGCAAGTACAAGTGCAAAATACGAGCCATACAATACAAGTTCCAAGAACAATAATAATCGGGAATCCTCAAAGATCCAAACGTAAAGAAAAGTACTTCCCGAGGCAAGAGTTTGGGTAAACATTTCCAAAACCGAAAGATTTCAAATAAGGAAACAATTTACAAAAGCTTTTAAAATGCCATCGAGAGTTTTAATAGAAAACAATTTAGGATTATAAAATCCTTCTCTTTCCAAAATCAATAGTGGTCACACCCAAAGGTTTTGTTTTCGCAAATAGGAAATCACCAACAATTTACAGGTGGTCGAGCCAACATCACGTGTCCTCAACGGACGTAAAATCAACGAAACATAATCATGCACGCGCATCGCCTAGACCGGACGATACCACCGACGTCCCACTCGAGGCCTCGAAGGACCCTCCCGAGTGGCTAGCGAAACAAATCACACACAACACACGGTTTGATCAAACGCTTGTTGCATCCTGGCCACAAGATCACAAGCCATGTGCCACCGTAGATAATCTCCTGATCTCACGGTTGGATCAATCACTTGTTGCATCCTGGCCACATGATCACATGCCATGTGCCACCGTAGACCTTCAACCATATCCACACATTCACACAAATAACATATCATGTCAAGGATATTCAAACAATTCGCCCAGAGGCATCAAACACTTAGCAAAACACCACGTCAATCCATAACGCACCGAAATGAAATAATATACGTCCAGACACAATACCAAGTGCAACATGAACACCAAGCATATACATAGAATTCACATAGTTATCCACGAACCACACCAATCACAAAACACACACGGTTTTGAAAGAGGGCCTTTAACGAGGCTAACCAAATCTTTTGAAAACTCATTTCAAACAAACAAACAAATCAAGACGATCACCAATCATCATATCCACGAAACAAGAAAAGTATGGACAAGGTACTTGCCTCGAATAAGAGCAATGCGGAGAATCGACCAAAGTAGGTTGACACGAACCGATTACGAACTCGCGGACTCCACCGAACGACAATCCACAACAAGGAACTATGAACGAAAACAATAACAATGAAAATGAATTCCAAAGTACGACCCAAAGCCGCTAAATTCAAAGAACAAATGACGAAGGTTCAAGGTTTTCCCCAAAATGGCCAAGAACACGAATTGACCCGACAAAATATGAAAACGGAATTTCAATCCGTGGGATATGATCAAAGCGAATAGATAACGACAATAGAACTAACAATCTCGGATTGAAATCACGAAATCGAAACAAATCCGAAAATATCTCAACTAGGGTTCTAACCTTACCTTGATTCGAAGAAGAATGAAGGCTAGATGTTGATGAACACGAAGAAGACCCACCGAGTGATTACTTCCGTCAAAGATCGACGAAGGCTCGCCCAAAATCTACCCCAAATCGCCAAGACGCAGCAGGAGGAGGAGAGGAAGAAATGACACGAAATCGGTCCAACCCTCGATATATAAACTCGCTTGAAGCTAACGACGTAAGCCATAAGCTTTAACGTACGCTAGTGATGTTACGACGTAATGGACAAGTTATTACGCACGTAAGAGTTAATCCAAACTCAACCGTCCAAGACTGAACAACGTAACGCACGTAACAAGTCGTGTTACGACGTTAGAAGGCACGGATAGCTTACGCCATCGATGAGGAATAGCGTGCGCTAACGGGGTACTCCGGTACCTACCGGATGAATCTGAACTAGGTAACGACGTAACCATTGTTGTGTTACGTACGTAAGGCGGGCATCGATAGCGACGCTATCTATGAAGAATAGCGTGCGCTAATCATCCGACAAGATGCAATGTACCGCCAGAGATCGAATCCAAGAAGGATCGCGAACGCGACGAACACGAATCACTACCGTCGAACAAGACAAGTAGTACAATAATAAAAACACGAGCTCAAGTTTAAAACAAGTACATGATCCCGACACTCCTGAGTAGGGTAAAGTGAATACGAACACAAGTACCCAAATCTTTGGGAAATTACAAAACGCCCAACGCCTGAAATCACGATACGTGATCGAATACACAAACCGACGTTCACAACACGTCTAACAAAGTTAAACGGACTTACGGAAACTCAAACAGCGGTTGAACGAGATTCGCAAGAATCGAACTCAAGTGCGAAAAGTCGCTAAAAAGCACGGAACTCAACAAAACGACATCAAACGAACTCGGATGTCAAAAGTGTAGAATTAATCATTCTCGAATGACGAAACGGTCACGAGCGAAGTCGTCAAAACGGACTTCGCCGAAAAAAGAAATTTACGAAAATCGAAAATTGCGATATTACATTCTACCCTCCTTAAAAGAAGTTTCGTCCGAAACTTAAAACAAGTAGGGGAAGAAATATTCCGCCAGAAAACTCAACGAGATACGCAAGAAACGCGTAACTAACGCCCAACGGCGAAATGTTACACACAACTCAACGGAATATACGGTGTGAAAACACGCTCCATGACGACCAACACAACGTCATTTGGTAGAGACATAGTAAAACCAACAAATGACAAGCGTCATCAAATGGATAATACAATCAAGTCAATTATCCAAACAATCACAAAACACAAAGTACTTGTTACAAGAAAACACGCACGATCGAGAAAACAGAGAATAAACACAAAACGATCCACAAGGGTAATTATAAATAATTCGGACTACGCCGAAATCCTCAAAACCACCCTAGGCATCTCCGTGTCCTTTCGGAGCAGAGACGCAACCTCGATCCCCAAATCTCTCGGCTACCGTCTCGCAATGCACGGATTGGTGACCCACCGCCACACTCAAACGGTGACTAATGGTGAACGACAATTCTTCGCAGTATGGCCCGCTCGACTACGCTTATAACATATCTTGAAGTGCTCACATTACTCACTGCAGGGGTACTACTCCTCCGATCACGCGATCTAGGAACCATTTTGGGATGACGAGACGAAGTCCCAACCTCAAGGGGCCCACTCCTGTTTTCTGAAAAGTTCCCAACGGTTTTGTTTCTTCGAGTCGACATACTCTCGGTCGATAACTGATAGCTCATAGGCTAACGCCTATTCTCGATAATCTCTCAAGGAAGTACAAGCGAGACACGCCATGTCTTGGCGAATCTCCGCTTCATCCGCCTACTAAAATGACAAATCTTGTCCTCCTCTGTCCTTACTTGATTACGCACATAGCCGAGTGTTTTGCTAAAATCAATAATAGCTTGAGACAATGGTACATCCCGCGTTTCGCCGAAAAGAATTCATTAATCCTCCGATTTCTGATCGGTTCGGACAAAACTCATCTCTCATGAATTCTGGAACTCGCCCACGTGACAACGCGATCTCGAGG
This sequence comes from Orobanche coerulescens, assembly GCA_033398695.1. Classification (NCBI taxonomy): domain Eukaryota; kingdom Viridiplantae; phylum Streptophyta; class Magnoliopsida; order Lamiales; family Orobanchaceae; genus Orobanche; species Orobanche coerulescens. The sequence goes on from CM065816.1 coordinate 31,564,759, forward strand.
CTTAATAGCCTCCCACCGCCTAGCGGCATCTTTGTCGAAAAGATCTTGAGCTACCGGGACCTTACGTTCTTACGACAATCAACTATCTCGAAAATCTTTTCCAACTGGAAAAGCCAACCGCCCCAAATTTAAAGCATACGTAGCACCAAATAAACGAGGGGGATTCATACGAACCACTTCTCGGCCACCGATTTGCACTGCAGGCCGGGTCACATCTCGTAACACGCCGAATCGCCCGAGTCAACCGAGTCATCCGAGTGGCTACTCGCCGCAAAATAGTAGCAACACCAATACCAATACCATCACCGGCGGCATGCTCTCGACCACGCGTCCGATCGCCACGACCACGACCTCGGCCCCTCGGCATACTAAATAAGTAACCACTCAGCACAACAAGGAATCATAATACATACCATATACAACAATTTCCATCGTAAAGCAACATGCATACTAAAATCATAGCAACGACGGTATCGTTCAGCAATCTCAACGGCCCGAACGATAACCAGCACATAATCACAAAACATCATGGAATAATCACACATATACACGAACATACCAACCCAAGCTTCAACAGCTCACACTCGCGTGTCAACAGGCAAATCACCACGAGGCGATAAACAGTAAACACCAGTTCACACCTCTCACAGAGGGCTAACAAAACATATGCGTGGCGAACGACTCAACGTTCACACCACCAATTCAATCACAATTCGGGGTTAACACCGTAACGAAAGTTCGAAAACCATACACGCATTTCCGGTCCGCAAACAGGAATGATAGGTTTTAAAAATGAAAACCACCTTTTGAAAACAGTTTGGAAACAACAGTTGATCTTGAGTATCATTTTACAAAAAGTAGTACAAACACCATTATCGAGACTTTGAAAATCATCTTGCGTTTGAACAAAAATGAGGACACCTTTCTTTTAGTGAAAAACTTTCAAAAATATTCGACCCTTGGGTCTAAGCAACTGCATTTGAAAATATCTCAAAATATTTTTGGTCCTCAACCGGAAAATTTTTGAAATGTATTGCGGCATTAGAAAACACCTTGAAAACACCGCAAGAAAATAATTCGCTTTTAAAAGTACGTCTCGAATTTTAATTTTCTAAGATACTCAAGGTTTTCAAAATAATACAATGGGCTAGAATGCCCAAAAATTTCGTAATTACACGGAACAATATGACGCCGTGTGTCCTGCGCACGAACCCACCAGGCTAAAAACCATTTACAAAAACGCCAAAAAGGCCGATGACGGTAATATTTCAAAAACTCACAAAATCCATTTACAAAATACTAGATTCCGTCATAAGAATTTCGCCAAAATGATCAAGGCCATAATGCCAAAAACTCGGTTAAGAGAATTGATTTTCGAAATAAAACTCAGTCGGTAAAATACCGAAAGCCATTACAGAAGAACTCACGCAGCGGATAAAAGAAATAAAGTCAAACATGCACAAGACAGCAACACTACTCCTCATATGAACGAAAAATGGGAGTCAAACAATCACATATCACGAAATCAAAATCCATAAGAGGATTCGGTCAATTAACTCATAATAAAAAAAAATAGCTCGTGTCACACGAGGCACAACACAAATAAGGGAGACTTACATCCACAGGTCGCACGAAGATGATGATCGCCCCACGATACTAATCACAACAAACCAACTCAGACGACGCGTCGCGACACGACTCAGTCAGATAAAATCCGACGATACAAAAACTCAATAGACACCACTGACCCAACAGCCTAGGTTTCCACAACCTAAGCTCCGATACCATTTATGTAACACCCCCAATCCACTCAGGGATATTACACGCCGTAGACCCTCTCCTCGAGGATCTACCAGGCTGATAACTAAAATCAAACATCTAAACATCGCCTTTAAGGCTAAAATGACTCAGTAGACCGACTTGGTCTTTCAATAATAACATACAACTCATTCCCAAACACATACCCACGCAGGGGTCAAAATAAAATAAACTCCCATACAACGGGAAAAGATACCGCAATGAAAAGAAAACACAATCTGGACCAATACGACATCGGCGAACCTCGTGTGATTAGTATCGTTCATCTTTCATCATCCTTCGTGGCCGACCACGTGCTATGCTCCAAAACCCGAATGCAAAATAGACATCCACCCCCGAATACTCGGGGTTAGCAAACTCCACTGTTTTGCTAGTGCAAGTACAAGTGCAAAAATACGAGCCATACAATACAAGTTCCAAGAACAATAATAATCAGAATCCTCAAAGATCCAAACGTAAAGAAAAGTACTTCCCGAGGCAAGAGTTTGGGTAAACATTTCCAAAACCGAAAGATTTCAAATAAGGGAAACAATTTACAAAACAGCTTTAAAATGCCATCGAGAGTTTTAATAGAAAACAATTTAGGATTATAAAATCCTTCTCTTTCCAAAATCAATAGGTCACAACCAAAGGTTTTGTTTTCGCAAATAGGAAATCACCAACAATTTACAGTGGTCGAGCCCAACATCACGTGTCCTCAACGGACGTAAAATCAACGAAACATAATCATGCACGCGCATCGCCAGACCGGACGATACCACCGACGTCCCACTCGAGGCCTCGAAGGACCCTCCCGAGTGGCTAGCGAAACAAATCACACACATCTCACGGTTGGATCAATCGCTTGTTGCATCCTCGCCACATGATCACATGCCATGTGCCACCGTAGATTATCTCGTGCTCTCACGGTTGGATCAATCACTTGTTGCATCCTGGCCACATGATCACATGCCATGTGCCACCGTAGACCTTCAACCATATCCACACATTCACACAAATAACATATCATGTCAAGGATATTCAAACAATTCGCCAGAGGCATCAAACACTTAGCAAAACACCACGTCAATCCATAACGCACCGAAATGAAATAATATACGTCCGGACACAATACCAAGTGCAACATGAACACCAAGCATATACATAGAATTCACATAGTTATCCACGAACCACACCAATCACAAAACACACACGGTTTTGAAAGAGGGCCTTTAACGAGGCTAACCAAATCTTTTGAAAACTCATTTCAAACAAACAAACAAATCAAGACGATCACCAATCATCATATCCACGAAACAAGAAAAGTATGGACAAGGTACTTGCCTCGAATAAGAGCAATGCGGAGAATCGACCAAAGTAGGTTGACACGAACCGATTACGAACTCGCGGACTCCACCGAACGACAATCCACAACAAGGAACTATGAACGAAAACAATAACAATGAAAATGAATTCCAAAGTACGACCCAAAGCCGCTAAATTCAAAGAACAAATGACGAAGGTTCAAGGTTTTCCCCAAAAGGGGCAAGACCACGAATTGACCCGACAATATTATGAAAACGGTATTTCAATCGGTGGGATATGATCAAAGCGAATTGATAACGACAATAGAACTAACACTCTCGGATTGAAATCACGAAATCGAAACAAATCCGAAAATATCTCAACTAGTGGTTCTAACCTTACCTTGATTCGAAGAAGAATGAAGGCTAGATGTTGATGAACACGAAGAAGACCCACGAGTGATTACTTCACAAAGATCGACGAAGGCTCGTCCAAAATCTACCCCAAATCGCCCAAGACGCAGCAGGAGGAGGAGAGGAAGAAATGACACGAAATCGGTCAACCCTCGGATATATAAACTGCGCGAAGCTAACGACGTAAGCCATAAGCTTTAACGTACGCTAGTGATGTTACGTACGTAATGGACAAGTTATTACGTACGTAAGAGTTAATCCAAACTCAACTGTCCGAAGACCTGAACAACGTAACGTACGTAACAAGTGCTGTGTTACGTACGTTAGGAAGGCACGGATAGCTTACGCTACTGATGAGGAATAGCGTGCGCTAACGGGGTACTCCAGTACCTACTGGACTGAATCCTGAACTAGGTAACGTACGTAACCATTGTTGTGTTACGTACGTAAGGCGGGCATCGATAGCGTACGCTATCTATGAAGAATAGCGTGCGCTAATCATCTGGCAGTACAGAACAGCTGCCAGAGATCGAATCCAAGAAGGATCGCGGAACGCGACGAACACGAATCACTACCGTCGAACAAGACAAGTAGTACAATAATAAAAACACGAGCTCAAGTTTAAAACAAGTACATGATCCTGACACTCCTGAGTAGGGTAAAGTGAATACGAACACAAGTACCCAAATCTTTGGGAAATTACAAAACGGCCCAAACGCCCGGAAATCACGATACGTGATCGAATACACAAACCGACGTTCACAACACGTCTAACAAAGTTAAACGGACTTACGGGAAACTCGAAACAGCAGTTTCGAACGAGATTCGCAAGAATCGAACTCAAGTGCGGAAAAGTCGCTAAAAAGCACGGAACTCAACAAAACGACACTGAAACGAACTCGGATGTCAAAAAGTGTAGAATTAATCATTCTCAGAATGACGAAACGGTCACGAGCGAGTCGTCAAAACGGACTTCGGCCGAAAAAAAGAAATTTACCGAAAATCGAAAATTGCGGATATTACACTATTAGCAGTTCTATACATAATACATGTGATAAACACCAACAAGCAACTGCTTCCTTGCCTCACAATAACATTCAAGTCATCTCTCTATGTATTCTCCATTTCAAATTCTTATTTTATACTTTTTTATATAATTTAATTAATTTTAAATTCAATAATAAATAATTGTTCCTTTTAGACTGAAAAGTCAACATTACCTATATTACCTATATTCAAGTTAACTGCATCTTGTGGTTTGTCAATGAACTTAAAAGCATTAACCGATAACACGTCAAGCGGGAATAGAGAGCCCGTGATTGTGGCTTTGCAATTTGCAATGATCTCAAAGTTCAAAAATTTGTAAGTAAACTATTATATATTAGAAAAATTATTATCTAAACTTAATTTTCAAATGTTTTTACAATTTTGGATTTTTCCTTTAGGTGTAACCAAGGCTTCTTCTATGAAGAATTCCACCAAGTTAGGCTCTGTTCTTTTAGATTTATTTTGATTTTGATTCGATTCGATTCGATTCAATTAATTCATTGATTCGATTCTTCTTCTTATTATTATTAGTACTAATCTTAATTATTATTATTGTTATTATTACTAATAATATTACTATTATCGGTGTTGTTGATTACTATTATTATTTATCATTATTATTATTATTTACCCTTAATATATATTTGATTCGATTCATTCATTCGATTCATTTGATTGATTCGATTCGATTCATTTGATTCGATTGATTCAATTGATTGATCATTGATCCAAAAACAGAGACTTATTCATCCGCCCGGATATTGGAGAAGTGAAATATTTATTCCAAGGTTTGGAATTATATATCCCGGCTAAGATTGTTTTGGTTGTCTTGAAGATGATGCCAACATTTATGTGCTTAACGTGAAGCTTCAATCTGATGGTTTTATTTTTTTATTTTTATTTTTGTGAAGTTCTATTTCTATTTTAATTGAGGGAAATGGGCATCGTGATTACAAATCCACAACGAGTTCGAGCACTAATTGATATGCATATGTGAAATTCTCTCTAATTTTAAAACTTTTGTTATCTAATTCTAGAGTAAATTGGAAAAATTGTTCTTAAAGTTTGGCCAAATTGCATGTTTTGCCCCAAACGTTTAGAAAGTGCAAGGATCGTCCCTGTGGGAAACCTTTGGGACAAATATCGTCCCTGATTACCATCAAATGACTAAAATACCATTGTCTTCTTCTTTTTCTATATTTCTTTGAGTAAATTGCAAAAATCATCCCTAAAGTTTGGCCAAATTGTATGTTTCGTCCCAAACGTTTAGAAAGTGCAAGGATCGTCCCTGTGGGAAACCTTTGGGGCAAATATCGTCCCTCATCACCATCAAATGACTAAAATACCCTTGTCTTCTTCTTTTTCTATATTTCTTTGAGTAAATTGCAAAAACCGTCCCTAAAGTTTGGCCAAATTGTATGTTTCATCCCAAACGTTTAGAAAGTGCAATGATCGTCCCTGTGAGTAACCTTTGGGGCAAATATCGTCCCTGACAAACATCAAATGACTAAAATACCCTTGTCTTCTTCTTTTTCTATATTTCTTTTCAGTTGCTTGTACAAACGGTCCTTGTGTTTCGCCAGGTTTTACAAACTTAGTCCTGATTTTTTTTTTAAATTATTTATTTAACTATTATTATTAGTATTATTTTTATACATTTTCGACCGTTTTTCTTACGTTTTTGTTCGTTTTCTTACGTTTTTCCCGTTTTCATACGTTTTGTCCGTTTTTATAAGCTTTCGCCCATTTTCTTACGTTTTCATCTGTTTTTATATGTTTTCGTCCGTTTTTCTTATGTTTTTATACATACCAAAATGGGTAAAATAGACAACAAGTATAAAAAGGGACAAAAACGGACCAAAAAGGACGAAAACGTATAAAAATGGATGAAAGTGTCAGAAAATGGGTGAAAACGTTTAAAAACGGATAAAACGCATGAAAACGTATAAAAAAGAACAAAAACATAAAAAAAAAAACGGACAAAAAACGAATAAAAACGGACAAAAACTCAGGAAAAACGGACAAAAACGTAAGAAAAACGGACAAAAACTGACAAACCGATAAAAACGGACAACTTAAGAAAAACAGACGAAAATGTATAAAAAGGGATGAAAACGTAAGAAAACGGGCAAAAACATATAAAAACGCACAAAAACGTATGAAAACGGAAAAAAACTGACAAAAACGTAAGAAAAATGGACAAAAACGTAAGAAACACGGGCGAAAACGTATAAAAACAGATGAAAGGGTAAGAAAGCGGGCGAAAACGTATAAAAACGGAAAAAACGGAAAAAAAAAAAATGAACAAAAACTGACAAAAACCGATACAAACGGACAAAAACTTAAGAAAAAACGGACGTAAATGTGTAAAAACTGGCGAAAACTGTGTTTAGAGTTCCTCCAACACATGTCTTCCTCCAGCCTTCACCTATAAATACCTGGTTTGAGGGGTTCGATTTTTTCACTTAATTCGTGCGATTTCCGAGAGCTGTTTCAGTCAAATGTTTTCCTTCTTCTGCTTTCTTCTTTTCGGGTGGGTGATAGTATATAGATATATTCTAGTTCGCTGAGGGTGCAAGGGATCATCGATTCAGTGCATCGAGCTGCTATTTTATCCTGGGAGGCAGACGTCACACACCGTGGTGAGGGCGAATTTGCTTTAAGGAGACAGATATTCTGGACTCAACAGCGACTTCCATTCATTTTCGTGATCAATAAATATTTAGTTTTGCTAATTATTTTTTGCAGGGCTTAAATAAATTATATCTTTGATATACTGTACTGTTTTTCTCAAGTATTCATTTTCAAATATTATTCAACATAATACATCCAATGCAAGAATAGTATAGGAAGTAATCACGACTCCTCGATGTTCACCCGGCCAATCTGCAAAACATAGAAGTCGAACATTTAAAAAAGGGCTATGCTAACCCCCTTTTGCTAATCCCCCCCCCCCCTCTCTTGACAAAAAAAACCAAAATGTCTTTTTTGTCCCTCCCACTTTTTTAAACACACACACCCACACACACATATATATATATATATACTTTAACTTTTTTTCAATTTTTTGATATTTTTCGATAATTTTTTACTAATTTATAAATTTATTTCTATATATATTTATATTTAAAAAATATTTAGAAAATATGTTGAATGATCTAGATTCAACCGATCTAAGAATTTCAAGAAAATTTAGAGAAAACTTCAATTCATTGAACGTCTGAAATAATGGCCTTACACGCATATATATACCCTATGGAAGCTAGAGTTAAAATCACGGCAATTAATAACCACACAAACTTTTAAAAAATTACAATTAAGTCCCTAAAAACAGAAAAAAGCAAAATTGAAGGCCTAAACGTCGTTTTTTGGCCAAAAAGCGATGGACCTCACCGCATAGCAGTGACTCTTATTCAGTGGGTGATTCAGATTATATATTATTATCTTGATATATATTATTATTATTATTAGCTACCAATTGAGTTGTCATTTCAAAGTCTTTCAACAAAATAGTTCCCTAACCTATATCTACCTATTGAATTGTCATTTCAAAGTCTTTCACCAAAATAGTTCCCTAATCTATACTACCTATTGAATTGTCATGTCAATTATTTTTATTATTTAGTAGTCTTGTTTGGCTATAAATAGGGAGTGAAGAAGAAATATAACTCATCATCTCTCTATATTTTCTTCTTAAATTTCTCATGTAATATCACTTATTTGTTCACATTTCTGAAACACTATTCTGTTTATAATAAATGGAAGAATATAATTCAGCAAATAATGGGAACATGTCGTGTGAATTTATCACTGATCAGGTACGACTTCGTGTAAATACCTTTTTTTTGTGTTTCGTCATTTTTTTGGTCTATATATATATATATATATTGCTCTTTTTTCGTATAAATATATTTTTCTGTTTTGCTCTTTTCATTTAATTAGTTTAGTATATATATTGCTCATTTAATCAGTTTTACAAAATTTACTAGGCTGCATATCCTTGGAGGCACTCCACCTGATCTCTAATGAGTTGAAGAAGGTCGACGGACAATATCTGGACAATTGTAATTGTAGTTTCAAATTTGTATATGGTTTGCCATGTAAGCATCGCTTATCGTTTTATCAGTCACAATTCTTGTCAATTCCAATAGGCGAGATCCACTGCCACTGAAAAAGGTTATCCATGACCTCTGCTTTTCCAAATGAGGCGAGATCTCCCGATAGAATGACAACGTTAAAGACGCAATTGGATAAAATGGATCCAGCCATGAGATATCATATGTTAGATAAAATGATTGACATGGTAGATCCATCTAACTGCAAATATCAAGAACCACCCTACAACACAAAAAACAAAGGTCGGCCTAGTAAAAAATAGCAAAGTCAGTCGAGGATGCGCTCTTACTTTGAGTCTACGAACACTCGTACACGAAATTCAGGAAAAGGAATCAATGATCCATATATCACACAAATGCCAGGTGCATATTGGAGTCACGTCAGTCATACAGTTGATGTTCTTGGGGATGGTAGCTGCGGATACAGAGCGATAGCCGCACAAGTCGGGTATAATTCAGAAGATGGTTGGAAGCAGGTTCGGGCAGATCTTTACTTTGAAATTGAACAAAATATGGAGTTCTACGATCGTGTTTATCTTGAACGAGGTGCTGCCGATAATATGATGCGAGCACTAAATTTCTTCGAATCTCCGGCACCACAGTGGAGTTGGATGGACATTATGTGTGGGGCTGTCATTGCAAGACGATATAATATTGTGCTGCATGCATTTACTCCTCTTAGTGGAAGTTGTTTTACACACTTGCCATTAAGGTCAGCTCCAATTCCATTTCAACAACGTCAACATATAGCAATTGCATTAGTTAATGGTAATCACTTTGTACAAGTTTTTTTGAACTCCGATTATCCTGTACCACCAATTCCAATTTTATGGTGGAATAATGTGAGTGAAGATTGTAAAGGATGGGCTGATCCATATGGAGAAAGGATACAATCTTGGTTCGATTTGATGACCAGATAATATAATTGAATAATTTATTTATCAATGTTGATCGTATTTTCCGCATTTATTATTTATTATATTGTGTCGTAGTTATTTTTAATCATAAATAATATAAATAAAAATAAATAAATAAATAAAAGAAATTTTTAATTTTGATAATAATAAAGTAAAATAAAAATTCAAAGAAAAAAGAACAAATAAATAAATAATATGAAAAAAAATTAAAGTGCAAAGGCGTAAATGATAGAAAAGGAAAAAAAAATTAAAGTTTCTAACAATATATTTTAAAATAATATATAAAATATGAGAAACTATTAATTTTAATAATAATAAAAAAATAATATTAATGTTAAATATATTAAGATAAAATTGCTAAAAAAACAAAAAATAACAAAAATAACTAAAGGATAGAATGGAAAAAAAAAAAAGAGAAGGGGGGAGACGACGAGTGTCAGGGGAAATAGCAGGTCTCTTAAAAAATCTGTCAAAATAACATTTACGAGTCAAATATTTTATAATAACAATCTTACCTATGTGGATGTGGTGAATGTTTCCAGTGTGCATATGCCGTTCCCCAAAATTAAGACGACAAATTTCACGCAGTAGACTTTTAAAGCCGATTTCTACCAACTCTAATGAATATTACCTTTGAGCTAGGTGGTCCCATAACGCGGGTCGAATTCTTGCTTTCTTACAATAAATTTCCTAATAAGATCTCAAAACCCCATCATTACGATTCAAATGTAATTAACAAAATAAATAAAACGAGGCATTATCCAACTCGTACGATACACGGTTTTTGGTTGAACATCTATGTGGTTTGTACGTAATGTTGGGGCAGACGGTTGAATGAGCAGATGACAGAATTTAAATGCCTTTTAGAGAAGTTTATATGTTTTTTTATTGTTATTGTCCTTTTATATTAGTCTATATAATTAGTTATATGAAATGAGGCTTTACTAACTCGTATGTTGCTCTGGGGTTGTTTTTGGTTTATTTAACCCGTGCGATGCACCGATTGTATCTAAGATTTCATAGCTAAAATTTAACCATATTGTAATTTATACTATCATTTAAAAGTTCATTTTAATTACCTTGTGTATTAGAAGGTGCATTTGCATTGTGATGTTTATCATAACTTTTGTATTTAAATTAGTTTATTTACATTAAAAGTTACAATTAAAATAATCTCTTCATATATTTACAATTTAAAGTTACAATTAAATTCCTCTTCCACATTAAATTATGGGGGATAAGTATTATATAGTATAGATATCTGAAAAATGTCCCACAAATTCTACACAGATAATCCTAAATTCTCTAAAAAGTAAAACACACATATAGAATTCATAGGCAATTTTGAGACTGCGAAAAATCGAATTACTTTCTAATTCAACCCCTAACACGTGAAGACAACATCAGGGATATAGATTTGCAAGAAAGCATAAAATATTTGCAATATAAGCTCCAATTATACCTCGAAATCCCAAACGGAGAGGTGAGATAAGAATCTAGATTACTAAACACCGCCCAGAATTACTAGACACCGCCCTAGAATATTACCTTTTTGCCCTTAATTCATATTAATTAGATTTTGGATCCTAATTTAACAATACTAAACACTCTCTAAACAACCCACCCGACGCAGCTGAACCGCCGCCACACTATCGCCGCACAGCCGCCGTCCGCCGCCATATTACCGCCGCGTAGCCGCCGTCTGCCGCCGCACCGCCGCCATGACCGGAAAAGGAAAAGCGCCGGTAATTTTTTTTCGTTTTACTGTTTCATTGGCCGCGGCCGCCGTGCCGGAGTACACGGCAGAGGCCGCGGCCGTTATTTTGTGACAGGCGTCCGACGATGACGCCTGGCCATGGCACAGCGCCCGTCGATTCCGCTGTCCATGGCGCAGCGCCCACGGCGACGCCACCAGGTGGCTGTACGACGCCCACGTGACGCCCATACCATGCGCAGGCGTCCAGATCGGACGCCTAGCCGCTGGATAAGCGTCTATCTCGGACGCTTGGACCATGGAAGTAGCGTCCAGACCAGACGCCATTGCCATGGTTCAAGCGTCCGTTCCGGACGCCCCAGTCATATTTTTGGAAAAAAATAAAATTTTCAATTAATAATGTGCATTTTTTGTATGATTATTATTGATTAGTTGTATTGTTTGCTAAATGCAGATGAGAGGAGGAGCGGGAAAATCTATGCCGCTAGTCACAGAGTTGATGGGTTCTGGAGCGCGTCACACCAGAGCTCGTGATGTTGATGCTTCCGTCAGAACAATGGGAGGCGGAGCGTAGGGGATTCGAGGACGTACCTTATACCGATTTTGGTGCGAGGATTCGAGCGAGTATTATTCGCACGATGAGGCCGACGATCAGGAGGGCGGTGATGATTCTTCTTCATTTTCGTGCCGGGTTCGGAAGGGGAGAGGGGGGAGGTTTGTGACTTCTGGGTCTACCAGTAGTAAACGGCGTAGGGCAGAGGATGAGACATCTTGGATGGTTTCTGAGGAGATGTCTGGTGGCCCTATCGACAGCAGCGTTATCCCGAGTTTCGGTGGGCATGTCGCCGCGCGTATCTGGACTGGAGATATGAGAGGTTTGCTGAAGTGTCACACCAGGACTGCTGCTTGTCAGAGCTTGAGTCAGTGGCGCTCAGTTATGTCACCCTCTTTAGTGAGTCGGATCAGTGGGACTGGGTTATCCCACCTGACGGACGCCATGTTCAGACATATTGACTCCCCGTTGATTTCTGCGTTCGTTGAGCGGTGGCAGCCCGATACGAACTCTTTTCATATGCCGTTCGGAGAGATGACCATCATGTTACATGATGTGTGGCAGATCCTTCGCATTCCTGTCGAGGGGCGATTGGTTGATGCCGATAGCACATCTACACAGTTGCAGGTGGATGTGATGGAGGTTCTTGGAGTATCGCGGTTGGAGCTACTGAGTACTCACTGGGGGGGTGGCGGCGTACTTATGGACTCGATTTTCAGGTCATGTCGCGATGGAGGTCGAGTGGAGGGCACCCAGGCCGTAGCTTGGATGTGGTTGTTATTTGGATCCACTTTGTTTGTTGACAAAAGTGGTAACCGGATTAGGCCTTCCTGCATATTGGAGGTGAGGGACGGTATGGATACTACCGGTCAGTATTCATGGGGTTCGGCCGCATTGGCTTTCATGTACCGTCATCTCGGTATTGCTAGTCGCGGCGACTCCATGGGGATTTGTGGATGCCTTACCCTCGTTCAGGCTTGGATTTATGAGTATTTTCCCTGCTTTCGACCTCATCGAGAGCGTATGATTGTTGACTCCACGCAGCCTCGAGCTTCTACATGGAGTGTCCAGCCCGAGGGTAGGGACGAGCACCGCCTCCAGTCTTTGCGTCGCTGCATTGATCAGTTGACAGCCGCAGAGGTATAACGATTCCTTCTAACAATCTCACAATTCATTTAAAAATAACTTGTATAACTTGTTGATTACATGTACGCAGATACAATGGTTGCCTTATGGCCCTGATCCGGTGAGGGATGTCCCGAGGACCACATTCATTGGATGGCTACGATATCGGGATATTATCGAGCCATACATGCCTGGTTGTAATATCCGGATTTATTACTGTGTATTTCATCTGTATTCAAACCCTGTATTATTCGGATTTGTGGTTTTGATTATTGGAGTATGATATTTCTTGCATTGGCATCCTTGTACTTAAGTATAACAACATGCAAATTTTCTCATGCAAACTCGTGATAGCACACGCTAAGAATGTAGCTTAACGCGCGCTATCGGCTATTACTAGCGCACGCTACGTATGTAGGAGTTGCGTGCGCTAGACACTGAATTATTGAAGTAGGTGGCTAGCACATGCGCCAGCCGGGACTTGGGTCCGGGATAAGATTCCCGCGGACGAACCTGAACATATTTGGAGTCAACGCTTATTAGCGCGCGCTAAGTATGTATTGTAGCGTGCGCTAATTAGCTAAAGTGCAGAATATTATAAATGAGACAACCACCCATTTTGGCTTACATTTCCTTCGTCCATTCTTCATTCTTAAGAGTCCATAGAGCTATAATCATCCTTCTAACACACTTAGAACACATCTTAGTGATCCTTGAATATTGGTTATCACTTGTGAGTGATCATTGAAGAGAAGTAACACCTTGGAGTGGCACATAACCAACCGGAGTCGGATTCTACCTTGGGGTTCAGTGATTTCGGCATATTAAGGTATGTTCAATCTATCTCCAACCTTAGATTTGGATCCTAAGGAATTAAATGATCATGTTAATGAGATATTGAATTTCATTAGTGAATTATTCAACAACATCATGTTTAGAAGATTGGAATGTCTACGATTACGATATTATTGTTGGAACCTTGAAGTCGGAATCCTAATACTTCAAATGATGAGAGAAACATTCTGAAGTTAACAATCTGTATGATTTATGTTATCTTTGTGATCATGAATTGGAGGTGATATTATTTCGGTTATAAGAACTTAAAGGAAGAATCATCTTAAGAAATATTCTTTCGTATAAGTTGGAATTGTTAGTTCACCTCAAGATGAAGTCTGAATATGTATAACGATAGTAGAACCTAATACATCAACCGGAGATCACCAACTTTGTATGAGAATTGTAATCAAGACGGATTATGGTGTTATGATGATTATACGTATACTTGCACCTCGAAGTTGTTATTATCCATGAGATCATTCATAAAGGTTATGATCATAACATGAAGCCGGATAACAAACATTAATTACTGAGGAATTCGCTTACTTCATCACCATTTGTATAATTTGCTGCCCTCCAGTGAACTGCCATGCACTCTTAGCGTGCGCTAAGCCACGTGAATTAACGTGCGCTATCGAGTACGTTTAGCGTACGCCACGATTGGGACTTAGCGTGCGTTAAGTCATCAGCTGAGTCAGTCGGCTGATCAGTGAGGCACTGACCACGTCTGGTTAGCATACGCCAGTCGTGCGTCGCGTGCGCTAACGAGTAGCATTAACGTACGCTACATAGGATTCGTAGCGTGCGTTAAGCTATCCAGACAGATTGCATATTAAGGACTTTCTACCGTAATTGTTGAATTGTTAGACGTTCGTTCGGCATGAAATGAATTCTATGATATTTCTTTTGTTAAGGATCGAGCTTAACACGTGATTGATCGAAGGGGACGACCTTCGAGTATTTTGATATTCGTGGAAGTTTATTCTTGTCAACGAACCGAGGCAAGTACTCTAAATTAGAATTGTTTATATTATGACAATTATGATGTGATTGTATCGTGTAAATATGTTGTGATTATATGTCCACCATGCGTTGATCCGACGGGAATCATCATGGGAATCTATAGTTTGTGCTACCGGATCGTTGGACAGTAGTTCCACCATGTGTTGGTCCGACGGGATCATCATGGGAATCTATAGTGTGCTACTGGATCGTTGGAATACCATCAGTATGTTGAAACTGTTATGATATGATATGTGTTGTGGATATTTCTCGTTGGAGAAACTTGTTATGATATAATTGTTGATTATATCACTGTTGTATGATTATTGTACTTGTACTAGCATCGTTGTGCTAACCCCTTCGGGGGTGAACATTTGTGTATGTTCAGGATCTAGGAGAGCGGGGAAACAACCACTGGAGATGCATGACGACGAGGGTGCAGAGTGATGTTCCGGCCGGGTTTGCTGTCTGTTGTTTGTTGGTTATTTCAATAAGTACTCGAGTACGTCGTCAGTTTATAATGTTTGGATTTTAGTGATGTAATAATAACTCTTCATTGGATATTTGTATTCTCGGTTTTGAACCAGACGGTTGTATTTTATTTCAGTAATTTCATAAATTGGTATATGTTATTGTCATTTCCTTTAATCAGCCTTGTAAATTCTTATGTAAAGGATTTACGGCGCTGTAATATTCCTGAATATATCGGGGGTGTTACACTGGTCGGGCATTACGACAGCTCGGTTATGTGCAGACCATCCCTTTCCCGATCACCAGACCGGAGAAAGCGGTTCGGGCGTGGTCGAGCAGATTGTACCGAGTTGACTATCCCATTCGGATGTCATCTGATGCTTGGATGATGTTTCCGGGTGCATACAGGCTTCCTCTCGCTGACTATCAGGCGGCTACTCATGATCAGGCTGCTTGCGCCGATGATTACATTGAGTGGTATTATCGGTATTCGCACCCTCAGCTACTGAACGACGGTGCAAAGACTGGATCGATGATCCCTTCTCGTTCCAAAGACCGATTACGTATGTTCTTTAAATTTGTACTTTGTTTGATATCATCATACATTACTCATTGTATTATATTGTCTCTATTTTTACGGTGGGTGAGTCGATCCGTCGGTATTACCCAAAGATCAGACGTACACCTTCCCTGCACTGTGCGGAAGAAAATCAACTATCAACTATAAAGATCAACAAAAACGAAAATTTTATTAATTAAGGAACATACAACAAATAAAGTTTTACATCATACCGACTAATCTATTCCATTTTTCTATCCTGCTCGTATACAAATTCTCCCAGCCACCAACACTACTATCATGGAATCTACACCAGTTACTCGCTATGGGCGGTACAGGAAAATTAGGCATTAAATCTAGACGAATAAAATGTTTGTACGTATCTCCTAAATGACAAATGACAATCTCTTGGCTAGGCCGTGTTGCCGTTGAGGGTGCTTTCAACGGCAAAGACAGCTGAGACATGCAAATAAAGATCTACCGCTTCGAATCCGAATAGTATGACAAATGCATTGAAAATAGTAGCAATAGGGAATAAATCTTCATGACCATCCAATGATCCGATCCACACGCACCACCATCCCATGTAATACGTCGAACCTCAGGTTCAATCCCATCATAGTAGATCGATCGGTAGAGTGTACAGTTAGCCATAATTTCATTTGCAATGCATACACGTACAATACGCCATTTATCTTGGTCGCCAAATATGTAGTCGGCGATAACACGAAATCCGCAATTACCATCTCCGGGGACATCGAGATAACCTTCAACAAACGGCAAAATAATTCCCGGTATCTT
Organism: Orobanche coerulescens; assembly: GCA_033398695.1. NCBI lineage: Eukaryota > Viridiplantae > Streptophyta > Magnoliopsida > Lamiales > Orobanchaceae > Orobanche > Orobanche coerulescens. The sequence continues at coordinate 31,581,415 of CM065816.1, forward strand.
GTCGATATGGTGATAGTTACCAATCTCCACTCGGTGGTGTCCATCTGCAAACACATATTCAATATATTACATATTATCGAACTTAAAAAGATACAACTCATTGAAAAACTTCAAAAAATAATACATCTACAAAAAAATTTCTTATAAATTGACGGAATTATTATATGTCGGCAATATATTAAAAGAAATATAAAAATTCAAAAGTCAATTTACATACTGGAAGACTATTTTTATTTTTATTCCTAACGTTTTTTATTTAACTTGTAACATATAAATATAAAAAATTAGTCAAGAAGACTATTTTTATTTTTGTTTCTAATAAAAATTATCTTTTTATTTAACATGTAATACATAAGTATCCTAGTCCAATATAAAAAAGACACGGTATTAATAAATTTGTTCATACTGATGAAGAGGCATTGTGGATGATGCGTAAGAGCCGCGCCACGACCACTGGATGAGCGGGAACGACCACGACCCCTTTGGTTATACTCCCAACCACTAGGATCGCGTCTAGTCGATGAACTTCCTCTTGGTCGACCCTTAACTGCCGTATTCACTTGTGGTTCAACGTAACGCGTTTGATCAGGGTGAAGATGATCGTGGATCATAAGTGATACGTTACGGACAACTGCAGGATCGCTCTGTCTGACCTCATCGACAAGGGCCTGAAAGTACCGCTGGTCCTCCGATTCAGCACCGGTATAAGGATCAACAAATTCGGTCGTGTCCCCACCATCACTAATAATAAGTGTTTGCCAAAATATGTGAAGAAGACTAACACTGCATGAGGTCCGCGATTCCATATGTCTTTTGAGCTCACACGCACAAGGAATCTGATGGGTGGTTTGGAGTGAACAACTGCAACGATCGTACACTTGATCACTTAATTCTCTCATATGTGTCAATTCATTCGACATTAATCGCAGACAATGATGGGAAACACGACAGCGCAAGTAGTTGAACGGAAAACCAGAATACACCACGCCTGTACGACACCTAGACTGTTCAAGTGTGTATCTGATCTGCATAAGTTGTGATTCAATCTCCTGGTTCACTTTGGTCCAGACGGTATCGAGGGCTCCGGTGGAAGAATTAAGCCATTGTTTTAACTCGGCATGTGCACTCTCAACTCTACAAGTGGTTGTGATTCCAAAATGAAGCACTTTATTCGTCCACGCAACAACGAACATCTCCTTGTATTTTAGCCATGTACCCTCAACGTATGATATCACCTTAGGATTCCATCTCCATGTATCCTTCATGAGTTGCACTGCTTGATCATATTCCTCTTCGGTCGCCGCTTCCATGATTTTCTTCCATTTCCCATTTTTAAACCTTTGGCCCATTTCTTTATCTTTTCCACAAATTCTGTAGACCTTGTCTTCAACATCCTTATTAATATGCCATGTGCAAAGTAAGTGGGCACTCTGTGGAAATATCTCTTCAATAGGACGCATCAATCCCAACTCGCGATCCGTAACAATAGCCGTCGGATGAACATCAAACCCAAGCAAAATTTTCAACTTCTGTAACACCCACGCATAGCTCGATTCGGTCTCATCTTTCATAATTGCATAGGCGATTAGGAAGTTCTTGTTACATGGAGTCATCCCGACTATCTCGAGAAATGGCATCTTGTACTTATTCGTTTTGTAGGTGGAATCCATGCCAATGAACCATCTGTAGGTCCGGATTAAGTTGATTGATGTTGGATGTGCCATGAACACGTGGGTAACAGCATTTGTATCCGGGCCGGCCTGTGTCCAATGTACGTAGTTATTCGTCACAGCCAAATGGTGAAACTGACCGACGACATCTCTTTCTTCAAAATCATGCTTCCTCAAGTGGTCTCTATAATTATATATATGTCGTCTAGTCGGTTTGTCCTCGGGAAATTTATTCTGAATGGCCGCCAAGATGGCACACGGCTTGGCTTGAGCAGCAATCATCTCACGAACAACTTGTTTGGCCGATTTACTTAGTCCACTCATTTGACGATGGCCCTCCGGATAAATAATAAATGAGTGATTGTGCATACCCTCACTCCCAGAGATCGGTCTTATTATCCAACCACTTAAGTCATGCAATTGTTCGGCCTTTATCTGAAATGTACACTTGCATGCTTTCGTCTTTGTGTCCTTTCGAACAGCGACATCCAAATCTCTTAATACCCCTTTGTACCGTTCACCACGGTTACATCTCAATAGCTTTGTCTTTCCTTTATTCTTGTACGATGATATGATCAACTCGAAACCAATTTGAAGAGCAATTTTTTTCGCCCAACCAATCGCATCACAATCACTAGCGAATATTTCGTCATTAACGAAATAACCACTATAATCAACGCCGTCGCCTTCAAATTCTTCCAATATAACCTGAAATTTTTAATTGACAGAATATTAATAATAATACCAATAATATTATTATTAACATTTAAAATCAGGCAAAAAAAAGGGTCCAAAGGCCCAAAATTGCGCTGGACCATGGCCGAGGCGTCTGGCTGACGCCCGGCCACGGACAGCGTGCTCAATCGGACGCCTAGCCATGGCACAAAGGCTCGAATCGGATGTCCCGACCATGGTTCAGCGCCGGTTTAGACGCCTAGACCTAGGACGGAGCGCCCGCACTGACGCCCGTACCATGGTCCGGCGGACTGGGACGCCTGTACCATGGAACAAAGGCGGAATAATCGACGCTGCGTCATTTTCTCCGAAAAATTACCTCCAGATGCGAATTCTCGTCCATTTTCGTAGTTGTCGATAATATTGACGATATATATTTGATTGTGTGTTATATTCGAAAAACTTGAGCTTGAAAGATTTTGGTGTGGTGTGGTGTTTAGAAATAATGAAAGACTTGAAATGGATAAAAAGATAATCTTATAGGGCGGTGGCTAGTAATTTTGGGCGGTGTTTAGAAATACCCATAAAATACCAGTCTTTTCACCCGTGCGTTGCACGGGAAAACATATCAATTATTAACACTTAATAACTATAATAGTTTCAGAAAGTCCCAATAGAAACATTTTTACATTAAACATTCTCTAACAATAATTGTTATCTATATTGTCTCAACACAAATATTACATAATATAGATTGATACAAATAAAACACTTTCAAATGTTTGAAGAATGGACAACATACATATCAATGTAAATTTACACCGGTTGAAAATCTATCGAGTTGCTAATATTTCATTTCATTTTGTGCAATTACAAATATGAAATAACAATAATAAACAAGCAAACATAAAAAACACTCATGTCTATATATTTTTATAACCCAAAAATAGATTTCACAACTTACAAATTCCCTAGGGGCAAGTCCAATTTGGCATAAATTCAAATATATCGGCGTACATTAACCACGAATATATAAAATAGTTGTACTTCTAAGAAAAATATATGAACTTATATTCAAGCATCTTATTACTTCAAGCCCGAGCAACATAAATTTAAACTTTCCGTTTTACATGCCAAAATCACTTTTAGCTATCAGTGGAAACATTTCATATTATTACATCATACGCAAACGTTTCGTATTATTACATGATGTTGCCTTGAGGCAATATCCAATCCTTTCAATACTATACCACAACATGCCCATTCAATATATGCACCTCTCTCAGCATCACGGGATTACCCAATTGTTATATGCTAAGAAAATAAATCAAACCAATACTCCATTTTATGAGATAGAGCTAGTCAATTATTTCTACTATTGTTGTGCTTTCAAGAGTTTGATCTTCTGCACAGTATAAAGAATAAAAAATAATTGGAATATATATATATATATAAGAGAAACCGAGACAGTGAGAGAGGGTGAGTTTTGTTTTTGTGAAGTATGAATATGGCCATTCTAAAGAAAAAATATTGTATGACAAAATAATAACACATTTTTTGACAAAATTTCCAATTCCTAACGTTATTGAGAATACAATCCTACAAATTCAAACTCGATTTTATAGATGTGCATAGAGTATAAGCTACCAGTTCACACACACACACACACACATCCATCCACCCAGTTGTAGAGCTATGTAGAAGACGGTGAACATTCTCCAAGCTACTTCACATTATCATCATCCTCAATCACTTTGATGCAATTCTGGTGGTTGAAAACATAAAAGTTGAAAGAGCCGAAAAGTTATATGGTTCTAAAAAAGGTTGGTGCAAGTCAAGCAGTTACCACGCTTTTTATTTTTTTCATTCAGACAAAAATAGTTTGAGGTTCACTATGTGGCTGAAAACGATTATCCAACATCGATATGGATTTGAGAACAATTCCAAATTTGATAGAGCTGCCTTAAAGCATACATAAAGCTGAACCAAAACACTCAATTACCAAACTAATGACAGATATTAATCCTTTCCACGAGAGCTCCTCCGACACAAGAGGAACATAATGATGTGCTGCGTAGATAACCAAAAAAAAAATTCAGTATGTACTTTATTGGAAAAATTTCAACTTTCATTTTTTCTTACTAATTTTTCAGTATTCAACACAAGCATAACCTAAACCAGCCACGATGAATTTTTATCTCCTATAAATTTACAATATTTACCTAAAACATTCCAAAATTTACAATATCTAAGACATGATGTTAATTATACTGCATATGAATCGTCAAAAAAAAAATGATACAAAATGAATGTAAATATGAAACAAAAACGGCACAAAAGTCATAAATGTGAAAAGAGCTCGTAAGAAATTCACCATTATTTGAAGAGAAACGTATCTTGGGCATAAAGGTATCAAATAAAAACATATAGAAAATGGTTTAAGACTTCTATCATTTTCCACGAGTTTGCAAGACTCACAATAAAACTTAGATATACAACCACAAACGATGTAATCCGTGCTTGAATTATTGCACCATGCAATAATATTTTCATAAATTTCCCAAAGTGATTAAAGACTATTGTCTACCGCCATACCCTCAATTAGGACAAAAACATTGAGATTTATATAGAGGCATATCCATAAAATATAGAAATAAGATGCACAAAATAGCACAAGAAATCTCAGATATGATACCTTCTCATAGAACATATTTCACAAATACATAGAATAAACTATGATCTCGTACTTGATGATACGGCCAAATGTACCTTTCTCACAATGTGTCTATACCTGAAACACAGTCAAGACCAATCATGAACCAACCAAAATCGATCTCCGTTTCATGCACCTAAAGTTTGCTAATCTTAGAGTCTCGGATCATTGTAATCTAAAAAGAATATAAACTATTGTTGAGATTTTTTAGAGATTATTACACCATTTACACCATTCATTTAATCCAGCGTAAAAGCTATGTATCTGAAATATATTTCGCTTGACAGCATGAAATTCAGCTCAAGTGACATACCGCAATGGTGGGGCTTGACCTTTATTTTCCTTTTATAGATAAGTAAAATTTTGAAAACAAAAAACTATATTATTTATTTACACGAGCTATCATAATAGTACACATAGTCTATTCTATGTTCAAATTCAAATGTAATGCAATTTTGCCATTGGGAAGCACATGTTTGATCATATACATATTTTTCAGGGGCAATTCCAATATTAATTCAGCCCATTACTTTGTAACTAAATTAAAATTCAGGAGTTGTTTCTTGTAATTAGCACTGAAATATGGTATATTTGATATTTCATACATATCCCCTAGCATAAAGAGGGAATTCGAGTAGTGGCAGTTTTACTTGAGTAATAATAAATAGCACTGGTTGAGAATGCATTAGTAAAATAAACTCCAATTTTTTGATTATTCGGAATCTAATATGAACATTAAGGAAGCCGAAGTGAGAAAATTTTGGAATTTACATGTTTATCATGAGAAACTTGCGTCTATCTCCACGATTACGCTCCTATTTACAAAGCACGACTGACGCCTCTGTCCTCCCTCTTTCAGTGCCTAGTCTCACCATCAAAGAAATTAAAACAGAAATTAAAACATGAATTAAAAACAGAAAGTAAAAAGAGAAATTAAGAAAGAAGTTAAAACATCCGACGACAATCCTAATAAATCAATCAAACGACCTACACAGTAACAAAATAATCTGAAAAACTTGGACCACATTTTCAATATAAAGATTCATACTCACAAAAACTAAATGATTAGTTCCACTTCAGAAATAAAGTAAAATTTTTAAATATAGAATTCGCATGAGCATAATATGAACAACACAAATTGGAGATGGTGCAAAGAAATAAAAAAATCGCCATCGTGGAAATTATAGCCTATAAACTGATCAGTAGTGATTAATTTTCATAATATGTCACGAGTAAATCAAACAAAAAAATTATTGTATAAAGAAGATGAAATTAAAATAACCTGAAAGCAATGGAATCATACAAAACCAATTACAAAAACAAATAAAAAGGAAATAATTTATATAAAATTTCCAATGAAATTGTATATAATATATGCCTAAATTCAAAACCCTATGTAGAAATTGAAACGGGTATGATTGTAGATATGTGAATATCTATATAAGTAAGAATTTCATCCTTTAAAAGTGGAAAAAAATATGGTAGTCTGAATCACAGAAACCCCCTTAAAGTGTTGCAAAGCCCCTTTTGTCAGAACAAAAATTAAAATAGAAATTAAAAGCAGGAATCAAAAGAAAAATTAAAACAGAAATAAAAAACATAAAGGCAAAAAAAAGTAAATAGAAATTAACAACAGAAAATAAAACCAAGAATTAAGATGGAAAATCTAAACAGAAATAAAAACAGATTTCTAAACAGAATTAAAACAGAAAATTAAGTCAAAAATGTAAAACTGAAATTAAAACAGAAATTAAAGGTATAAAATTAGAACAAAAATTAAAGCAGTAACAAAAAATAAAAAATATCAAAAGAGAGATTAAGATGAAAAATAAACACAACTTTGAGCAAAATAAACACAGAGACACTAACTCGAGGTCTTAAACACCAATGACCTCTTTAGTGATAACTTTGTGCTCAAAATATGTTTGAATTTCAGTTATTTTCAATATCGCAAAAATCCCATTAAAATATTGCAAACCGCTTTTGTTAATACATAATTAAATATGAAATTAGAACATATATTAAATATAAAATTAAAACATATATAAAAAACATAAATAAAATTAAACAGAAAATTAACAAAAATTAAAATATAGAAATATAAAACAGAAATTAAAAATAGAAACTAAAAACAGAGTTAAAAAAAAATAGAAATAAAACAGAAGTATAAAACGAAAATTAGAACAGAAATGAAAATAGAAATTAAGAATATATAATTAAAATGGAAGTATAATACAGAAGTTAGAAACAGTAAAATAAAATAGAAAATTATAACAAACATTAAAAACTAAAATCAAAACAAAAATTAAAAGAGAAAAAAAGAAATATAAAATAGAAATTAAAACAATATATTAAAACAACAAATTAAAAGCAAAAATGGAAACAGAAAATTGAAACAGAAAATTAAAACAGAAATTAAAAAAATAAGTAAAGGAAATTGGAAAACAGAAAATCAAAAAAAAATTAAAGCAACCCCACACAACCCTAATTATAGATTCAGCAAAAAGTATGGGCCTTTTATCCAAAAATAATTTTCTATTTCTGATCTTGATGAAGGTCTTTATGCACCCTGTTCCGACCAACAAAGCACAAGCAGTTAAAAATTTGATAAAAATTCGCAAAAAACACATGAATCGAAAGCAAAAGCAAGCATACCAGGAGGAGCAATTGGCGATGTGCATCAAGAATTAGAGAGAAAAATAGAGCGACCGAGAAAGAAGATAGAAAAAAATAGCAAGGAGCCACAAGTAAATAGAAAAGAAAAAAGAAAGGATAGAAAGGAAATAGATCAATAGAAAAAAAAAACTGTTGGAGAGATTTGGGAAGCTACTAAAATAAAATTACTAATCTATACTATATAACATGAAAGTTTTTTCATTATTTTTAATTCATTTATTAAAAGTTTTCCGCCCAAATGTTGATCAATTATTTTTATATTAATTTTTATTTTTGGTAATAAAATTATATTTTAGTAGCTCCCCAAATCTCTCCAACAGTTTTTTTTTCTATTGATCTATTTCCTCTCTATCGGGGTCTGTTATACAGACCCCCCTACGAAACCCCTGTAATACCCCGATTTTTTGGATATATTTTTCGTTTATATATTGGATATCGTGGATGGTTAATTATGCTCGAGGACGTTGTGAACGTTTGATAATTGTAACACCCCCGATATATTCAGGAATATTACAGCGCCGTAAATCCTTTACATAAGAATTTACAAGGCTGATTAAAGAAAATGACAATAACAGATACCAATTTATGAAATTGCTGAAATAAAATACAACCGTCTCGTTCAAAACCGAGAATACAAATATCCAATGAAGAGTTATTATTACATCACTAAAATCCAAACATTATAAACTGACGACGTACTCGAGTACTTATTGAAATAACCAACAAACAACATGAAGAAACCCTACGAACATCACTCTGCACCCTCGTCGTCATGCATCTCCTGTGGTTGTTTCCCCGCTCTCCTGGATCCTGAACATACACAAATGTTCACCCCCGAAGGGATTAGCACAACGATGCTAGTACAAGTACAATAATCATACAACACTGATATAATCAACAATTATATCATAACAAGTTTCTCCAACGAGAAATATCCACAACACATATCATATCATAACAATTTCAACATACTGATGGTATTCCAACGATCCAGCGCACACAGCTATAGATTCCCATGATGATCCCGTCGGACCAACACATGGTGGAACTACTCCCAATGATCCAAAGACACAGCTATAGATTCCCATGATGATTCCCGTCGGATCAACGCATGGTGGACATATAATCAGAACATATTTACACGATACAATCACATCATAATTGTCATAATATAAACAATTCTAATTTAGAGTACTTGCCTCGGTTCGTTGACAAGAATAAACTTCCACGAATATCAAAATACTCGAAGGTCGCCCCCTTCGATCAATCACGTGTTAAGCTCGATCCTTAACAAAAGAAATATCATAGAATTCATTTCATGCCGAACGAACGTCTAACAATTCAACAATTACGGTAGATTGTCCTTAATATGCAATCTGTCTGGATAGCTTAACGCACGCTACGAATCCTATGTAGCGTACGTTAATGCTACTCGTTAGCGCACGCAGTACGCACAGCCTAGCGTACGCTAACCAGGCGTGGTCAGTGCCTCACTGATCAGCCGACTGACTCGGTGATGACTTAACGCACGCTAAGTCCCAATCGTGGCGTACGCTAAACGTACTCGATAGCGCACGTTAATTCACGTGGCTTAGCGCACGCTAAGAGTGCATGGCAGTTCACTGGAGGGCAGCAAATTATACAAATGGTGATGAAGTAAGCGAATTCCTCAATAATTAATGTTTGTTATCCGGCTTCATGTTATGATCATAACCTTTATGAATGATCTCATGGATAATAACAACTTCGAGGTGCAAGTATACGTATAATCATCATAACACCATAATCCGTCTTGATTACAATTCTCATACGAAGTTGGTGATCTCCGGTTGATGTATTAGATTCTACTATCGTTATACATATTCAGACTTCATCTTGAGGTGAACTAACAATTCCAACTTATACGAAAGAATATTTCTTAAGATGATTCTTCCTTTAAGTTCTTATAACCGAAATAATATCACCTCCAATTCATGATCACAAAGATAACATAAATCATACGGATTGTTAACTTCAGAATGTTTCTCTCATCATTTGAAATATTAGGATTCCGACTTCAAGGTCCCAACAATAATATCGTAATCGTAGACATTCCAATCTTCTAAACATGATGTTGTTGAATAATTCACTAATGAAATTCAATATCTCATTAACATGATCATTTAATTCCTTAGGATCCAAATCTAAGGTTGGAGATAGATTGAACATACCTTAATATGCCGAAATCACTGAACCCCAAGGTAGAATCCGACTCCGGTTGGTTATGTGCCACTCCAAGGTGTTACTTCTCTTCAATGATCACTCACAAGTGATAACCAATATTCAAGGATCACTAAGATGTGTTCTAAGTGTGTTAGAAGGATGATTATAGCTCTCTGGCCTCTCAAGAATGAAGAATGGACGAAGGAAATGTAAGCCAAAACGGGTGGTTGTCTCATTTATAATATTCTGCACTTTAGCTAATTAGCGCACGCTACAATACATACTTAGCGCGCGCTAATAAGCGTTGACTCCAAATCTGTCCAGGTTCGTCCGCGGGAATCTTATCCCGGACCCATGTCCCGGCTGGCGCATGTGCTAGCCACCTACCTCAATAATTCAGTGTCTAGCGCACGCAACTCCTACATACATAGCGTGCGCTAGTAATAGCCGATAGCGCGCGTTAAGCTACATTCTTAGCGTGCGTTATCACGAGTTTGCATGAGAAAATTTGCATGTTGCCTTGCCCAAAATGCCCATGCTTTTCATTCTCAATGCAAGAAATATCATACTTCAATAATCAAAACCACAAATCCGAATAATACAGGGTTTGAATACAGATGAAATACATAGTAATAAATCCGGATATTACATACTCTCCTACTAAAAAGGAGTTTCATCCCGAAACTCAAGACGAAAATAATTCGGGATATCTGGACTTCATACCATCTTCCGTTTCCCATGTGGCTTCTTCCACTCCGTGGCGTGACCATTGAACTTTGACCAAAACGATTGGTTTGTTCCTCAACTGCTTAACTCGACTCTCGAGTATCTTGACCGGTCTTTCTTCAAACGTCCCATCTTGAGCAACTTCGATCTCGCCGAAATCAATGATATGACTAGGATCTGGTATATACCTCCGTAACTGGGATACGTGGAACACGTTATGAACATGGCTTAATGACGGCGGCAATGCTAATCTGTATGCCAACTCTCCAACTCTCTCAAGGATCTCAAATGGTCCGATATATCTCGGACTCAGCTTTCCTTTCCTTCCGAAACGAAGTATTCCCCGAGTAGGAGAAACCTTTAAAAGTACGTGGTCTCCCGTACTGAACTCCAAAGGGCGACGGCGTACGTCTGCGTAAGATTTCTGACGACTCTGGGCGGTCAACAGTCTATCACGAATTAAAGCTATTTTCTCTCGAGTCTGCACGATTAACTCTGGTTCTGTCCCGATTAAGTCTGATGAGTCGTCCCAGCATAGGGGCGATCTGCATCTTCTCCCGTATAATGCCTCAAATGGTGCCATCTTAATGGAAGCATGCCAACTATTGTTGTAGGTAAATTCAATCAACGGTAGATGAACTTCCCAATCAGTTGACCAATCTAAAGCACAAGCCCTCAGCATATCTTCCACCATTTGAATAGTCCTTTCGGATTGTCCACCAGTCTGTGGGTGATAAGTTGTGCTGAAGTTCAATTCGGTTCCCAAGGCCTTATGAACTGCTTTCCAAAAGTGAGACACAAAACGGCCGTCTCGATCAGAAACAATGGTTTTCAGCGTACCATGCAATCGAACTATCTCCGAAATAAATACTCGCGCCAACCTCTCTGGTCCCCACGTGTCCTTAATGCCTAGAAAATGAGCTGATTTGGTTAGACGATCAACTATCACCCAAATCATGTTCATTCCGGTCTTGGTTCTCGGCATACTAGTGATAAAGTCCATCGATATGTCCTCCCACTTCCACTCAGGAATCGGGAGCGGCTTCAACATCCCAGCAGGCCGTTGATGCTCGATTTTAACCTGCTGACAAGTCAAGCATTTCAAAACGTATTCCGCTACATCTTTCTTCATGTTGCCCCACCAGAAATTCTGCTTCAAGTCCTTATACATCTTACTGGTGCCCGGGTGGATAGAATAGGGCGAACTGTGAGCTTCCTTCATAATTGTCTGTTTCAGAACATCGACATCGGATACGCAGAGTCGGTTCTGAAATCTCAAAACTCTATCATCATGGATTACGAATCCGGGGGACTTCCCCTTGATCACTTCGTCATGTAACCGAATCATCAGAGGATCATCTGCCTGTATAGATTTGATTTCTTCGGTTAATGACGAAGTTATTTCCATCACGCACAGTTGTCCTTGGACTCTTTGTAACCACACTTCAATTCCTTCTCGAATCATCTCTCGTTGAAGGCTAAGTTGGGAGGTCAGAGTCTCCAGCATCTGAATAGAAACAGGCTTGCGGCTGAGTGCATCGGCCACTACATTCGCTTTGCCTAGATGATACAAAATCTCTAAGTCATAGTCCTTAATCAGTTCTAACCATCTTCTTTGCCGCATGTTCAATTCTTTCTGACTGAAGATGTATTTGAGACTCTTGTGATCCGTAAAGATCTGACAGTGAGTTCCGTACAGATAATGCCTCCAGATCTTCAAAGCAAAAACTACTGCCGCTAGCTCCAAATCATGTGTTGGGTAATTCACTTCATAAGGTTTCAGTTGTCGTGAAGCATAAGCAATCACCTTATCATTCTGCATCAATACGCACCCGAGTCCTTGGTTCGAAGCATCACTGTAAACTATAAATCCTCCAGTTCCCTGTGGAAGTGATAGAATCGGTTCCGTCGTCAATCTCTTCTTCAATTCATCAAAACTAGTCTGACACGACTCTTTCCACTCAAACTTTTGAGTTTTCTGCAGGAGTCGAGTAAGTGGGCGGGAAATTTTGGAAAATCCTTCCACGAACCGACGATAATACCCAGCAAGTCCTAAGAAACTTCGGACTTCTTTCACATTCTTTGGAGGCTTCCAATCCAAAACCGCTTCGATCTTCTGCGGATCTACTCGGACTCCTTCCGCTGATACCACGTGACCGAGGAACATTACTTCCTTTAGCCAGAATTCACACTTAGAGAGTTTGGCGTACAGTTGCTCGCTTCTCAAAAGTCCTAATACAATCCGCAAATGCTGTGCATGCTCTTCCGGGTTCTTAGAATACACCAGAATGTCATCAATGAACACGACCACAAATTTATCCAAATATTCGATGAACACTCGGTTCATCAACTGCATGAATACAGCAGGTGCATTAGTGAGACCAAATGGCATCACTACAAACTCATAATGTCCATAGCGAGTTCTGAATGCTGACTTCGGAACATCAGATTCTTTAATCCTCAACTGATGATACCCTGATCTCAGATCGATTTTAGAAAATACTGTTGCTCCTTGCAACTGGTCGAACATGTCATCAATCCGTGGCAACGGATACTTGTTCTTAATCGTCATGTTGTTCAGCTCTCGATAGTCAATACACAGTCGAAGCGATCCATCCTTCTTCCGGACAAAAAGGATCAAGCGCCCCTGTGGTGAAACGCTTGGCTGAATATAGCCTTTGTCCAGTAACTCCTCCAGCTGCTTCTTCAGTTCATACATTTCAGTCGGTGCCATACGATACGGTGCCTTAGAAATTGGTGTAACTCCGGGTTCCAGCTCAATGGTAAATTCTACATCTTTTCGCGGAGGTAGTCCAGGTAACTCGTCAGGGAATACATCTGGAAATTCATTCACAGCAGGAATGGATGAAAGTTCCATAATTTCGTCTTCTTTCTTCATTGCATAGCACCAGTATCCGGTACAGCCCTGTTTCAACAATTTGACAGCTTTCATTGCTTTGATCATCTTTCCTGAGCTTCCTGGTTTCCATCCTTCAAACAGTACTTCGGAGCCATCGTCGGCGATTAGCGAAATATTCCTCCTTCGGTAGTTTACAATAGCTCTATATCGATTAAGCCAATCGTCTCCGAGTATCAGGTCGTCTCCTTGCATTTCTATCACAATCAGATTTGAGAGCCACTCTTTGCCTCCAAATGATATGGGGAAATTTCTGGTTTCTAAGTTCCCGACAATCCTCTCTCCACTCGGTAAACCAACAACATAAGGTTCACAAGCATGAAAACCGGAAATATTTAAACGATTTACACAAGATAAAGATATAAAAGAATGCGTAGCTCCTGTATCGAATAAAACGCTAACTGGCTGGGAAAGGATCTGGACAGTACCTGATGCGACAGCAGCATCCTGATCGTCTGTCCTCCTCATCTCATACAGACGTGAAGAGATAAATTCACCACTAGAAGGGGGGTTGAATAGTGGTGATGCGGAATACCGAAATTTCTTGCGAGTAAAAAGAAAATAATGCGGAAAATAAAGACTCAAGAATTTATAGAGGTTCGGCAACTTGCCTACGTCCTCTCTCCGACTTTCTTTTTCTATTGGATTAAGAAAAACCACAACCTTAACTCGTCTTCTATCGGTCCGAGTTCACAACCGTTACAATCCGCTTGTCTTCTATCGGTCCAAGCTCAACCTTTCCCTCAATATGAATAATTGTTTATCTAGTGTTCTATAGGAACTAGATAATCCTCACTATACGAATATGGGAGTATAATCCTAACAATGCCGGATCAAAGATCCTAATAACACCGGATTAGTGACTCTTGATTTGTTTCTTTTCGCTCAAGTGTAAGTGATGCAACACTTACAACCAAATGAAAGAATACAAAGAATAATGGATATTACAATTGAAATCGCTCTTGTATCTTTCTTTTCTCACAACTTGTAATGCAATAAAATATATAACCGATCTCAAGAATGCTTTGATTGCTTGTATGCTTGTATGCTTGAATGCTTGAAGTTGTGTGTTTGATACCCAAGTCCTTCGGGTATTTATAGGTGTGAGACAGCCTTCAAATTCTGAAAAATATACTATTAGCGTGCGCTAATAGATCCTTGTAGCGTGCGTTAGCGGATTTTGACTTGAAATCTCTGAACGGTCACAAACACTGTTGCAACGGTAAAATACTGTGACTAGCGTGCGCTAGTAATGACATGGTAGCGTGCGCTAACGTCTTGGTCAATTAGTCTTCGATCTTTGACTTTGACAATATCCGATTCTCTCCAACGACTCTTTTTCCAACGGCTAAATTCATGATTAGCGTGCGCTAGCAAGTATGCATAGCGTGCGTTAGAATTAATTTAATCCAACTTTTCCAGATTTTCCGGATCTGCATTGACTCTTGCTTCCAACGGTTGAATTTCAAACGGTAAACTGCATATTCCAATTAGCGTGCGCTAATACCTTTCCATTAGCGTGCGCTACTGAGTTATTTCATTAACGTACGTTACCTTGTGTAGCGTACGTAAAAACCTGGACGAAGTGAGTCCAGTAGCTACTGGACTACTAACCATAATTTCGGTAGCGTGCGCTATAGATGATAGGTAGCGTGCGCTATGTCTTCACTTTAGCGTACGTAAGACTATATGTGTAGCGTGCGCAACGTCCAATTCTTTTTTCCTTCCAGACTTCACTGACTTCTGGAGACTTGCGATAGCGTGCGTTATATTTGTTGTATAGCGTGCGCTGACTGTAGGATATTAGCGTGCGCTATCTTTGAAAAGCTTGCGTGCGCTAACGATCAGGCGACTTTAGTAGGCTGCAGCTGACTTGACTGAACTGTATAAGCATGTCCCGATAGCGTGCGCTACGATATGATACGTAGCGTGCGTTAGCCATATTTTGTTCCTTCAAAATATTATCGAGCCGAGATAGATTCAATTAAATGTTTTGAATATAATAATCATCAAAATACATTTTGAGTCAACAATCTCCCCCTTTTTGATGATGTCAAAACATTTAATTAATACCTGCAAAAACGTTTTGAAATGATTCGAATCAAGATAATCTTGTTCGATATGTTAGTCGGTTTTCGTTTTTGGAGTATTCTCCCCCTTTTTGACAGAAAAAAAAAAGGAACTCCCCCTGAATTGTTGCATTTTTAATAAACATTAACGAAATTTACTCAAGGTGCAATCATCAACGATAGTAACAATACTTGTAGATAGCAAATACTTGTACATAACAAATGCCAAATTAAGAAATGCGAATTTCATTAATAATAAAATGCAGTGAATACAACGAGTTTTCCATGGCAAGCGACATATAGATTATTCGAAAAAGAAGATTCTACATCAAGCATCAGAGATCATCAAATCTAAGGATCGGAGGAAGACGAAGGGAAAGGGAACGAGGGGTGTGTGAAACGTATGAACTCGGATATCAGCCCACGAACTTCCCGGACTTCTGAACGCAGAGCCCGAACATCCTCTCGTATCTCAGCGTGTGAGGTCTCGATGCCCCGCATCCGAGCACAGAGATCACTCTCTTCTTCCTCCATCACCACATTTCTCATCGGTCGTTTGCCTTTCGATGTAGGTTTCCTTATGAATTCCCCAGTCTGCATTTCTCGAAGGGTGTGAGGTCCCCGACGAGTGATTAATTCTTCTGCAGTGGGCTTTCGTGACCCTTTCTCAACTTGGTCATCATCGCGTAGGTACGGAAAGAGAATCCAGCCTCTGTTGATCGTCCGGACGTAGTGCATAGCTTTGAGAGAAGCGTCCGAGATTTCATGTCCGAGGGAGACGGGGACTGCCTTGTCCTTCGACAAGTCAACTTGATGGAAACTGAAAATAGCCGACAAGATTGAGCCATAAGGCATTCCAGCCTTCCGAGAACGAGTGGCATAGTTTTTCGACCGAAACAAATCTCCCTTCACCTTCATCCAGCTGATGATGATGTCGGAGAAATTGACTTTGTCGTCGTTGAGAACTCGGTAAACCACTTGCTTGTCCATGCCTACAAGTTTATGCTGGGAATTGACCTTTGGCATAATGCATTTTGTGAGTGTAATACCCAGTAATTATCATTCAGTAATTATCACTCAGTAATTATCATTCAGTATTTATCATTCAGTAATTGGTACTCAGTAATTTCATTATTGATCATTTATCACTCAGATTCAGTCATGGTATTCATCATTCAGAGTAATTGTATCGTGTATCAATCGTCATTCATCACTAATCTGATTGGAGTTTCGTGCCGTGTTTATCATCATTGTCATTTTCGTTGCAAGCTGTGCTTGAGGGTAGCGCACGCTACATACTCCTTTTAGCGTACGCTAATTGGGTATAGGTAGCGCACGCTACCGCTCAGCTTTAGCGCACGCTAAGGCTACCTTGGCTGTAGTCCAGAAGGTACTGGACTGCAGGTGAGAATATTTGTAGCGCACGCTACGAGTGGTGAGTAGCGCGCGCTAACGGGTTGTAGTAGCGCACGCTATATGTGTGGAGTAGCGCGCGCTAGGGACGGATCATGTTGAGTCCAGTGGCTACTGGACTGCACCGGATTAATTCATAGCGCACGCTATGAGTTATATTTAGCGTACGCAATCAATATTATAGCGCACGCTAATCGGTTGTTGTAGCGCACGCTATCGAGGTTAGATCAGAGGGCAGACGGTTTTCTGGACTTCAGTACTGGGCGTCGAATATTTCGCTAGCGCACGCTAACAATGGATATTAGCGCACGCTAGTAATATGGCCGTAGCGCACGCTACAAATAGGTACGTAGCGCGCGCTACCATGTTCGGACAGGGGGTACTGGACTACCCAAATTACACGTTAGCGCACGCTATGCACAAGGGCTAGCGCACGCTAACATGGACTGAGTATAAATTGACAGCTTTAGTCAGAGTTCGTCATTTTCCATCTCATTTCATTCCTTCGGTAGTTTTGGGCGATTTCGAGCGATTCGGAGAGGATTCTTCGAGGTGTAATCATCAATCATCATCTTCAAGCTCATCTTTCGGATTGATCATCATTTCATCATCTTCATCACATCGAATCAAAGGTATAAAACTCTTGGAACTAGAATTTGGATTTTGGGTTTTCCTTCCGATTTCTTCGTAAGCTTGATTATCATTGGAATATGTTAGTTATGGATTATCTAACTCGATAAATATATTCCTACGGATTTAAACGGTTATTTTCGAATTATTCCAAGAACCCTTGGGGTTGACTTGTTAATGGGGGATTTTCCGTTTGATGTTGTTGTAATCATGAGTTATGGATACCTAATGGATCATTGATATCCTTGAAAGTGTTTTGATGGTTTGAAATTCCCATCTTGGAGTTGGTTTCGATTCATTCGAACTCGCAAATCGTTGTGTCGATGTTTGAGTCGCTTATGATCGCTTTTGATTTGCGTAATGATCGGATTATTGGTAATTGTGTTATTCAAGGTTGTTCGAGCGACCGATATTTCATTTAGACGTTGTTCGTGGACGGACATTCATCATCGGTATTGTGTAAGTTAATTCTTACTCGGTTAAAAGGATATTCATTCCTTTTGTCGTTGTTCATTCATAATCATAACTCATTCATCATTGTATTAATCGTATCAAAACTCGTCATTGTCAATTAATCACCTCACCATAAGGAACGACGGTTCCGATCATTTCATTGAGCTATCATTCATTTCACCATCATTCAATCTTGGTGAGTCATTATTCATTTTCATTGTCACTTTTGTCATATTGTGGCATTCCGGGTCATCTTGGCGTGCCGTTGGTATGTGTAGGATTTTCATGTCGGGCACATTATAGTCGTGTGTTGGTTGGTGGCCTCACATTGGATCGTGCACACGAGTCGATTGCTCGTGAGATCGATTAGGTACAAGACCACGCGTGTTTGATCGTTGGTGGCTTGTGCACGGACACATTTCCATCCCGGCGTAGTGTGGCGCCATTCCTTTGAGCCGCATCGATTAGTCGATTCATATAGCATGTTTGATTGCGTATGTTTTGAGAATAATTCATAATTTCGTATATATCATGATTGTGTATTTTCAACCCTTGAGGATTGTTGTTCTGTAAATCGATTTCCCGCTGGGGATGCTGCTGTGTCATGGCAAGGCTAAGGCACGGGGAGAGCACGGTGACGGCGAGGAGTCCCAGTGATACTAGTAGGGGGCCCCAGTCTGTTCAGTCATTTATTCAGTCATTTGTGTTTCCTTTATTTATTCCGCTGCAGACATTCCGTTTGAGTGTTCATTTCATTCAGTGTTGTGTATTTTATCGTCATATAAAATACACATGTATTCTATTTTATCCTGGGTGTGTTGTATAAAACTCCTCGTCGGAGTAATTGATGTTGTAATGTGGTTCGGTACTACATTTACCTGTGTAATTCATTCATTTTCATTCGCCTGGTGGGTCCTAGTCGGGAGTCCACGGCACTGTAATATCCGCCTAGTTTGGGGTGTTACAGAGTTGGTATCGGAGCGTGGTTTTGAATACTACCCTCCAAGTCATGTCTCATTTGAAATCATCGTCATCGGACTAGTATCATTGGACTTTCGCGTCACGTGTGACCTGTGCAAATGCCGAGCCAATCAGACCAAGAACTGTAAGATTTCTAATGCCATGGTATAATTTCTGGCATTAACCATTCATTCATAATTCATCAGTTAACAATCCTTATTCATCAATTTCAATTGTGATCAAGTCGATAATGTTAACTCATTAATCACTCAATTCATTTCATTACTCAGTTGTTGATCTTGAAGATCATATCATCAGTCTTGTTAAATTGTTCAAGATAATCATTTCAGTAATTTCATCAGAAATCATGTCACGTCAACTAATCATTCATGTAATCGCTGTATTTGAGCGCGTATGCTCATTTTCATCATTTCATAATATAATCATAATGTGATACTCATGCGAGATATATAATCATCATATGACTTTCCACTTCAGTATGGAAAGGGCTGGCAGAGGACGTGGAGGACGAGGCCGTGGAGCGGGCCGAATCCCGAGAACTCGTGCGAATACACGTGCAAATGCCAGGAATAATGCTAACTCATCGAGCAGTGATGCTGCCACTCACTCACCTGGACGCGATCATTCACTATCGGGGAGTCGTACCCGGGACACGGCTCAGTCAGAGGGTGTCCGGGTTGACCCACTCGCATTTATGCAGGGCATGATGGCCCAAATGACCCAGATGGCTCAGTTGATGGAGACGATGCATAACTCCGTCAATCAAAATCAGCAGGCTCCTCCGCCGCCACCTCAGAGGCAAGAGAGGGGTGTAAGCAATATCATTAGCGATATCTCTCGCAATGACCACCTACTTTTGAGGGCTCATCCGAGCCATGGATATTGTTCACCGGCTTGAGCATTTTGAGAAGTTATTTGCTATGGTGGATTGCCCCGAAGGGCATAAAGTTTCGCCATGGCTTACTATCTCGGTAAGAGCGCTCATTCATGGTGGTTATCGTTGAGGCCCACAGACGGAACATGTACTTGGGATCAGTTCAAGACTCTCATGATGGAGAGGTACTATCCGGCCCCACTCAGGGAGGCCAAGTTGTCGGAATTACTCACTCCCGACCTTTCGGCGGATGATGACGTTCTCGCCATCGCCGAAAAATTTCAGAACTTCTTCCGTTCGCCTCATCTATCATTCACTCGAAGCGGACAAGATCAAGTATTTCACAAGAGGTCAAACCCCGTATGAGACTACAGCTACTTAATCATAACTGTGCCACTCGCCGAATTCATTGAGAAGGCTCTTACTTACGAGCTTACGGCTAAGGAAATTGCTAAGCAAAGAACCTTCGTCTGCTAGCAAGAAGTCCAAGAACCGTAATCGGCCGACGTAGTCGTGCCACTTTCAAGAAACCGCGGCGGGCTCTACTTTTCTCGAGCGACCTCTGGCGTCTAAACCCGCGGAATCTCACGCGAGCGGCGCCTGCCATCACTGTTTAACCGTGAGGAACAGTGGTCATTTCAGCACCAAGTGTCCGGGGTCATTACGTGCCACAATCAGGATTGCCGGGCATAGGGCCCGCTTTTGCCGTAGGGACTCTAAACCCACTCCGGCCATCTCAAGCCCTGTGTCATTCAGGTGCGTAATCAAAGCCACTTCACTCGGCCGGGCTGCTCAAGACGACAGAGCTAAAGGCGGAACCAAGAGCTATCGACGGAGCATCCGGTTCGGGGCCGGCAAGCCCCGAATTTATGAGATGAAGAAGACCGATGATCCCGAGGCCCGGATGATCTCGTGTACACTCGATATTCTATCTCAACCTCGTGTGTACCCTTTTGATACCGGTGCATCTCATTCATTCATTTCCGAGTCATGTTTGAGTAGACTACGCCCGGGTAGTGCTACTAGTTGTGAGCCATATGTCATCGCCTACCCGATGGTAGACGCATTATCGTGAACCGTGAGATTCGTAATGTCCGATCTGGGCCATGGTCGTATGGCCGGACCTAATCGTAGTAGATTTACCGAGGGACGACATCATCTTGGGTATTGATTGGATGGATCGTCATGATGCCATCATTAGTGTCCGAAAGCGCTTGGTCACTATCATTTCGCATTTATGGAGTTGAATATGTGTTTCAGGAGGTAATCCCTACTGCTCGCAAAGTCATTAATTTGATGAAAGCAAGAAGATTACTCAATCAGGGATGTGTCGGTTATTGGTGCTATATGGCAAATACCGAGAAATATTCAGTAATGTTAACGTATTTTCCGGTGGTGTGGGTATATGCCGAGGTTTTTCCAGTCGAGGTACCTGGTTTGCCTCCTCAGAGGGATGTGGAATTCACGATTGAGTTGGAGCCTGCACGCCCCCGATATCGAAGGCACCGCATCGGATGGCCCCGACCGAAATGCAGAATTAAAGAACCAACTTGAGGAGTTGTTCGAGAAAGGTTATATCCGACCGAGTGCATCCGTGGGGAGCACGGTGTTGTTTGTCAAGAAGAAGGATGGTTCATTCCGCTTATGTATTGATTATCGGAGTTGAACAGGTGACGATCAAGAATAAGTATCCCTTACCCCGTATTGACGATCTCTTAGATCAACTTCGTGGAGCTTCAGATTTTCCAAGATCGACTTAAGATCTGGATATCATCGGGCCATGGATTCGAGAGTCGGATATCGCGAGGACAAGCTTTCAACACGCTATGGTCACTATGAGTTTGTGGTTATGCCGCTTGATTGACTAATGCACTGCGGTATTCATGGAGTTAATGAATCGGGTCTTCATCGACTTTTTGGATCGGTTTGTTGTTGTCTTCATCGATGACATTTTGATTTATTCTCGTGACCGGGAGGAACACGAGTTTCACCTTCATCAAGTGCTCGACGTGTTGAGACAAGAGCAACTTTATGGGAAGTTTTCTAAATGTGAGTTCTGGATGTCCGAAGTGACTTTTCTCGGACATGTAATTTCATCAGACGGAGTTCGTGTCGATCCTCAGAAGACGGAGGCTATTCGAGATTGGCTACCTCCGAAGAACGTTAAGGAAATCCGAAGTTTCCTCGGATTAGCGGGTTATTATCGGCGATTTGTAGAGGGATTTTCTCGAATCGCTCAACCCTTAACGAACCTTTTGCGGAAGGATAAGAAATACACGTGGTCCGACGCGTGTCAACGGAGTTTTGAGGAACTCAAGAGTCGGTTAATGTCAAGACTGCATTTTCCTTGCCGCAGGGACTAAGGATTTGTGGTCTATAGAGATGCGACCGGTCAGGGTCTCGGATGTGTGCTCATGCAGAACGGGAAAGATATAGCCTAAGCTTCACGGCAATTGAGGCCTTACGAGGTTAATTAACCGACTCACCACCTGGAGATAGCAGCCGTGGAGTTAGCTTTGAAGATTAGGCGTCATTATCTTTATGGCGTTAACTTTCAGATATTCACAGATCATAAGAGCTTAAAGTATATATTTACTCAGAAGGAGTTAAATATGCGCCAGAGACGGTGGTTGGAATTAATCAAAGATTATGATATCGAGATCCTTTACCACCCGGGCAAGGCGAATGTTGTCGCCGACGCCTTGAGTCGTAAGTCCGTTCAGGAGCAGATGCTTGCCCGCTTAACAATTCAGAAGGAGCTTCAAATAGGAATTCCTTAGACCCGAGATCGAGGTCCGGCTTCGCGAGTTCTGGGCGGCTTTGTATGTTAGAGATTTCATCGTCACTCGAGGAGGAAATCCGAGAGAATCGTGGTTCGGACCCATCATTGTTGCGCATCCGAGAGGATGTGGCTCGGGAAAGCCCTCGGATTTGTGGTCCACGAGGATGGACTTTTGAGGTTTAAGAATCGGTTGTGCGTATCGCGAATGACGAGTTGAAAACTCGATTTTGAAAGAAGCTCACGCTACCCCTTATTCGTGCATCCGGTCTAGTAAGATGTACAAGGACTTGAAACAAAATTACCGGTGGAGTAATATGAAGCGAGAAGTCGCAGAATTTGTTTCGAGATGCTTAACTCAACAAGTTAAGATTGAACATCGGCCGTGGCGGTATGTGAAACCTCTTCCTATTCCCGAGTGGAAGTGGGAAGACATTTCTATGGATTTCATCACGAGTTTGCCGACGAGTCGTCGTGGCATGAACACGATCCGGGTGATCGTGGACCGCTTAACCAAATCAGCTCATTTCCTTGAGATCAAGGATACGTGGGGTCCCGAGAGACTTGCCCATTGTTCATTAAAGAGATAGTCGACCGCACGTACTCCTAAAAGTATCGCTTCCGATCGTGACGGATGGTTTGTGTCGCACTTTGGAAATCAGTTCATCGCGCTATGGGAACTCAGCCTTAATCTCAAGATCGCTTTTCATCCTCAAACTGACGGCAATCAGAGAGGACCATTCGACATTAGAGGACATGTTGAGGGCATGCGTCCTCGATTGGAAAGACGATTGGGAAGCCCAACTACCATTGATCGAGTTCACGTATAATAACAGCTTGGCATGATTCGATCAATATGGTACCTTACGAGGCCTTGTATGGTCGCCGTTGTCGATCTCCATTGTGTTGGGACGACTTATCGTAATCATTGGGCACCGAGCCCGATATGCTTATAGCCGCCCGTGAGAAGGTAGCTTTGATCGAGTCGCTTTGTTGACACTGAGTCGGCTGTAAATCATATGCGTATAACCGCTGCCGACCATTAGAGTTCGAGTGGTGACCACGTGTTGGTCAAGGTATCCCCGAGTCGTGGTATCTTCCGCTTTGGGAAGAGAGGGAAGTTGAGTCCGAGATTCATCGACCGCTTGAGATTTTGGATCGAGTAGGCGAGTTATCTTATCGATTGGCTTTACCTCCGGCGTTGAGCCGAATTCATAATGTGTTTCATGTCTCCTGGGCCATGAAGTATGTTGCCGACCCGAGTCACATACTTCGCCGACGAAATCGAGATCGCCGACGATCATTCATATGAGGAACGCCCTATACGAGTTTTAGAGCGGCGAATCAAGCAGCTTGAGGAATAAGACGATTCCTTTGGTTAAAATTCATGGTCTAGACACGGAGTCGAAGAGGCTACTTGGGAAACCGAGGATAGTATGCGGAGAGTTATCCCGAGTTGTTTGACCATTAGTTTCGGGGACGAAACTCTTTTAAGGGGGTGTATGTAATACCCAAGAATTATCATTCAAGAATTATCACTCAAGAATTATCATTCAAGATTTATCATTCAAGAATTGGTACTCAAGAATTTCATTATTGATCATTTATCACTCGATTCACCATGGTATTCATCATTCAGAGTAATTGTATCGTATCAATCGTCATTCATCACTAACTGATTGGAGTTTCGCCGTGTTTATCATCATTGTCATTTTCGTTGCAAGTCGTGCTTGAGGGTAGCGCACGCTACATACTCCTTTTAGCGTACGCTAATTGGGTATAGGTAGCGCACGCTACCGCCAGCCTTTAGCGCACGCTAAGGTTATTTGCCG
Source organism: Orobanche coerulescens (assembly GCA_033398695.1). Lineage (NCBI taxonomy): Eukaryota > Viridiplantae > Streptophyta > Magnoliopsida > Lamiales > Orobanchaceae > Orobanche > Orobanche coerulescens. The sequence continues at coordinate 31,606,025 of CM065816.1, forward strand.
CACTCCGAAGGTACCGGATCGCAGTGAGAATATTTGTAGCGCACGCCACGAGTGGTGAGTAGCGCGCTAACGGGTTGTAGTAGCGCACGCTATATGTGTGGAGTAGCGCGCTAGGGACGGATCGTTGAGTCCAGGGCTACCGGATCGCACCGGATTAATTCATAGCGCACGCTATGAGTTATATTTAGCGACGCAATCAATATTATAGCGCACGCTAATCGGTGTTGTAGCGCACGCTATCGAGGTTAGATCGAGGGCGACGGTTTTCTCGACTCGATCGGGCGCCGAATATTTCGCTAGCGCACGCTAACAATGGATATTAGCGCACGCTAGTAATATGGCCGTAGCGCACGCTACAAATAGGTACGTAGCGCGCTACCGTGTTCGGACAGGTACCGGACTACCCAAATTACACGTTAGCGCACGCTATGCACAAGGGCTAGCGCACGCTAACATGGATCGAGTATAAATCGACAGCTTTAGTCGAGTTCGTCATTTTCCATCTCATTTCATTCCTTCGGTAGTTTTGGGCGATTTCGAGCGATTCGAGAGGATTCTTCGAGGTGTAATCATCAATCATCATCTTCAAGCTCATCTTTCGGATTGATCATCATTTCATCATCTTCATCACATCGAATCAAAGGTATTAAACTCTTGGATCTAGAATTTCGGATTTTGGGTTTTCCTTCCGATTTCTTCGTAAGCTTGATTATCATTGGAATATGTTAGTTATGGATTATCTAACTTGGATAAATATATTCCTACGGATTTAAACGGTTATTTTCGAATTATTCCAAGAACCCTTGGGGTTGACTTCGTTAATTGGGGATTTTCCGATTGATGTTGTTGTAATCATGAGTTATGGATTCCTAATGGATTATTGATATCCTTGAAAGTGTTTTGATGGTTTGAAATACTCATCTTGGAGTTGGTTTCGATTCATTCGAACTCGGATATCGTTGTGTCGATGTTTGAGTCGCTTATGATCGCTTTTGATTTGCGTAATGATCGGATTATTGGTAATTGTGTTATTCAAGGTTGTTCGAGCGACCGATATTTCATTTAGACGTTGTTCGTGGACGGACATTCATCATCGGTATTGTGTAAGTTAATTCTTACTCGGTTAAAAGGATATTCATTCCTTTTGTCGTTGTTCATTCATAATCATAACTCATTCATCATTGTATTAATCGTATCAAAACTCGCCATTGTCAATTAATCACCTCACCATAAGGAACGACGGTTCCGATCATTTCATTGAGCTATCATTCATTTCACCATCATTCAATCTTGGTGAGTCATTATTCATTTTCATTGTCACTTTTGTCATATTGTGGCATTCCGGGTCATCTTGGCGTGCAGTTGGTATGTGTAGGATTTTCATGTCGGGCACATTATAGTCGTGTGTTGGTTGGTGGCCTCACATTGGACTGCACACGAGTCGATTGCTCGTGAGACCGATTAGGTACAAGACCACGCGTGTTTGATCGTTGGTGGCTTGTGCACGGACACATTTCCATCCCGGGCGTAGTGTGGCGCCATTCCTTTGAGCCGCATCGATTAGTCGATTCATATAGCATGTTTGATTGCGTATGTTTTGAGAATAATTCATAATTTCGTATATATCATGATTGTGTATTTTCAACCCTTGAGGATTGTTGTTCGTGTAACCGATTCGCTTGGGGATGCTGCTGTGTCATGGCAAGGCTAAGGCACGGGAGAGCACGGTGACGGCTAGGAGACCCAGAGATACTAGTAGGGGGCCCTACTGCTCACCATTTATTCACCATTTGTGTTTCCTTTATTTATTCCGCTGCAGACATTCCGTTTGAGTGTTCATTTCATTCAGTGTTGTGTATTTTATCGTCATATAAAATACACATGTATTCTATTTTATCCTGGGTGTGTTGTATAAAACTCCTCGTCGGAGTAATTGATGTTGTAATGTGGTTCGGTACTACATTTACCTGTGTAATTCATTCATTTTCATTCGCCTGGTGGGTCCTAGTCGGGGGTCCACGGCACTGTAATATCCGCCTAGTTTGGGGTGTTACAGTGAGGGCTACCAAAAGCAAACGGATATTGACCCCGAAGTCGTTGTTTTCAAAAAAATCATCCGTTATGTCGATAACGGCCTTCGAGCTCAAAAATTCTTTCACATCAATTTCGCCGACTTCACTGTCGTCGGCCAAGGATTTACCAGTGCAAATATAACCATCAGAAGGTAAACCGAAAATTTGATACAAAACGTCGGAATAAACTTTCACCTTGGTTCCTCCGACAAGACTACCTAGCACAAGGGCTGAAGAACCTTCACTCTCGGCCACGTGAAGGTTGGCATAGAACTCCCGGACGAGCTCAGGAAAAACAGGGTTTTTGCATTCAACAAATCGAGAAATACCGAGCGAGGAAAAGAAATTGGAGATGTCAACGTTTACCCGTTCGAGACTCAAGAGATTGAAGAAATAGCAATCAGTGATGTGTTCTTGAGGGAGTATGTCGAAGAACACCCTCGAAGCAGTGGCTGAGACGAATCGATCCGAATCAAATTGGGCATTGAGCGGACGTTTAAGATTGTTGTATTGCTTTCCCATAGCGGTGCGATTCTTGCTCGACATTTTGATGGGTAAAACGAAGGGAATCGAAGATTTTGAGGGAGAAGCTTGAAGATTGGATTCGATGAGTGTCTAGGGTTTTTGCAAGAGGGAAGTCGATTGCGTGCGTTAGAGAGTCTGCTGAGTTTTAGGGTTGTACGGCATATATATAGTCAGCGACGTTTAAGTTAGCGTACGCTAGGTTTTAGAAGGTTAGCGTACGTTAGGCTGAAAAAAGAGGCTCACTGGACTGTCCACTGGGAATCGAAAAAACTTTAATTAGCGTACGTTAGAAAGTAGACTGTAGCGTACGCTATCGAATGCAGATTTTAGCGCGCGTTAAGAATATGAAGCTAGCGCGCGCTAGCGAGTGATCTGAATCAACGATTTTGATGTTTTGAGTAGAAGCTTATTTCAAAAGTTGTCTATATGTCCCATGCCAAGTTGTAAACGAATGGAATTAAAAGATTCTTCGGGAAGAGGTTTTGTAAAGATGTCAGCAAGTTGATCCTTCGTCCCGACAAAGATTAAACAGATATCTTTCTTTTGAACATGATCACGTAAAAAAATGATGTCTGATATCTATATGTTTGGTTCGACTGTGCAAAACAGGATTTTTGCTCAAATTAATAGCACTAGTGTTATCACATAAGATAGGGGTATTTTCAAAATGAATGCCGTAGTCGCGTAGTTGATTTTTAATCCATAGCACTTGAGCACAGGCGCCTCGCAAATGACATATTCGGACTCACCAGACAATGCTACGCCGGTTTGCTTTTACTTCCCAAGATATTAAACAGATCCAACAAAATGACATGTACCACTAGTACTCTTTTATCAATTTTGCATCTACCAAATCGGCGCTACTATAGGCAATTAAATTAAAGTCCAAGCAAGAAGGATACCATAGACCTAGTCCAATAGTTCCTTTCAAATAGCGAAAAATGCGTTTACAAGCAATTAAATGTGATTCCTTGGGATTAGCTTGGAATCGAGCACATAGACACGTAGCAAATATTATATCTGGCCTAGATGCAGTCAAATATAGCAAAGATCCGATCATACCTCGATATAGTTTTTGATCTACGGATTTGCCATTTTCATCTTTCTCGAGCTTTAATGAGGACGACATTGGCGTAGATATCACCTTGCTACTTTCCATATTGAATTTCTTGAGGAGGTCGTTTGAGTACTTCGTTTGATGGATAAAAATTCCTTCTTCGCATTGTTTGATTTGAAGCCCGAGGAAGAACGTTAATTCTCCCATCATACTCATTTCGAATTCTCCTTTCATAAGATTAGAGAAATCTTGGCACAAGGATTCATTAGTAGCTCCAAAAACAATGTCATCAACGTAAATTTGGCAAACAAGTATATCATCATTTAGTACTTTAACAAACAAGGTATTATCGACTTTGCCTCTTTTATAGTCATTTGCTATTAAAAATTGACTTAAACGATCATACCATGCCCGGGGTGCTTGTTTCAACCCGTAGAGTGTCTTGTTGAGCTTGTAGACATGATCCGGAAAATGATGGTCTTCAAAACCGGGAGGTTGCTTGACGTAGACTTCTTCTTGAATGAAACCATTCAAGAATGCACTTTTGACATCCATTTGAAATAGCTTTATCTTTTTATGAGCGGAAAATGCACAAAGCAAGCGAATGGCTTCGAGTCGAGCCACGGGAGCAAAACTTTCTTCGTAATCAAGACCTTCTTCTTGATTATATCCTTGAGCGACCAAACGAGATTTATTTCGAATAGGATAGCCGTCTTCGTCACTCTTGATTTTATGCACCCATTTAGTTCCGATAATTGTTTTATCTTTAGGCGTGGGAACTAGATTCCATACATTATTGTGCTTGAATTGCACAAGCTCCTCTTGCATTGCCATTACCCAACTTTCATCATCGAGAGCTTCCGATATATTTTTGGGAACTATTTCGGATACAAAAGCACAATGAGCCATAAACTCGGTGGTCCTCCTTCGGGTTTGAACACCGTCTTCAATGTTTCCGATCACGAGATCCTTCGGATGGTCTTTGATGTGCCTCCAATCTTTCGGTAAATCAACGATTGTGTTCGTTTCGATTTCCGAAATTTTCTTAACTTCGGGTGAGGGATCCGGAAAGGTACCTGCATCATCAAAATATTCTACCTTTCTCGGGGGTGAGATCATATCATTGAATTTAACGTGTATGGACTCTTCAACTTTATTTGTTCTAATATTATACACACGATACGCTTTGCTATTAGTACAATAACCAAGAAAAATTCCGGAGTCGGATTTGGCATCAAACTTGCCCAAGTTATCCTTGCCATTGTTCAAAATAAATACATTGCAACCAAAGGGATGAAAATAAGCGATATTAGGCTTTTTGCCCTTCCATAATTCATATGGAGTTTTAAAATGAGTTCTACGAACGTGAACTCGGTTAATCACATAGCATGCCGTAAAAATTGCTTCGGCCCAAAAGTATCGTGGAAGAGAGTATTCATTAAGCATTGTTCTCGACATTTCTTCCAAAGATCGGTTTTTCCTTTCAACAACTCCATTTTGTTGAGGCGTTCTAGGAGCCGAAAAATTGTGATTAATACCGTATTTATCGCATAAAAGTTCAAACGGGGTGCAATCAAATTCACCTCCGTGGTCGGTGCGAATAGAAATTATGGAGAGGTTTTTCTCATTTGATACTAAACGACACCATTTAGAAAACTCGGAAAATGCATCATCTTTATGAGCTAAAAATCTAACCCAAGTAAATCGAGAGAAATCATCAACAATAACCAAAGTGTAAAGTTTACCATTTAAACTAACATGTCTAGATGGTCCAATCAAATCCATATGTACGAGTTCGAGAACTCGACTAGTGGAAACCTCGAATTTTGGTTTAAACGATTCTCGAGTATGTTTCCCTTTAATGCATGATTCACACAAATGTTTTCTATCGAATTTGAGTTTGGGCAATCCACGAACAAGGTCGTGTCTAGATAAAATAGAAATAATAGGTAGAGAAGTATGCCCCAATTTTCGATGCCATAAATATGCATTGTCATCTAAGGTAATAAGACATTTTTCATTGAAAGAGCTTTTATCATTAAGATCAACAATATAGATGTTTCCACATCTCAAACCAATGAATGCAATTTTATTATTTCTAAATGCCGTGCAATGCGTTTGCTCAAATAGAATTTTAAAACCTTCATCACAAAGTTGCGAAACGCTAAGGAGATTATGATGCAAACCTTCAACAAATAGTACTTTGTTGATATATGGAGAAGGTTCCTTACCGACTTTGCCGATTCCTTTGATTTTTCCCTTTTGGTTATCTCCAAAGGTCACATGTCCTTGATCTTGATATTCGAGGTCTTCAAATAAGTCCTCGGAGCCGCACATGTGCCTTGAGCATCCGCTATCAATGTACCACTTGTTTTTCCTTGGTGCCGGTACCTACAAAATTAGAATTTCTCGGTTGTTTCGGTACCCAAGCCCGTTTGGGTCCTCCAAAGTTAACTATGCTTATAGCATTCGGAACAATCGTCCCTTTCGGAACCCATATTTGCTTAACTTTGATAGTTCTTAACTTTGAATGAGTATTAACATTGTGAACTCGCTTTGAGCGGATCTTTTGAGTTCTCGGTTTGGTTTTCTTTATTTTGTCAAGGTTAATAAGGGATTGTTCCGTTTAAAAGGGTCGAAACCAAGACCGTGTTTGAGCAAGGGCGATTTTTGAATAGATAGGAGCCTTTCGAATTTCTCGTTTCCGAGAGTAAATTTGTTCAAAATATATTTTAGCTCCTTTTGAGTTTTTGTTAACTCGATTTTCAAAACATTTTCTTTTTCAATACATGATGTATGATCGATTTCAATAGTTTTGCCCTTGTTTTGAAGCGAGGAGTTTTCGAGTTCTAGAGATTTTATTTTTCTCTTTAGAGATATATTTAACTTGACCATCTCGTCATACTCCGTATTTAACGATTCAAACGCACTCAACAACTCATCATCTTGATGAACTTCTTGTGAATCACAAAAATCAAAAGAGTCATATTCATCGTCATTGAGTTTAGAGCTTACCTCGATATTTCTTTTGGAGTCGAGGGCCATGAATGCAAGGTTTGCGTCTAGAGATCTTTCAATCTCCTCCTCGTCATCACTCCAAGAAGCGATTAGAACCTCCTTCTTTTTGAATCTTTCCATTTGCGGTTTTGAAGAGGATCCTCGGCATTCTTTGGCATAATGACCGGCTTGACCACATTTCCGACAATTATTGTCGAACTTCTTGATAGGAGTGTAGCCACTCTTCTTTGGCTCCGGTTTGCCATCCCGACCAAGAAAACTTCGCCTCTTTTGAATTAGGTTTTTGTACCTTCTAAAGTTTTTGGCATAAAGAGCGAGTTCCTCGTCGTCTTCATCTTCGGCAACATCTTCCTCAACGTCGCTATCAACATTGAATGCGACTACTCTTTCCCGAGGCTTTGGTTTTGTGCCTCTAGACTTGAGAACGATCTCATAGTTGATGAGTGACCCGATGAGGGCACTAAATTCGAGCTTGTTGAGATCCTTGGATTCCATGATCGCGGTGACCGTGGCATCCCATTCTCGTGGCAACGATCGTAGAATTTTCTTAGCTTTGTCGCTGCTCGATATAGGCTTTCCAAAAGATGCAAGGCCGTTTGTTATAGCCGAAAATCGATCCAACATATTTGTGATCGTTTCCTCGTCTTTCATGGAAAATAATTCGTAGTCATGGAGTAACATATTAATTTTGGTCTCCTTGACTTGAGTGGTTCCCTCGTGAGTGACTTCGAGAATTTCCCAAATTTCTTTTGCACTTTCATAGGACGATATCCTATTAAGTTCTTCGGGATTGAGAGCGCAATAGAGGAGTTGAGTAGCTCGGGAGTTGACATGCGTGTTTCTCCAATCCTCATCGTTGAATTCTTCGATCTTTTTCAACGATCCATCTTCTTTCTTAGCAAGTTTAGGACCGAGAGCAATAACTTTCCAAATTTCAATATCGTAGGCTTGAACGAAAATCGCCATCTTCTTTTTCCACGTCATGAAATTGGAACCGTCGAAGAAAGGGGGACGGTTGAGAGCATTTCCTTCAATTTGGCCAAGAAGTGCCATTTGCGGATCTTTTTCTCTTAGGTGGTTAAACCTTTAAAAAGAGACCCGCTCCGATACCAACTGAAGAGATAAATTCACCACTAGAAGGGGGGTTGAATAGTGGTGATGCGGAATACCGAAATTTCTTGCGAGTAAAAAGAAAATAATGCGGAAAATAAAGACTCAAGAATTTATAGAGGTTCGGCAACTTGCCTACGTCCTCTCTCCGACTTTCTTTTTCTATTGGATTAAGAAAAACCACAACCTTAACTCGTCTTCTATCGGTCCGAGTTCACAACCGTTACAATCCGCTTGTCTTCTATCGGTCCAAGCTCAACCTTTCCCTCAATATGAATAATTGTTTATCTAGTGTTCTATAGGAACTAGATAATCCTCACTATACGAATATGGGAGTATAATCCTAACAATGCCGGATCAAAGATCCTAATAACACCGGATTAGTGACTCTTGATTTGTTTCTTTTTCGCTCAAGTGTAAGTGATGCAACACTTACAACCAAATGAAAGAATACAAAGAATAATGGATATTACAATTGAAATCGCTCTTGTATCTTTCTTTTCTCACAACTTGTAATGCAATAAAATATATAAATCTGAGCTCAAGAATGCTTTGATTGCTTGTATGCTTGTATGCTTGAATGCTTGAAGTTGTGTGTTTGATACCCAAGTCCTTCGGGTATTTATAGGTGTGAGACAGCCTTCAAATTCTGAAAAATATACTATTAGCGTGCGCTAATAGATCCTTGTAGCGTGCGTTAGCGGATTTTGACTTGAAATCTCTGAACGGTCACAAACACTGTTGCAACGGTAAAATACTGTGACTAGCGTGCGCTAGTAATGACATGGTAGCGTGCGCTAACGTCTTGGTCAACTAGTCTTCGATCTTTGACTTTGACAATATCCGATTCTCTCCAACGACTCTTTTTCCAACGGCTAAATTCATGATTAGCGTGCGCTAGCAAGTATGCATAGCGTGCGCTAGAATTAATTTAATCCAACTTTTCCAGATTTTCCGGATCTGCATTGACTCTTGCTTCCAACGGTTGAATTTCAAGCCAGAATCGCATATTCCAATTAGCGTGCGCTAATACCTTTCCATTAGCGTGCGCTACTGAGTTATTTCATTAACGTACGTTACCTTGTGTAGCGTACGTAAAAACCTGGACGAAGTGAGTCCAGTAGCTACTGGACTACTAACCATAATTTCGGTAGCGTGCGCTATGTCTTCACTTTAGCGTACGTAAGACTATATGTGTAGCGTGCGCAACGTCCAATTCTGATTTCCTTCCAGACTTCACTGACTTCTGGAGACTTGCGATAGCGTGCGTTATATTTGTTGTATAGCGTGCGCTGACTGTAGGATATTAGCGTGCGCTATCTTTGAAAAGCTTGCTTGCGCTAACCATCAGGCGACTTGAGTAGGCTGCAGCTGACTTGACTGAACTGTATAAGCATGTCCCGATAGCGTGCGCTACGATATGATACGTAGCGTGCGTTAGCCATATTTTGTTCCTTCAAAATATTATCGAGCCGAGATAGATTCAATTAAATGTTTTGAATATAATAATCATCAAAATACATTTTGAGTCAACAAGACGTGGGGGAACAGATCCGGCACTCGATGTCCCCTTTCGGTCCCATTGTCCTCTGCCTCGTCCGCGGCCAAAATTTTGAGGCATCTGAACACTTTGCTGCGTCTGTTGGATACTAGCTTCCTTCTGAACTGGCTGCGATGAACGGTTTCCATTGTACTTGGTGGCGTCCTTGCAAAACGTCGCATGATGCCCTTCCTGTCCGCAGTCAAAACATGTAACTGGAGTGCACAAACAATCACGCCAAAGGTGGCCTGGGCGACCACAGTTAAAGCACTTCCTAGCTGTATCCGTCGTGGCTGACATTGTTCCGTAATTCTTTCCGCTCTTAGATGGGTGCGGAGGTTTCTTGAAAGAAAAAGAAGACTGGGCCTTGCGGGGCCCACTGTTCTTGTGCTCTGTAAAAGTACCAGAGACTTTTTGTTTCTTCGACTCCATAAACTTCTCCATTGCCGCTTCTTTTATTTCGTACGCCAACGCCTTATCCTGGTATTGGCGGAGAGTGGTACATTCAAAACCGGACATGTACCTCTAGATTTCTGGTTTCATCCTCATTTCAAAATGAATCATCATCTCCGCATCTGCTCGACGATGTCGAACAAATGCTAATCGCCGTTAAACGCCTTAATCGTGCAGGATACGGGTTCGCCCGATGGTTGAGCGGAGAAAAATTCAATTTTGGCTTCCTCACAGGACGAGGCGACTAAGCTTCCATCATCATTTTAAATTTCGTCCAATCAAGATCATGATCTGCAGTCGGATAGCTTCCCACCACTCGGATGCCTCCCCAATCGAAAGTCTCGGGCAATAGGAGCTCTCCTGTCGTCTGGGCAATTAATTCCAGCAAAAATTTTCTCCAATTCCTTCAACCAATGATCCCAAGTGGGAGTCTCGGAAAAGCCGTCAAATTTGGGCGGTTGTATTTTCGCTACCTCTTGCAACCACCGGTCACCTCGATTTCCCATTTCTGGGATCCTTTGCTGTCCATCTCCCTGCTGAAGTCCCACCGCCATCTGCATTCGGTCCACGAAATGAGCGAACTGAGTCATCTGATTCACCACTTGGCGAAGGATTTCTGGTATAGCAGGTTCTGGTTCGTTATTGATGGATTGTTGCGGCTCGCCTGAGGTATGACTAGCCTGATTAGAAGGCGACACCTCCCTTTCAGCATTCCTTCGTCCGCGTCCACGACCGAGACCACGTCCACGTCCGCCTCTCAACATACTGTAAGCACAAGTACTTAATATACAGGAAACAACATCGTTCTAATGTTCAAGTATAAAAAAGTACAACATGTAAAGAACGAGGTAGAGTTTAGGAACTTACAACCACCGTTCGCATGAAGAAGTAGGCAGTACAGTGATGTTATTCACGGCCGGTTATCTCAAAAGACGTAAATGACCCCTATTTTAACCCAATGGCCAAGATATCCATAATCTTAGCTCCGATACCATATTCTGTAACACCCCCGATATATTCAGGAATATTACAGCGCCGTAAATCCTTTACATAAGAATTTACAAGGCTGATTAAAGGAAATGACAATAACAGATACCAATTTATGAAATTGCTGAAATAAAATACAACCGTCTGGTTCAAAACCGAGAATACAAATATCCAATGAAGAGTTATTATTACATCACTAAAATCCAAACATTATAAACTGACGACGTACTCGAGTACTTATTAAAATAACCAACAAACAACAGACAGCAAACCCGGCCGGAACATCACTATGCACCCTCGTCGTCATGCATCTCCAGTGGTTGTTTCCCCGCTCTCCTGGATCCTGAACATACACAAATGTTCACCCCCGAAGGGGTTAGCACAACGATGCTAGTACAAGTACAATAATCATACAACAGTGATATAATCAACAATTATATCATAACAAGTTTCTCCAACGAGAAATATCCACAACACATATCATATCATAACAGTTTCAACATACTGATGGTATTCCAACGATCCAAATAAGACACACTATAGATTCCCATGATGATCCCGTCGGACCAACACATGGTGGAACTACATGTCCAACGATCCAACAAGACACTATAGATTCCCATGATGATTCCCGTCGGATCAACACATGGTGGACATATAATCACAACATATTTACACGATACAATCACATCATAATTGTCATAATATAAACAATTATAATTTAGAGTACTTGCCTCGGTTCGTTGACAAGAATAAACTTCCACGAATATCAAAATACTCGAAGGTCGTCCCCTTCGATCAATCACGTGTTAAGCTTGATCCTTAACAAAAGAAATATCATATAATTCATTTCATGCCGAACGAACGTCTAACAATTCAACAATTACGGTAGAAAGTCCTTAATATGCAATCTGTCTGGATAGCTTAACGCACGCTATGAATCCTATGTAGCGTACGTTAATGCTACTCGTTAGCGCACGCAGTACGCACAGGCTAGCGTACGCTAACCAGACGTGGTCAGTGCCTCACTGATCAGCCGACTGACTCAGCTGATGACTTAACGCACGCTAAGTCCCAATCGTGGCGTACGCTAAATGTACTCGATAGCGCACGTTAATTCACGTGGCTTAGCGCACGCTAAGAGTGCATGGCAGTTCACTGGAGGGCAGCAAATTATACAAATGGTGATGAAGTAAGCGAATTCCTCAATAATTAATGTTTGTTATCCGGCTTCATGTTATGATCATAACCTTTATGAATGATCTCATGGATAATAACAACTTCGAGGTGCAAGTATACGTATAATCATCATAACACCATAATCCGTCTTGATTACAATTCTCATACGAAGTTGGTGATCTCCGATTGATGTATTAGATTCTACTATCGTTATACATATTCAGACTTCATCTTGAGGTGAACTAACAATTCCAACTTATACGAAAGAATATTTCTTAAGATGATTCTTCCTTTAAGTTCTTATAACCGAAATAATATCACCTCCAATTCATGATCACAAAGATAACATAAATCATACGGATTGTTAACTTCAGAATGTTTCTCTCATCATTTGAAATATTAGGATTCCGACTTCAAGGTCCCAACAATAATATCGTAATCGTAGATATTCCAATCTTCTAAACATGATGTTGTTGAATAATTCACTAATGAAATTCAATATCTCATTAACATGATCATTTAATTCCTTAGGATCTAAATCTAAGGTTGGAGATAGATTGAACATACCTTAATATGCCGAAATCACTGAACCCCAAGGTAGAATCCGACTCCGGTTGGTTATGTGCCACTCCAAGGTGTTACTTCTCTTCAATGATCACTCACAAGTGATAACCAATATTCAAGGATCACTAAGATGTGTTCTAAGTGTGTTAGAAGGATGATTATAGCTCTCTGGCCTCTCAAGAATGAAGAATGGACGAAGGAAATGTAAGCCAAAATGGGTGGTTGTCTCATTTATAATATTCTGCACTTTAGCTAATTAGCGCACGCTACAATACATACTTAGCGCGCGCTAATAAGCGTTGACTCCAAATCTATCCAGGTACGTCCGCGGGAATCTTATCCCGGACCCATGTCCCGGCTGGCGCATGTGCTAGCCACCTACCTCAATAATTCAGTGTCTAGCGCACGCAACTCCTACATACGTAGCGTGCGCTAGTAATAGCCGATAGCGCGCGTTAAGCTACATTCTTAGCGTGCGCTATCACGAGTTTGCATGAGAAAATTTGCATGTTGTTATACTTAAGTACAAGGATGCCAATGCAAGAAATATCATACTCCAATAATCAAAACCACAAATCCGAATAATACAGGGTTTGAATACAGATGAAATACATAGTAATAAATCCGGATATTACAATAATGTTATTGAATTGAGTATATGTATTGATTTTGCCGTATGTTCGTATTTGGTATGTCGTGACATTGGACAGGAATTGCTGAAATTGGCTAAGTATAGGATACTTAGCGTACGCTAATGTTGAAGACTTACGTACGCTAAATCACAAGAGTTACGTACGTTATGGCCGAGACATTACGTACGTAACATGGGAATCAGACGATCGAGTCATGGTCGGTAGGTGGGACCCTGTGTCGGCAACTTTCGGCGGAGGATGTTGACAGGTGAGTCAACGTACGTGTTACGTATGTTATACAGGACGAGTTACGTACGTAACACAACCATTGTACTGTAGCAAGTCAACTGGTATATTACGTACGGGTTACGTACGTAATGGACTTCACAGAATGAGACAGTGAGTGTGTTACGTACGTTATGGATTTTAGATTACGTACGTTAAAGTTGTTACGTACGTTAAGCAAGGACACTTACGTACGTAATGAGAGTGCAGATTATATATTGAAGTGTTGCCTTTCATTTCTCTCACGATCCTTTGAGATATTTCTCTCCAAAACTCGTCACTCTTCACTTCTAAGAGTGTTCTAAACACTTCTAACATGATTGTGAGCTTGGAATCATGGAATTAGAGCTTGGTTATGGAACTATTGTTGATTCTTGAAGTGATTTCTTGTGTTATCCATATTCTATGAGGTATGTTGGATATTTCTCCTTTTCATTTCGGAATTTTGATGTTATAGTTGATGAATGATTCGTATGAAGATGATTATGATGTTGTTATTGCAATTCTTGAGGATATATGAGGTTTATGTTGAAGGAAGATAATGATATGCTTTGAATATGTTGATTATGATTATGGAATCATAGAGTTCTTGATGTTCTTGAGGCCATATGATGACTATAATGATTTGATAATTCGTTTAACCGATTTAAGATGGTATTCTAAATCATAGTGATGATAGTGGTTGATTTAGATGAGATGAATCTTGAAATGAGGTTGAATTCCGGATTGAATATGTTATGATCATTGTTACCAAGTTGGTTCGATTATTGATATGATTATTGTTCTAGGTTGATTAACCAATAGGTATAATCGTTTTGCCGCGGTGAAAGGCCGTAGATTCCGTCCAGTCGGGGCTGAAGAGCTCGTAGACGAGGGTGGTGAGTTCGATGTTGGTTTTGTCGTGTTGGTATCCAGGCAAGTGTTTACTTGTTCGGTTGTAATGTTTTGATGAGTAATTCCATTTACTTTTCATAAGTATTTTATGTTGTATTGCATATTGACGAATGTTGAGTGATGTTCTAAAAGGATTAGAATGCACAGTTGATGATTGTTGAGATACTTGGACAATCTTGGGAAGATTGTAGTATTCGGATATTGTTGATGTCATTTTGGATATTCTTGGTCTGTGGTATGCAGTTCGGAAGGATATCCGGATAGAGGTATGTTTTATGGGAATCGTACATAGAAGATGGTGTACGGGAAAGTATTCGATATTGAGGTATTATCGTGATATTGGGATTTTGATGAGAATCGTTGGATTACCGGAAGTGGTAAGGTTATCGTTGAGGTTATTATTCTCATGATGCATGGCATGTGAATATTTATGTTTATGTACTTGCGGTTATTTGTCGGGCATTATTGCTGACCCCGTTGTGGGACTTGTTTTTCAGGTATTGAGGACTTTGATGGTAGCGGTCGTGAGGCGAGGATTCCGGACGATACCGGCTATGGCATATTGTTGGGGAATCGTGTATTTTGTTTGTGTATATCATTATTGATGTATATGTATCTTGAACTGTATTTCTATCCGCTGCGTGAGTTCTTTCAAATGGCTTTCGGCTTTTTGCCAAATGAGTTTGATTTCGAAAACTGATTCCCTTAATCGAGTTTTTGGCCTTGATTGTCTTGACGGTAGTTGGTGTTTGTAAATGGCTTTTGTGAGTTTTGGAAAATACTACCGTCATCGGCCTTTTTGGGCGTTTTTGTAAATGGTTTTTTTGCCTGGTGGGTTCCGGCGCGGGGCCCACGGCGTGTGATACTCCCGTAAGGTTTTTGGGGGTGTTACAACCCCCCTACCAAAACCCCCTCTCTCCCTACAAAACCCCCTATCAAAACCCCCTACAATATATATATATATATATATATATATATATATATATATATATATATATATATATATAAATTTTTTTAATTTCAAAGAAAAAAAGTTGTAACAAAAAAGTATTTTTTTTTTAAAAAAAAATTGTAACAAAAAGTTATTTTAAAAAAAGTTGTAACAAATAAAAATATTTTTTTGTTTGGTTCAATTAATTTTTTGTTATATTTAGTACAGGTGGTCACGATTTGGTTCGATTATTTTTTTGTAAAAATTGTAATGTATTTTCAGGTGTTCAGTTCTCCCGAGCAACTAACTGATTGGGTGCAAAATATTGCTTGAGGGATCGGTTTATTATTAGTGGCCCCTTGTGATTGCCCGTGTGGCGGACGACGACTGTGCTCACTACATTTATGTGACGCTGGATGAAAATTCACCACTCCCCAATACTCACCCACAATGGGGGGCGTACAGACTAGGGTGTTCATAAGCGGCATTCCGCTGCACCCGCGGCACTCCGCTTCGGTACTAGGAACTTCGAGTACCTATTTAGGCGGCCCATGGCCCGGCCCATAAAATTCGGGTACCTGCTTTTTCGGGTACCCGGCTTTCCGGGTCGGGTCACCCGGGTACCCGAGTTTTTTTTCATATATTAATTATTATTATAATAATTATACACACACATATATATATATATATATGTATATATGATTTTTTTGCTATATTTTTTTTCAACTTTTAGTTCAACAAAAATATTTTATTTTTAAATTAGCAAGAATTGATTCTAATTTTGAAGTCATGCGTTATGATTAAATCAAATATTAAAAAAAATTAACTTTAATTTAATTTATTTGCTCGATTGACTCTACAAAAAAAATTAAAAGTAAGAAATTGTTTACAATAATTATAACATTCATTTTATTATCATTGGTTCTAATATAATAAGACATTATATGAAATATTTAATCTATTCACTTTGAAATTAGACTACTATATTATTTTAATACATACTCAGTTTTGTAATTTTGATGTCATAATTTAAAATAGTTATTTAGATTTAAATTATAAAAAATATGATTCATGTAAAGGAAAAAAAAATTAGAGCTTAAGATTAATATGGACCAAATTTTACATAAGTATTTGTAATGTTAATATTATTAAAATGTAAGTAAATACATATTAATTCTATACATAATATTTAAAATGGTTAAAATAAAATATGTAGTGAGAAAATAAAAAAAATAAAAAATAAATAAAAAAGTTACAGGGTCGGCGGGTACCCGGTAATTTTATTTGACCGACCCATTACCCGGTTCGGTAACTCACATAATTAGCGGGCCGGGTACCCGAACCGTTAAATTCGGGTAATTAAAAAAATTACCGGGTAAAAAGTTTCCGGGTAGTCGAGTAATTGCCGGGTCAATCGGGTCGGGTAGTTTTGAACACCCCTAGTACAGACTTCCCAATGCATCCGCATGAGAAACTTTATATTCCAATCGACAACGCATGTATACTGAAATTATTGAGAATATATGAGCACAAACATAATAAATGATTACTGATTTATATTGTATATATAAGAGAACAAACATAGTAAATGCACTACATTTGGTGGTGGTGTTTTTAAATAATGTGTTAATGTTGTTGTTATTTAATTGAATAATAACAGTTGTTGTAGTCGTTTAATGTGTTAATGTTTACGTGTTATTGTTGTTGCTTAATTAAATAGAAATACATTAGACGAATACAAAAAACATAACACAAAAAACATAACAAATAAACACTAAAAAAAAAACATTACACAAAAAACACATAACAAATAAACAGTAAAAAACATAATACACAAAAAAAAGGACAATAAAAAGACAAAAAAAAAAAAAAAGACAAACCCTAGGGTTTGCTTTGTAAATATAGGGGGGGTCTTAATAACGAGTTTTGACCAAACTAGTGTTATTGAAAAAAGTAGTTACCATAATAGTGTAGTTCCAAAAATATTTACCATAATAGTGTATTTTTCAATTTTTTTCAATTTTCAGCATTTCATCATTTTTTATGTTTATGTTGAGTAAACTTTTTTTTTAAGAAAATTCAGAACTTTTATTGAAACTTCTAAAAAATCAGAAAAAAATCGAAACTTTTATTTTTTAAGAAAAAATTATCTGAAATAATAATATTAAAAAGCAGAATTTTCTATTTAAAATTCAAAAATAAAAAGTAAAAAATAAAAAAAAACTGAAAAATTTAAAAAATATGCAAAAAAATCGAAACTTTTATTTTTTAAAGAAAAAAATATATGGAAAAATATTAAAAAGCAGAATTTTTTATTTAAAATTCAAATACAAAGTAAAAAATAAAAAAAATCCAGAAATTTTAAAAAAATGCAAAAAATCGAAACTCTTATTTTTTAAGAAAAAATATATGTAATAATATTAAAAAGCAGATTTTTTTTTATTAAAAATTCAAAAATAAAAAGTAAAAAAAAAAATCTGGAAAATTTAAAAAATATGCAAAAAAAAATAGAAACCTTTATTTTTTTAAGAAAAAAAATATGAAATAATATTAAAAAGCAGAATTTTTTATTTAAAATTCGAAAATAGAAAGTAAAAAATAAAAAATTCTGAAAATTCTGAAAAATTTAAAAAATCTGAAAAAATCAAAACCTTATGCTAATTCTAACCCAAAAAGTTTTATCGAGGCTTAACTGTATTCACATTTTGGGTTATAATTAGAATAAAGTTCCGATTTTTCAGATTTTTTATATTTTCCTGAATTTTCAGATTTTTTATTTTTTACTTTTTATTTTCGAATTTTAACTACAAAATTCTGATTTTTAATATTATTCCATATATTTTTTTCTTAAAAAATAAAAGTTCCGATTTTTTGTCATATTTTATAAATTTTCCAGATTTATTTTTTATTTTTTATTTTTTATTTTTGAATTTTAAATAAAATATCTGATTTTTAATATTATTGTTTCAGAAAAAAATTTCTTAAAAAATAAAAATTCCATTTTTTTTTTGATTTTTTAAATTTTGCAGAATTTTCAGAATTTCTTTATTTTTTTCAGATTTTTTAGATTTTCCAGAATTTTCAGTTTTTTTTTTACTTTTGATTTTTCTGACGAAAATTCTTAACGCCGTCCACACAATTTGTGCGATTTCAAAATTTTTGAAAGGTTTTGGTGTCGGATGAAAAAAGTGTTTACCATAATAGTGTAGTTCCAACACCAGATTAAAATTTCCATTAAAAAAGTATTTTAAATAAAAAATTCTGTTTTTTAATATTATTCCATATATTTTTTTCTTACAAAAATAAAAGTTTCGATTTTTTTGTATATTTTTTAAATTTTTCAGATTTTTTTTTTACTTTTTATTTTTGAATTTTAAATAAAAAATTATGTTTTTTAATATTATTATTCCAGATAATTTTTTATTAAAAAATAAAAGTTCCGATTTTTTTCTATTTTTTAGAAGTTCCAATAAAAATTCTGAATTTTCTTAAAATTTTTTTTTACTCAAACATAAACATAAAAAATGATGAAATGCTGAAAATTGAAAAAAATTAAAAAATACACTATTATGGTAAATATTTTTAGAACTACACTATTATGGTAAATACTTTTTTCAATAACACTAGTTTGGTCAAAAACTCCTTAATAACCCACCCCGTGATAATTTGAGGATCTTTTTCTGGAAAAACCATGGTGTCACATCCTACTGTTTTTTTTTTTCTTGCAATTTCCGCCACGCAAGGAAACCAAGATTATTGTACTTTTTTTTTTTTTTGATATTAGGTGATCCCAGTTTAGCCGGACTAATCCTAGTCCCTCAATGAACCCACTCTTAACTCATTGACAAAGTAAATCGCGAGTCGCTCGAGCAATTCCAGGATTCCCAATGCCTTTTCTGTACACTTCTGCGCACAATCGCCTCGATCGATTAAGCTACGGTGCTCCCAAAGATTCCGATTAAGGAGAACCACGATTAGTCGGCCTCCGGGTTCCAGAAGGAAATACTCCCACACGCCGCTGACGCGAGATTAAACATTGATTAGCGGTCGATCTAAATTTGGAGCTAGAGAATCATAAAGAGAAAAACTTCCTCTTTCACCTCCTTGGTGAGGTTAGAACCCAAGACCTCTCCTAAAGGAGTGTCTTGGAAGTAGGCGTCCTACCACTGGACCACCAACCCTTCCCCACCAAGATTATTGTACTAATATATTTATTCTGTGAATATAATTAATATGTATAGGGATATATTTATTCTGTGTATTTTTTTAAAACCCCATTGTTGTAAACTAAAGAGGGTTGAAGTTTAAATAAAAAATTGGATGATTTATCATTTTATGATTCACATTGTCTTCAAATATTTAATAATTGTACATAAAAATGTGGTATATTTGATTATGCATTTCCATATTCAGTGGTCTGGATTAAATTTTTACATACGGCGAGAGAAAAAAATCTCTCTCTATATAGCTACATTTGTAAATTTTTAGTGTTATTTTGTATAATAAAATAGATAAAATTTTCGTATTGATATTTCATTCTGATAACTTAGTAGCAGACATATTATAGTGATGTAATAATAGTAAAACTGAAAAAAAAAAATACATAGTTTTTTTTAGAATGAATGTTTAATAATTAATTAACTCGCACCATTTAATATAGATTGAAATCTATGAATTAAATAGATGAGCCGACTCGAACATGTTCATACTTTTCTTTGTCGTTTACAAATTGACATATTACCAAGAAATTGTAAAGTTCCAAATGAAAATAATTGATGTTTCATGCTAAAAAAACGTTTCCAGCTATGTTGCACAGGTGCGGGGCAGGTGCGGGTGCGGGCAGATACGGGTGCGGGGATACGGTTTTTTGAAAATATTAGGGTGCGATACGGCAAGGATACGTCTTTTTATTTTATATTTTATTATATATAACACTTGTTAAATATAAAAAACAACAATTCAAATATCACCATAAAACCAATTCAAATACATAAAACAAGTCATACAAAAAATAATTCAAAATTGCTTTGAGGAGCGGAGCTTTCTGATGCTGTTCGTGAATGCTGCTAAAGGTAAAAGTAATTACTTATTAAATAATTTACTTTTTATATTTTAGTTTATTTGATTTACTTTTTAAAAATTACAAAAAAACAGTAAAAAAAAAATCATCCACGCCCCCTCCACGCACCGGATACGCGTATCCTTGCACAGGATACGCGAGTCCGTTTTTTTTTTTTTTTTTTTTGCACGGATTCGCCATGTGGGGAATCCTCAATCCCGCGAATCGCACCCGCCCGCACTTACGCAAGATCCGACATCGCATACCTGGCCACTTTGAAGAATCCGTGCATCATAGGTTTCCAGTATAGGCATGGCCCATCGATATACATAATGTTCTCTCCAAAAATATCAAAAAAGAAAAAAAAATCGAAATTTCTTATACAATCGAGTTTACTTAATTAAAAATATCAATCACAATGAAAAGTATGTCAAATAATATAGCTGTGCAAATATCGATATAGTATTTTTTATAATTACGTAAAAATAAAGGTATTTTAATTTTGATTTGGGCCATAGTCTATGTTATGAGCACACGGATCTATGGAATGTCAAGAAAAGATTTACTTACTTGAGAAATTAAAACAAAGTTCACATAACTGAATCATCAAAACCTATAATAATTTTATACCTTGTAATGATTTATCATCCTATTTGTTGCAACTAGAAAGTGAAAATGCACTATTTATTTATTAATTTAATTATTAAGTTGTGGATAAACTTTTTATTCTTACACACCTCAAAAAATATTATCACAACTTTTTGGATCACATTAGAAAAACCATAGCCCAGTTATTACAAATGGGCTGAGAAACATGTATATGTTTTACAGCCCAACTGTAATGGACTTGTAAATAAAACACGAGTCTTATAAAAGTAAAACCCGAGTCTTTGTATCGACATACCTTATTGCTAGTATTTTTTTTTCAAGAAACCGCCAATATCTGTTAGATACTTAACAAATAAAGTTTGTTATATAAAAAAGTCGTAAATATTAAGAAGTTCAAGGTGTGTTTTGTAAGTTGTGTTTTTTCTTTTTTTTTTTTCCTTTTTTTTACTATTAATAGTACGGAGTAATATTTCGCTATTTTGCTTGTATTTATCCAACGAAAAATGATACAATCACAACCGTTGTAACGGTTGTGTTTGTTTTGAACCATTGATGATGTGGGTGGTGGGGTAGGTGATGGAATAAATAATGAATTTAGTGATAAATGTATGGTGAGATGATGTGTTGTAAAGTTTGGTTGTGTAAATTGGTTGTGCATGTAGCATTGTTGTTATCCTATAATGCACGGATTCTTCAAAATTGGGCAGTATGCAGTATCGGATACTGCATGGGTGCGGGTGCGGGTGCGATTCGCGTGGGATTCGCACGGGATTCGCCACGTGGCGAATCCGCAAAAAAATGGCTGACTCGCGTATCCCCGGCACAGATACGCGACAGATACGCGTATCCCGTGCCGTGATACGCGAGTCCGAATTTTTATTTTCTTTTTTTTTTTTTTTATAATTTTTAAAAAGTAAATCAAATAAATTAAAATACAAAAAGTAAATCATTTAATAAGTAATTATTTTTACCTTTAGCAGATTCACGGACAACATTAGAAAATTTCCATTCAAAGCCATTTTGAATTGTTTTTGTATGACTTGTTTTATGTATTTGAATTAATTTTATGGTGATATTTGAATTGTTGTTTTTTATATTTAACAAGTGTTATATATAATAAAATATAAAATAAACAGACGTATCCTTGCCGTATCGCACCCTAACATTTTCAAAAAACCGTATCCCCGCACCCGTATCTGCCCGCACCCGCACCCGCCCCCCTGCACCTGTGCAACATAGTTGTTATCCAACATTCCAAATTTCCAACGTACTGTTTTTGTGACAATATATTGCTGGTTTGATACTGGGCCTGAAAAGGGCAAAAAATGGGCTCAACATTAAAGATTAAACCCAGAAGCGGGAGCCAATGAGGTTGCAGCGAATCAAAACGACAGCGCAGGCGTCGTTTAATGACGTTGCGTTATATATATAGTAATATTAGATAATTTGAACTAATTTTAGTAGTTTTTGTTCTCAACTACTTATCTCCTAAATTTTGCAAATCATGTTCTTTGTCACGAATAAGCCTAATTAAATACAAATACAAATCCTACAAATTTGCTTTTGTGCATTAAGAAAGTACCCTTCAAATATTTATTTATCTATTTACCATGCAGAAAATCGAGCAAATTTCAGAAAATTTAGGCTTTTTTGTAGATTAGAACAATTTCGAAGTGTTGACAATATATATAAAAATATGGGGGACCCATTAAGCTAAAATCACAATTAGTAATTTAAACAAATCTCCAAAATAAAGTAATTGTTTCTTACCCAAAATAAAAATATCCATAGGCCATAATAAATTAATAATACGGCAAAACTGTTAAATTTGCAGTTATTTCTATTTTTATTTTATTTTTTCACATGAGAAATCCGTAGTTATTATTAGAGGACACCAATTAATACGGCAAAACTGTTAAATTTGCAGTTACAATTCTGCCAAAGAAGTTGGAAGAATGTGGATGAGGTGAATATGTATTATGATTGTCGATACATTTCTGCATGTGAAGCTGGTTGGAGATTATTTGGATATGAAATTCAGTATAGGAAACCTGCTGTTGAGAGATTAAGTTTTCATTTACCTGGAGAACATAGTGTGGTTCTTTTAGAATCAGAGACACTCGAATCGGTTATGCAAAAAAAAAAAACATTAATAAGAGCATGTTTTTGGCTTGGTTTGTTGCAAACAAAGTGTTGGGTATCGGGTTGTACAATGGTTAAAGATAGGATCGATAATTCAAGCGGATTAACGAATATAACTATTACAATTATATTCAACGGGAAAGGGA
Source organism: Orobanche coerulescens (assembly GCA_033398695.1). Lineage (NCBI taxonomy): Eukaryota > Viridiplantae > Streptophyta > Magnoliopsida > Lamiales > Orobanchaceae > Orobanche > Orobanche coerulescens. The sequence goes on from CM065816.1 coordinate 31,629,228, forward strand.
TTAAGGATTACAGGCCAACTAATGAACCTATAAAAACAATATAATTATTGAAATAAATCCCAAGAACAAGCTGACCCCAAAAAATGAATTCGATCGTCCAGGACTAATCTGTAAATCACAAAGATTCGTTTAAGTTAGCCGAGATAACGATAATACCGATCGAAATACACCAAGTAATAAGAATGCAGTATATATAGTTATATATATAACAGATATATATATATATATACTATATATATGTATATGGTATAATACGAAACTGCAGTATATATATATATATATAGGGATAGGTTCAGGTAGGAAAGCTATTTTCCGTAAGAAATAAGAATGATTCTGGGCCCTTGATCTTTGGTGATTAATGGCTGCGATTTGTGCACGTTGTGCTAAAGAGTTAAGCACAAGTGTCTACTGTGGGATATTTTTGAGGGTATATTTTTGTAATTATACAGATTTTATGTTTGGTATTTCCTACAATCATGGGATTTCATATCCCACTTCTTATCTCTTCCCAAATTTTAGCACCTTTGAGAATATTGTTTTGATAATTATTGTGATGTCATTTGTGTGATAGTTAGCACTTAAATCTGTAAAATTTTGCATTGTTAATACATTTTATTTCTGTTAATATTTTAATAGTAGAGTTTAGCATTAAAATGTTATTTGTATTAGCACATTTAATAGGTAATACTAGCATATATGGTATGTAATGCTTGCATAGGAGTTTATGGGATTTACAAATGGAGTCTTATTGTATTTATTGTATTTTTTTAGTAAATGACGCGAAAATCATTTTGTACCTATACTTGAAAACGAGTATGATTATTTATCTTCCAAAAAAATAAAGCACAACACATTGTATCAAAATTGATCAGTATTGTACACAATAAAGCATAACAAAAAAATCACATAATTGGAATATAACTTAATCGCACTGCTTTCCAATTTGCAAGACACACAAAACAAATGGTTAGCACAACAGTTCCGATTTTTAAAAATAAATATCAAATATAAAAAAAAGATAATGTTAGTTTTTAAAAAAATAAAAATAAATACACCAAAAATATAAAATATTTGAACGGCTAAAAAATATGAAATCCCATAAAAAAATAGATATTAACCTAAAATATGAAATCCCATGAATATAAGAACTTCCCATGATTTTAGTAACTTCCCATAAGATAAATTAATCAAATTACATTGGTACCCTCAATAATTAAATTCGTTAGCACTCTTAGTTTCCCGTGTTAGCACACCAGAACGAAATCTGAGTCATTAATCTCCAAGAATTAATGGCTCACAATCATTCCTATTTCTTACACTTATATCATTTCACTCCATAACCCACCCCTATATATATATATATAGATAAATACGAAACTGCAGTATATATATAGATATATATATAACAAATATATATATAATAATATATATATATAATACGGAAAAAACGGAAGAAAAATAAGGGACAAGAAACCCCCTTTGTGAAAGTGATCTTTAGTCTCAGATCTTCCGAACCCTTTGCAATTTGACACCAAGAATGGTCGATTCCACGAAGGACGAGCGCCGAACCACCGCCGGCCGGCACACAGCCCCGGTAGCACCTTCCTAAACCCAGAAAACCTCAGAAATCTCAGAAACCAAACCCGATCTCCCTCAAAGATATCACACACAGATATCACTCTCGATTTCACTCGGATTCTCAAGGCACAAAACTTTTTTCTCTTCTTGGTGTGGTAAACTCTCTTCCCCAGTGAAGTCTTAAATACCCACAAGGATGGAATCGGTCACGGGATTCCATAGACATATTCAAGAGCTCACGGGGGAGAGGAGGTAGTGAGAATCGGGAGCAAAAACGCGGCGGGGTGAAGTTGACCGAGGTAGGTGAACTCACGGGAGAGGAGAAGAAAAGATACGGGTGAGAGAGATGGAGGCGCAGAGAAGAAATGAGGGAGTAGGGTTAGGTTTAGGTATTTAAAGGGAGATCGGACGGTCCAGATTAGGAGTAGGAATTAAGTCTGGATCGGACGGTTCCAATTAAAGGGCTGCCACGGGCTGGGCCAGCACTGCATGGGCCATATGGAGATCTATAGTTCTGGGCCAAGTTGGGCCAAAATAATAACATTTCTCCACCTTTTGGGACAACCAGTCAAATTGCATTTTCGGGTTTCGGATAAGACTCATCATCGCCTATCTCCGGGGTTACCTGCACATACACAAAGTAAATAAGGTAAACGAATTCACAAAGAAGACTAACTCACAAAGAGATCCCCCTAAAGAACACAAAGTTCAAAAATTTATTCGACCGAATCAAAATTCAGTCTTTTTAAACAAGATTTAAATTTCTCGACGGGTAAATACTTAGTACCCATATCTGGAGGATTAAATTGGGAGGGTATTTTTTCAATATAGATTATACGTTTAGCAACAACATCTCGTATGAAATGGAAACGAACATCAATATGTTTTGTTCTATCATGAAAAACTGGATTCTTGCACAGTTGAATACCGGATTGACTATCCGAAAAAACTTCGACTTTATCCTTTAGAAAACCGATTTCTGATAATAGTCCTTTTAACCATATAGCTTCTTTTAATGCTTCTGTTATAGCAACATACTCAGATTCTGTAGTGGATAAAGCAACTATAGGTTGTAATTGAGACTTTCAACTAATTGGTGTGCCACACAAAGTAAACACATAGGAAGTAGTAGACTTACGGTTATCACGATTAGAAGCATAATTAGAATCCACGTATCCAACCAATTTTACACCTTGCTGGTGTCGAGAAAATTTAAGACCATACCTGGTTGAGACCTTCAAGTACCTTAAGAGCCATTTGACGGCTTGCCAATGGTAAACCTCTGGGTTAGCCATATAACGACTAAGACAACTCACAGCATAAGCTATGTCAGGTCTTGTGCTGACCATTAGGTACATGACCGAGCCAATGGCATTTGAGTAAGGTACTTTTTTCATATAATTGATATCATCCTCAGTTTTCGGGGATTGATCTTTACTTAACAGGAAATGACCAGCTAGAGACACAGAGGTTGATTTAGACTGACTCATAGAAAATTTGGATATAATTTTCTGCACATAGGAATCTTGGTTTAAAACAATGGTGGAGTTTTTCCTATCACGAAAGATATTCATCCCAAGAATGCGCTTAGCATCACCAAGGTGTTTCATGTCAAACTTCGCACTTAAGCATTTAATGACATGATCAACTGTTTTCACACAAGGGCTCACCAAGAGCATATCGTCAACATATATGAGTAAGAAAACAGGATTTTTGGAATCAGTTTTGTAATACAAGCAATGATCATAATTACTCCTTGAAAATTTAAGTGAGAGCATGTATTCATCAAACTTCTTATTCCATTGTCTAGGTGATTTTTTAAACCATAAATTGATTTTTTAAGCAAGCAAACATGATTAGGGAACTTAGGATCATTAAAGCCTTTAGGTTGACTCATATAAAGCTTTTCTTCAAGTTCACCATGTAAAAAGGCGGTTTTGACATCTAATTGTTTTAGTTTCCAATCAAATTGAGCAACAAGAGCAAGCATGATACGCACAGTAGTAAACTTTCAGTGTAGTCAATACCTTCTTTCTGGGTGAAACCCTTAGCAACGAGTCTAGCTTTGAATCTGACCGACTCATTTTCTTCCTTAACTTTGAAAAGCCATTTACAGTCAACCACCGAACAGTTAGGCGGTCGGGGCACAAGAGCCCAAGTTTCATTTGAGTGCAATGAAGTCATTTCTTCATTCATTGCAAAAAGCCACTGTTCTGAGTGTTCAGATTTCAAAGCTTCATCATATATTTTGGGTTCACAATTATCAATAGATTCAAACATATTGAATGCATATGATGCCATATGATAATCATTCAAGTGAGAAGGTCTTCTGATTTCTCTCCTAGGCCTATCTCGAGCAAGTTGATAATCATGCGAATTATCTTCAAGAACTTATTATGTTTCATCATGCACATCAGCATTATCAAGATTATCAAGAATAGTTTCTGTTTGCACATTATCCATATTATCTAAAGAAATGTGAAGCTCCACCTCATTAGGAGCAGGGGGGTTTTCCGGATCCGGTAAAAGGCAAGGAAATTCATTTTCGTTGAAAACAATATCACGACTAATAATGGTTTTGAAACCGGGTTGGCCTTTCAGCCAAACCCTATAGCCTTTTACCCCTTCCGGGTATCCCAGAAACACACATCTCACAGAACGAGGCTCAAGCTTATCATTTTTATGATGCACATAAGCAGAGCAGCCAAATACACGAAGATTAGAAAAATCAATAGATCGACCAGACCAAACACATTCAGGGTAATTACCATTCAACGGCACAGAGGGAGATCTATTTATCAAATAAGCAGTAGTAAGTAAAGCCTCACCCCAGAACTTTTTCGAGAGCCCAGACATAGCCAACATGCTTCTGACCCTTTTCTAGCAAGGTTCTATTCATTCGTTCAGCCACCCCATTCTGTTAGGGTGAATAAGGGACAGACTTATGTCTCTGAATACCAGATTGAGCACAAAGCTCATCAAACATTTGATTGCAGAAGTCAAGGCCATTGTCGGTCCTTAAGATTTTAATTTTCTTCCCAGTTTGATTTTCAATCAACGTTTTCCAATTTTTGAATTTCTCAAATACATCAGATTTGTTTTTCAGAAGGAACACAAAGACCTTACGGGAATAATCATCAATCACAGATAGAAAATATCTATTTCCACCGTGTGTGGGTTCACTAGATGGCCCCCACACATCAGCATGCAAATAATGCAAAGTGTCATAATTAGTAGGAGTTCTAGGGGGATGGGGATTTGGAAACTTAACACGATGTTGTTTACCTACCACACAGGAGTCGCAAAACGGCACAGAGGACAATTTATCTTTCCCAAACACCCCTTGTTTTTGCAAAATTTCCAGACCCTTATCACTGATGTGGCCTAGACGTTTATGCCACAGATCTGTTGAGTCACCTTGGACAGCATTCACAAAAGAATCATATTTTGCAATTTTCACATAGAGGTTATTCCGTTTTATTGCTTTGAAAACTAACAAGTTTCCTTTAAAGATTTTCAAAATCCCATTACCCCACTTACCTTCATACCCCTCATCATCAAGGGTACCACAAGAAACAAGATTGTGATACAAATCAGGAACATGCCTCACGTTCTTTAAAGTTAACAAATAACCAGAGTCACATCTTATCTGAATATCTCCTAAACCACGAACTTGACACTTTTTCTCATTAGCCATAGAGACAGACCAATTTGTCACTTCTCTATATTCAGAAAATAGCCTTTTGAAAGGCGACATATGAAACGTACAAGCGGAATCAACAAGCCACTCATTTTCACACAAAGTGAGAGTACGCACAGTATTAGCTTGTTCACAAATTTCAGAAACCATGAAAATTTCATCTTCACGGCCATTTTTAGCCACAAGGTTGGCATTATCGTTTTGATAATTTTTCTTAGGTTTAGTGCACTCATGAATGTAATGACCAGATTCACCACAATTATAGCACTTACGGTTCTTAGGTCGAGACTTTGACCTACTCTTCAATTTGCCCTTCTTCTTTTCAGAAAAATTACTCTGTAGATTTTGACTTGATGAAGGTTTCAGTTTTCGAAAGCGGTTTTGAGGTTTTCCCCTCACAAAATTAACCTCACTTAGAGATTTATTCCCCTTATTGTTTTTCAAATCCAATTCTTTACTTTTCAAACCGTTTATAACAGTATCAAGAGTTACTTTGTCTCTGCCGTACTTAATAGCAGACTTAACATCACTGTAAGAATCAGGGATGGCATTTAAAAGAACAATAGGGGTGCATTCATCAATATTTTTATCACCGGTTTGTTTGATATCCTGGATTAATTTTGTAAAAGTGTCGAGGTTATCATTTATATCTTTTAAAATATCAAGTTTGAACCGGAAAATTTTTTCAAGTAAAAACAGTTTGTTAGGCAAGGAAGTTTCAGTATAAGTTTCTTCCAATTTTTCCCATAAAGCCTGAGCTGTATCATGTTTACCGATTTTCCGAATTACAGAATCGGACAGATTTAAGATAATTGATGAATACGCAAACTCACCTGCCTCGGCCTTTTTATCGGCAGCAGTGTTGTCAGAAAAAGATTGATCAATTGCATTGAAAATTTTTTGTTGAATTAGAATGCCCTTCATTTTTTGTTGCCAAATTTGAAAATCTCCTTTACCATCAAAAGGTGCAATGTTAAAGACAGAGAAAGATCCCATTGTAACACACAATATAAGGTAATCACAAAAACAACCGCAAATCACACAGAAAAGAAAGCACACAGTTGATGAGAATCAAAATTCAGGGACTCGATTTGATTTTTTGAGATTAAAACCCGTTTAAATTAAAACTGGGATCCTCAAGCTCTTGACAAAGATCCGAGGGACACTTTCGGTCCTGGCAGTGCAAGATTAGTGCTGTTTTGGATTTTAAGGTTTTAATTCGTTTGAGTTTTAATTAATAAAGGAAACAAGAGTCGCCCGAAAACTGAATCCAACCAGATAACACATAAATAGGCCGCGACAAGCAAACCGATAAAAATAGTATAAGGACAGCAATTTGACAATAGAACCGAAACTAGAAGCAATAATAAAAGAGAGGTTCAAGCCGATATACCTGAGTGGAAACCCGGATGGGTAATTCCGTATCACCACAAAGCCAAAGAACCCGACACCCGACAAAACGGTCTCCGATACCACTGTTGGGTATCGGGTTGTACAATGGCTAAAGACATGATCGATAATTCAAGCGGATTAACGAATATAACTATTACAATTATATTCAACGGGAAATGGATTAAGGATTACCGGCCAACTAATGAACCTATAAAAACAATATAATTATTGAAATAAATCCCAAGAACAAGCTGACCCCAAAAAAGGTATTCGATCGTCCAGGACTAATCTGTAAATCACAAAGATTCGTTTAAGTTAGCCGAGATAACGATAATACCGATCGAAATACACCAAGTAATAAGAATGCAGTATATATAGTTATATATATAATAGATATATATACTATATATGTATATGGTATAATACGAAACTGCAGTATATATATATAACAAATATATATAATATATATATATAGATAAATACGAAACTGCAGTATATATATAGATATATATAACAAATATATATATAATATATATATATAATACGGAAAAACGGAAGAAAAATAAGGGACAAGAAACCCCCTTTGTGAAAGTGATCTTTAGGCTCAGATCTTCCGAACCCTTTGCAATTTGACACCAAGAATGGTCGATTCCACGAAGGACGAACGCCGAACCACCGCCGACCGGCACACAGCCCCGGTAGCACCTTCCTAAACCCAGAAAACCTCAGAAATCTCATAAACCAAACCCGATCTCCCTCAAAGATATCACACACAGATATCACTCTCGATTTCACTCGGATTCTCAAGGCACAAAACGTTTTTCTCTTCTTGGTGTGGTAAACTCCCTTCCCCAGTGAAGTCTTAAATACCCACAAGGATGGAATCGGTCACGGGATTCCATATACATATTCAAGAGCTCACGGGGGAGAGGAGGTAGTGAGAATCGGGAGCAAAAACGCGGTGGGGTGAAGTTGACCGAGGTAGGTGAACTCACGAGAGAGGAGAAGAAAATAGACGGGTGAGAGAGATGGAGGCGCAGAGAAGAAATGGGGGAGTAGGGTTAGGTTTAGGTATTTAAAGGGAGATCGGACGGTCCAGATTAGGAGTAGGAATTAAGTCTGGATCGGACGGCTCCAATTAAAGGGCTGCCACGGGCTGGGCCAGCACTGCATGGGCCAGATGGAGATCTATAGTTCTGGGCCAAGTTGGGCCAAAATAATAACACAATGATTACCCTGATGTTGAGAATATGGCTCTTGTGGAAATTGAGAAGTGTTTGAGTAATTATGGTAGAAGTTTGCGCGAATTTATATCCATGCCATATCCATCTGTTGAGTTCTTTGAATTGACTCATAACAAATTAATCACCGATGAACTATCATATGATCGAGAAAGATTATTTAAAGAGCATGAAGAGTGTATCTCCAAATTTATAGGTGAGCAACATCATGTTTATGATTCTATAATGACTTCCGTTAATTCTGGTGGTGGTGGAGTGTTTTTTGTATATGGATATGGAGGTACCGGAAAGACTTTTATTTGGAAGTCATTATCTGCTGGAAGTCGTTGCAAAGGAGATATTGTCTTGAATGTTGCTTCCAGTGGTATTGCTTCATTGTTGTTTTCCTCCATAAATAACTCATGTGCTTCTCAAGTTTCACCACGACTTGCAACAATAGCCATACTATTTGCGACATTCGATGCAGTAGAAGCATATTGTTGATATAGTTGTTTCACAATCTTCATGAACTTTTCTGTTTCAGCTTCATACACGAGCTCACCATGAAACTTCCTCATGTAAAATTCTATGATCTTTTTCTTAAATCTAGGATCAAGAAAACTAGCCACAGCAAGAGCAACATTAGACTTCTTCCAGTATTTATCAAACTTGACAGTCATAGATATTGCCATTGTCTTAATGGTGATATCATCGCTAACACCCCACTCGCCTAGTAGAAGCTTAATCTCACAAAATTTCCGGTAAAATAGATTTGCAGTAGGATACAACGTACCAGACAATAGCTCAGTAATGTCATTGAATTTCTTCAAGCATTTGCAAAGAGATAAAGCACCACCCCATTCTTCATTTGATTGTGCAATGTTCTCATACCTTCTGCGCTCCAAGACAAGAAGCCTATTAAAAGCATTCTTGTAATACAAAGCATCCTTCAGCATGAGATAAGTGGAGTTCCACCTCGTAGCTACATCCAGCGCAACACCCTTTTTTGTATCCAATTGACATTCAGTCGCACATTTCTTAAACTCCTCCCCACTGCAACGGAGAGTTCTTTATAGCTACAACAAAAGCTCGAATATTCTTGATTGTACTTGCAATTGCCGCTAGACCATCTATAGCAACAAGATTGAGTATGTGATTAGCACATCTTACATGAAAAAACAGACCATCACAAACGAGGGGGCATATTTTTCCAAGCCCGGTAATAACCTCCTTAACACAAACTTCATTTGCAGATACATTGTCAAGAGTTAGAGAAAACAACTTCTTCTCAATAAACCATCTCACAACACTAGCAATGAAAGTATCTGACAACTTGGCACCTATATGTCGTCCTTCTACATGCATGAATTTGATAATTCTCTTCTTGAATGTGCCAATCTTCATCAATCCAGTGTACAGTGACACACATGTACCCTTTGTTTTGATTTGATGTCCACATGTCCATAGTTGTGCTACAACAACATTTCACGGTTTTGAAAGATTCATACAACTTTTCTTTTTCTTGTGTAAAAATGTCCATTAATTCTTTCCTAACAGTGATGCGGCTCTTCATTGGAAAGCTTGGATGCAAGGACTTGATGAACTCAACAAAATATTCATGCTCGACAATATTAAAAGGGTATTCGTGCATGATTATTGCCAAATGAAATTTTCTCATGCTAGCTTCTTGATCATACCTGTAAGGTTCAACAGTAGTGACACTATCTTTCTTTTCAATTTTCAACAGTTGACCCACCACAATATTATGTTTGTTCTTCAAATGGTTCCAGAACACCTTTGTGCCATTTGAACTATCGCATCTAGCTTTGTATTTGCATCTGTTGCAATGTGCCCAAAGTATCACTGTATGCTTACCATTCACCTCAACAGTCTCTTTGTTCTTAGTGAAGTGCATCCAGACCCCTTATGTCGTTCTTTTATGTCTCTTTGTTTCAGGCTCGTCATCCGTTTCTTTTGTAACCACATCAACATCAACAGTTTCTCTAGAAGCACTGTGGGAGAGTAAAATGAAATGGCAAGTCAGAATATCAATAAGCATTATTTTTATAGTTCACCAGGGGATTTTGTCCCTCACCGAAAATTAGGATTTCATCATTCCTGCCTCCAGGCATTAAAATCATGACCAAATAAAAAATGTCTATAAAAAACAAGAGAATTTATTATATAATAAACAAAATAAAACTATCATATAAAATAATTCTCAGTAATTTACTTGAAAATATTTTTTCTGAAGAATAGCGGAAATAGTATCTATATTTTAAAGAAAAATAGATACTCATAAAAAATAAAATAAAATAATCTAAAAATATGTCTCCCATTTTCAAGCTCAGATACATTTACAGAATGCACTTTTTGGATGAATAGAATCCTGATGGGGTAAATTGGGGATAATCTCATAAGGAAAACCCTAATAAGAATCCCACGAAAAATACACACACAAAACCCCACTCAAATATTTGCAGAAATAAACCCCACTTAAATATTTGCATAAATAAACCCGAATCAGATTTCAATTGAAGAAGAAACTAAAAAGATCTCAATTAAAAAAACCAAACTAACCTAATTCGTTCGATTTGGAGGTCGTCGCTTGTGTTGGGGATGGGCAATGGAGCAAGATGCCGAGCATCATGACTATGGTTGGGTGGTTCGCCGGCGGTGGGATCGAGAGGGGAAGGCGACGACGATGCATCATCTTGTTGAGCCATATTCTCTCTGCAATTGTGAACGAGAGGTAGAGGAGAATTAATGGACTGAAGAGGGATAGAGAGAGAGAGAGGGGTAGAGCCGTAGAGGGAAAGAGAGAGAGAGAGAGAGAATCGGAGAGATAGAACGGGCTGATGTCGATAGAGACAGTGAGAGATTGAAAGAATTTTAGGGTTTGTAAATGTAAAGTATTTTTTGTTTTATTAATTATTAATTAAAATAAAGATATTATAAAAATAATTAAATAAAATTGGATATCCGGATTTGTAATCCGAGAAATATCCGGTAAAATATGGGAAAATTCGAATACGGGCGGATAGTACATAATCCGAATCCGATCCTGTATCCGAATTTTACTATCCGAATCCGATCCCGTATCCGCTCGGATACTAAATTTTCTTCCCGAATTCGAATCCTACCGGATACGGCTCCGGATCGGGCGAGAAATATCCGCCCGAATTTCACCCCTAATTTATAGCACGATCCTTGATCTTCCTTCATAGCCGTTGCACTACTGTAACAAATCCGTCCTTTGGAGAGTGGACTTCTTTATTTATCTTATCAATCCGTTGCAGGGCTTGATTCCCTTTCCAAATCCGACCGTTAAAAGACTTTCTTCGATTTAGCGCTGTTATTCTTTGATTAGAATAAGTATAAGCGCGGATCTTGATGAATATTTAATTCCTTGCTTTCCGGGAATCTTTCAAGTTTGTCTTCTACGTCCGCATGTGATTTTCCGTGAATGTTGACTTTCAACGATTGCTGACGTGGACTTAGTATCTTGGCTGAACTAAGAACTGTCTGATTTTCTTGGTCAAACCTGTCTGAAGTGCAGTCAACCTTCTCTGGTGTAAAGTTCTTTGAAGTGAAGTCCTCTGCTCTCTGACTTGAACTTCTCTGGAAATAAAGTTCCCTGATCTAATGATCTCTGCTTCTGGACTTCTCTGCTCTGATCTGAACTTCTCTGCTCTGAAGTTCTCTGCCTTGAAGTTCTCTGACTTGAAGTTCTCTCACTTGAACTTCTCTGCCTTGGACTTCTCTGAGATAAAGTCCTCTGATCTGGAATGAACTTCCCTGATCTTCTCTTATCTGAACTTCTTTGAAATAAAGTTCTCTGTTTTGTACTTAGTCGATTTTACAACTGATCAATAATACTAAGCCTAAAAACTTAAAAGGCCTATAGAAGATACTCATTTGGTTCTTCTTTATATTTTGTCTAAGTACTTTAAACATACATTTGAATAATGAATCAATACAGGATGACATCATCAAAATCTAATAAGTATTCCTAACACTCTGTACCGAAAAGACGGAAACAATCGAGCATCTATTCTGCAATGTAGTAAGGTGTGGGTGTTGTGGTGTAGTTGTTTGGGTTGGATCGGGATGAAATCCTCTCTGAGCAACAATGTTTCTGGAAACTTTATGCAATTCTGCTCATTAGCAAGTGAAAAAATGAAGAGAGCAATTCTGGTCTTGATTTGGGTGGCAACCGTTTGGATGGTTTGGAATAAAAGAAACGATTTGCTGTTCAATAATAAGGAATGGGATCATGGTAAAATTCTGGGGGAAATAAAGGCTTGTACCTGGAGCTGGAACAAGGGGAGGAGTGGTCCGAATGAGCTGATCACAAACTTTAGAGAATGGAGCGAAAATCCAATTGCTGTGTGATTGTTTTGTCTGTGCGCTGGTGCTTGCCTTGATATAGCATATTTAGGGGTGCTGTGTTGTGCTTGTTTTGTTGTTTGTTGTTTACTTTTCATTGGGTATGTATATGTTTGCTGCAGGCATGGCTTATGCCTCGTTTTTAATAAAATCCTTTTTCTTTTTCAAAAAAAAATATATTTGTGACTCTGTGTCATATCGTAGGTTTTGATCATCGAGATTAACATGGTTCTGGGGATGACACCTTCCACAGTCCTAATTCATCAGGTAATCTTGATTAATTTCTTCCATTATATGTTTGTCAAGTGATAATTAGGAGTTGAGAGATTAATTATGGTGTGGTGTTTTGTAGGCATTGACAGAGAAGCCTCCCATGTATCCTCACAGTTTCTTTCGGACACTGCTGGATTTAGCATCTCAGAGATCTCCTCTCTAAATTCTTGTCTAATTATCTTGTCTCAAACACCAACTTCTCTTGTCGGATTTCTTGGCTTTATTTTTCATTTTTTGTGTAGCCTTTATCAAATTATTACAATCACACAATTGTGTAAGTTTGAAATTTATCTTTGATTTACAATTTTAAACAAAGGTTGTGAATTGTGATATTTAATGATCACTATTTGCTTAGGAAGTATAAGTTCTTCTATAAACATTGTCGCTTACATAATTCGAATTATTTTTTTGATCAGCAAAAGAAATTTTTTATTAAAACCCAAAACCATAGGAGGTAAAGAGATTTACCTCAACAACAAAGCAGAAAGAAAATTAAATACAATCCCATGGATTTACAAACCATTTTTGGAAATCACAAGCCCCAAAATTTTTTGAACACCTGTGTCCAAGCCAAAACCACGTTCTACTTTTCATCTCGTAAATGATCCTCCTCGAATCCCATTTGTCCACCTTAAAAAAAATCACTGCGTTCCTGCCACTCCAAATCAGCCAGACGAGACAAACCCACACACATGCACAAACTTGTTGCCACTTCTTATCTAAAAAATGATTGAAGAAGCTCAAATGAAACTTTGGTCGTCTCGAGAAAACCGCAATTATATTCAGCCACCTAAAACCTTCACCCCATATCTCTGCCACCTTCTTGCACTCGAACAAAATATGCTCCACCGTCTCCTCCTCGTCACCACAAAGCGGGCACTCCATTGAAGCCGATGTAGGCACACAATTCTGATTTTACCGTACTTTAGAAGTTCTGTCTCTAAATACACGAACTTTAATAGTGTTTTCATTTTTCAAATGGCATCTCAAAAGCTGCGGGTGTGATTAATTAGGAGTTGTAGAAGATAGGTGGATTCACTACTAGAAAAAATACTTTCTAAATCGGGTAAAATAGACATTCTACATCGGTTTTCAGGACCGATCTAGAAAGTCTGCTTTCTACATCGGTTATTTAACCGATCTAGAATGTCTATTTGAACCGATCTAGAAAGTCTTTTTTTTTCCAAAAAAATGACCCTAACCCAGCTCGGGTCCGACCCGACCATAGCCCGGCCCCGACTCGACCACAACCGGCCCGGCCCGAGACCCGATTCGAGACCAGGCCCGACCCAATCTTGAAATATCAATATATTTCAATTTGTTGTCATGAGAGTTTGAACCCTTGACCTTGTGGTTGGGGAGTGAAGTCCCAACCATTAGACTAAGGTGAATTGTTTGAAAAAATTGCATTTATATTAAATTTAAATATACTTTCTCGACTGGGATTTAAATCGGTTCTAAAATAACCGATCTAGAAAGTCCACTTTCTAGATCGGTTATTTTAGAACCGATTTAGAAAATGGTCGCATCACTTTCTAAATCGATTATTATAGAACCGATCTAAAATGTCCGATGTGAAATGGTATTTTTCTACTAGTGATTTTCAAAAGTTGGCGTGACAAAGGAGAAACTAGAAAAACTAACTCATTGTTGCGCTTACCCTTATATGCATGCATGACATGATAACCTGCAGTTTTGTTGAGGATTTGGCTTATTTTATTCTTAGAAGATTTGAGGCTTTGACTTATTTTATTTCTAGCTATAGATTAGCCCGCTCAATAATACTTTTTTTTTTAATTAGTCCTCTCTCTACCAATCCATTCTCTCTCCGAGAAAAACCTAAACATAAACAAAAACATAATCCTTTGTTAACATCGAGCATGATTAAGCACATAATAGAATGAGATAAGATTATGATTTAAGCTCAAAATAGCATCTTTCACAAAGAAGACAATTTAGGAAAATCTTAGTTGTTTTCATAAATATATGAATAATAAAAGATAAAATTAATCAAAACGACCGAAAATTGATCGGATGTATCGTGGATTTGTAGGTGTTGATCATTGAGGTTAAACAATTCCTGGGATGACACCTTCCACAGTCCTAATTCATCAGGTAATCTTGATTAATACTTCCATTATATGTTTGTTAAGTCATGAAAATCACAAATATAAAGATTAATTAGAACTAAGAGTTGAATTATGGTGTGTTTTGTTGTGTAGGCATTGACAGCGAAGCCTCCCATGTATCCTCACAGTTTCTTTCGGACATTTCTGGATTTGACATCTCAAAGATCTTCTCTCTAAAATCTTCTATAATTATCTTGTCTCAAACACCAAGTTTTCTTGTCGGAATTCTTGACTTTCAATTTTCATTTTTTTTGTTTAACCTTTGTTAAGTTATTACAACTACACAAGTGTGTAAGCTTGAAGTTTATCTTTAGTTTACAACTTTAATCAAAGGCTGTGATCTTAAATGATCCCTATCTGCTTAGGAAGTATATGTAAGTGCTTCTCTAAACATTCTCTTATATTACCACACAGTCCCACAATTTATGGTAAACTCTATATCAAAAAGATTAAGCTTAGTGTTCGGTTGGATGGACTTGGCATGTAGCTTAATTTTAAGACAGTGCCACGTACGATTAGTCATATCATGAGTCTTGACTTTATCCTATGATAAAGTTAATCTTAGATAGTCTAATGTCAATACGATCTCATATATCAACCCGGTCCCGCGAGCTTTTAAAGAGAGTTGTATGAGTAATAAATGTTTCACAGAAAGAAAATGCCCCAACCTCAAAATGGCATCGTTCACCGTCGGCAGAAAGTGTTCACATAGAAGACGAGTCCTTTGGCCCTCTCAATAATACTCTTTTTTGATTATATCCATCTCTTGAAAAAGCGTTCTAGCTATAGTTTATATATCCACTGAACAAACTTTAGCCCGCTCAATAATACTCTTTTTTAATTAGTCCATCTATCTCTACCAATCCATTCTCTCTCCGAGAAAAACATAAACATAAACAAAAACATTATCTTTTGTTAACATTTCAACGTGGACGACATCGTTCTGAACATGATTAAGCACATCATAGAATGAGATAAGATTATGATTTAAGCTCAAAATAACATCGTTCACGTCGCCAGAAAGCGTTCACATAGAAGACAAATTTAGGGAAGTCTTAATTGCAAAACTTAAAAGAATTTCATAAATAAATTAATAATAAAACGATAAAATGAATCAAAACGACCGAACATCCTCGTCCATGTCGACGAGCAAGGTTTTGAGCGGAAGAAAGCTCGGGGTATAGGCGGTTGAACGAGGATAATCATATTTAAATCCCAATCTCCTATGATTGCTCTCGAGGTGTAAACGTGTAATCCTCGTTCCAATACTTCTACTCGGACTCGTGCAGTAGTAATATATGGTGTTGTCGATTCCAATTTCTATTCCTATAATCATCTCATTCCAATTTCTATTCCTATAATCTTCCAACACTTTGATTGGAAAAAGATGACCATAGCCAACACCATGTTGATCAATCACAACTTTCTTACTCCAATCTCCTTGTCGTCTCATCAACCATATTTCCATCTCCTCACCGTACACGTCGCACAAACACAGACAGTCGTCTGAAACGCACAAGCTCCGGTGACGATGAGGGTTGAGGTCTCCACGGAGCGGCGGAGCGGAGAAATAGGTGAAAACTTCAGTTTCAAGATCAAAGCACGAAATCTCGGTTTGGCTCTCAGGAGGATCCAACCAGCAAAGATTCCCGCCCACAGACTCGCATTCCGTGTTCCACTTATTATACCGAAGCCCGGCCCCCGAGACCGGAATGCTCCTCCACTGTCCCATCGTTCCTAGAGTGTATACTCGGCATTCGGATTGGGAAATCCAAACCACCTTATATTGCTTACTTCTGCTCACCCCGAACCCAAAATTGTAGGTTGCATACTCTGGTGGAGGCAAAATCGTAGTTGGCATACTCACACTCATGTGGGTCCAAACCATCTTATGTTTCTTACTTCTAATCAGCTGGGTTGAAACATTGTAGTTTCCATACTCTTGTGGAGAAAGTTGTCCCTCGACTAAGGGGTAAGGAAATCCGAGCCTGAAAACGCCGTCCAAGGGATTGGGAATTCTGACGTACTCCCGGGTGATTGGATTGCATACCCATAACAAGAAATGTTGATGTTCTCCCTCCCATTCACGGCGCAACAGCAAGATCAAACCGTCGACTGAGCTACGTACGAAGGGTGCAGTCAACAAGGCCCGTATGGATAATAGACATACCCATAGGAATGTCATTCAATTCCTCGATTTTGTAAGGCCTTGGTGAGACTCGCTTGGGCTTCCAAGGGCACGGGTATGGGAAGGAAACGAGGTGGCGGTGCTTGTGCCCGTTGCAAAATTCACGGCACTTGATAAGATCGCGCCATGCCTTGCAAACGACCTTGCACTTGATAATGCTTGGGATAGGGAGTCTTGAGAGGATGTTTATGGCGATTTCTCGTGGCAGATTTCCAATCAAATCCATAATATATAGGAACTGCAATGCAAATAAACATTCATACATCAACAAATATAAACGTATAATATGCATGTTTTTAATGAGTCTCGAGTGTTACAATCAGACATAACTTATTAACTGACTATCAATACAAAACCTAATGTACATACACAAGTAACAGATGCATCAAATGATGAGAATTCACAATAGAAACACTGATTAATCCGGCAAATATGTGTTAGATTAGATGTAATGAACGTTAACAATATACGACAATCACAAAGGTAGCCTCATAGTCGTAACAACAGCTACACATTCTTATGTTAGGTTGAATTCAAGATTTACAAAGGCATAATAAGCTAGATAGAAATAACTGCAACCATGAAGCAGTAATGATGTTGGAAAACTAATAAGTAAAACTAGTAAAGCAATAAAAAAATCATACCACCTTAATTTTCTATACCAATATAAGCAGCATTTTTACTTGAACATTCCACTTAAAATCAAAAATCGCTGCATATACATAAAAAAATCAAGTTCTTGATAGCAAGCATTCTAACTCTCCAACTCTTCTAGCTGATAAAACCAAGCACAGCTACACACTATCACTGGTTCTTCTCAATTCATAGGAAATCTATTATATATATATATATATATATATATAAGCACACTTTTTTAAAATTATTTTTCTGCAAAAGTTAATGCTGAATTCTGTATATAAATCATTGTTCAGTTTCCACTTAAATATCAAATTATCTATACTCTTCACATCTATTACTACAATATTCAACAATTTTGCCACCAAAATTGGCTGCAAAATAAACATCATGTGGCTATACAGCCAATTCAGATTCCCCAGAATAAGAGCTCAATTTTGTTATTGCATTCGATTTAGATATAAAAATTCTCCTTCTATATATTATGCAATGAAACAAATAATACAAACAGAACTGGTAGCTTTGTCTATGGCTAGACAAAGATATATTCACTATCAACATTGAGGAAATATTAAATTATTGAGATCCAAAATCCAACTTACTTTCTAAATTCCGAAGCACAACGGCGAATAGGCGAATAGGATGATTCCGCTACCGACTATTCTGCAATTCATGTAATATATGAGAATAAAACATTGGAGCTTGAGAATTGGGCTTCAAGAAACAATTTTTATCCTATAAATAGATGCAAAATCTAAACTTTTTCTTAAATACTCCCAATCAAATTTGACAAAGCTTCCAGAGCATCCATTATCAATGAAAAACTCGAACAATTTGACATCATATAAAAATCTTACCTTTCTAACTTTTTGGTTCATAAATTCCAAATCAAAAAAAAGGAGCGAACTTGCAGGTCTAATTACAAGAACAAGAATCAAAACCTGATGAACAAATAGAATTAGGGCATGTTGTTGAGTTGAAGCTGAGAAAGAGCATTTGTTCAATTGGGCCTAATTTAATTTAGATTAGTGTTGGGTTTTATGGAAGAAAAAAATAGTTGGGATTTTTGTAGATGTGTCCATGTCTTGACCCATATTTATAATTTTTTGTCCGACTTTATTTATAGGCCTTAGGTTCTCGCTCAATTTTGAAAAATAACAATAAATAAATTATAATGTCCTACTTCTTCGGTCCGTTTATCTTGACCTGTTGCTTTTGGGCAAAGAAATTAAGGGTGCCTCCAATGGTGGCACCTAGTTTCTAGTTTCTCACAACTTTTTGAAACTAATTTCTTTTTTCTCTCTCATCTCCTCCAATGGTGAAACTAGTTTCTATCTTTTTTACGGTCCCAATACAATATATATTCTCTATATTTATATATATTTTTCTCAATTAATGTTATGTGTATTATTCTTTATCTATTATTCAAGTATTTAAATTATACATGAAATAATTAAAATTATTTTTTACTTATCTAATATAATACTCCCTCCACTTTTAAATAGATGTCACTTTGGCTTTGTGCACACAAATTAAAAAATTCTTTTATGCCAAAATTTGCCCCTAATAAATGATATTTTGTAATTAATGAAGAGTGAAAAGATGACTTTTGAGGTAAATTAATTAGGGGTAATAATGGAATAAAGAGAAGAATAAAGCTAAAGTGACATCTATTTTGAAAAAGTTACAAAAGTCTAAAATGACATGTATTTAAAAGTGGAGGGAGTAATAAAGTACAATTTTTTATTTGTAAAGATTAATTAAATTTACATTAATAATAATTATAATTAAAGTTACATTAATAAAATTACAGTAATATTAAAATTACATTAATATTAAAAGAATAAATTCGATTTTCATTAATAATAATTAAAATTGAAAATAGATTTATAATAATTAAAATTGAAATTATATTAATAAAATTCAATTTTGCATTAATAATAATTAAATTTAAAATTATATTATTAAAATTACATTTAAAAAAAATTGTGAACTAATTCCACAATTTTTATTTGGAAACTAAAAACTACATACTCCAATGGTGGTTTCTTTATTTTGGGAACTAGAAACCAACTTCCCATTTGGGAATTAGAACCCAACTTTCTTTTTCGTAACTAGAAACTACATCCTCCAATCCAATGGTGATTTCTTTATTTTGGGAACTAGAAACCAAACCATTGGAGGCACCCTGAGAGAGTAAAATTTATGTGTGTAAAGTGGTGTGGTCCACATGGGTCCATGTGCTTTTCATGAGTAATTTCTTGCCAAAGAAGGAAAGAAAACAAGATGAACGGGTGCAACACTCCTATTTTTCACCTGAAAGATAATTTGTGTGTGTGTGTGTGTGATTCTTAGAAAAGGAGTTGATATTAATTTAGTGGACAAAATTAAAACTCACCTCGCCTCAAACTTGCTTCCCTCGTCGGAATTAAATGTTCAGAGCCTTCCTTGCCTCAAACCCGCTGTAAGTTGCCGAAAAACAAGCCAAAAAATAATTAATTCTTCATTCACCAAAGAAAAAACAAGCATAAGTGTCCTAATTTCTAAAGCCAAAGTTCCTTACCTAGACTAAATTACTAAATATGTGTATCACAGCAGCAGCAACACAATTAATGTCATTAAAAGCTTGAATGCATGCAAGAAATTAAGCAGTTAGGTAGAACACAAAATTCTTAAATCACTTCTTTGAATTACTGGATGGCAGTAGTAACAGATAATTCCAAGAGTTAGACAAAATGAATCATGTGAGACAAAAAGCATAATCTGACCATAATTTCAATTTGGTGAATCTTGCAAAACAGAACATGGAAACCCCACAATTCAGAATTAATCAAAGCAGAAACACTGAAAAAGCACCAAACTTAAGCTGCAAAATTCATGTTTTCTAGTTCTTAATCAGCCCAACAAACTACAAACAAGTATAAAATCAGTGAAACCCACAAGATTAGAGGCAGTTAAGAACAAAGACACGCTTTTTAGAAAGAGAGAAAGTAAGAATGAAAGTACTACAGAAAGTGCTCATACAGACAGTGAAACAGAGACCAAAAGAGGAGGATGTTTATGGATTCACAAAACCTTACTGGGATCAAATAAAAGTTATGCTAAAGCCAAAGTTTCTTACCTATTGACTAAATAAAGGTTCGTGTAGCAATGAATCTTTGTTTCTTCAAGCAAAACTTTCTTGCCCAACTTCCTTAATGCCTGAATATATGCTGCAAAAAACAACAGCAAACATATGGAGGGGCAGATCAGTTCCAGCAGGCAATGACATTCCTAATTGAAGAAATATTCCAGCAGGTAGCATCAAGAAATGTGAACTCTGCTGCAGTGTTGTATATATTTACCAAGACGGGAAGGATTTAAATATTGATTTGGACCAGCATAAAGAAAGAGAATGGAACTATCAGTTCCTTAAGAGGTAGCAGTCAGTAAATGAGATCCTGCACAAGCTTCAGAAGTTACAGTCCATATTTATAAGTACACCATGAAACACGACTCATGAAACTTTTCTTGGAAGAATTAAACACTTGTTTAAAAATGATATTGTATCAAAGTCCAAAACCACTTGCTGTATATTTCTTAATTGGTCCACAGATTGAAATATTTACATAATAAAATAACACAGTGCATCTCAGTTAGACCAACTAAACTGATGTCAAATGTCAATATACTTGTATGAGTAGCCTTAGAAAATCCAGAATGACATTATTAATAATGTCAATTGCACAAGAGAGAGTCCATATACTTAAAAAAGTTGAGAAAGTAGAGTAGGCCTGAGATCATAATGGAAGCTTACAGGCAGTGATCTAAGACGTGAAATGCACTTATCAGAAGGTTTACAAATGGCATTTTCTTCAGAGACTTCAGCAGCACTAATATCTTCCTCCTGATCAGTACAAAGAATACAGATGTAGACCTCATAAGTGCATTGTATATGAATTTAGATTAACAGTAGGACTGAGAACGATGGAGGTGTTATAATATAACACGAAAATGACGTTTCAATTACTCCTTTGTTTTTATATAGGATGAATGACTATTATGCCACTGATGTAATTATGTAATTACGATTGTGTCATCTGAAGTTTTCCTATAAATAGGACTTCAGTTATTAATGAAAATTACACCTGAGAATCAGTTTCTCTATACTCTCTCTAAAATCTCTTTATAATATTCCAATTTATAACACGTTATCAGCACGACTCTAACTATTTGAGTAATATCACAAGAGTATGATCTACAGTTGCATCTTATAGATGACCCTCTGTATCAGAAATTTAATTATTACTAGTTACCAACTCTATGATCTATTCAACCTTTGTGAGCGATTTATCACCTGGATTATTGAGTTCATCAAAAACTCATATGAATATCCAAAATCCAAATTCCATTGAAAGCAGAACGACCCAGAAATATTTAACTCTTTTTCCCCAAGACACGGGCGATTACACGGTATAATTGCCGAAAAAAGAAAAAAACTCAAATTATAGTCATCTGACCAAAAAAAAAAAGGGGATTTGTCTTTCACCTAACAAAGGCAACCACCTTCCATCCGCCGTCTCTGCACAGATCGAAATTACTCACATCCATAAACCCTAATTTTCTCTTGTCGATCAAAATTAGTATGGGGCTTTTACCTTCATTCCACAGATCTGGAGATTATGATAGCAAAGAAAATTTTCTTACGGGACAACTCAAATGAACCGGACGACGGGAAGTTCTCTCACGACAAAACCCAGCAAGGACATGTCAAATTATGCAGGTCAATCTGACACCTCATCCTCACCGTGATACAAACGTTTAGAAATCAATGAAGAAATGAAAACGTTCAATCAATTAGCAACAAACACACTATTAGGAATCCGTAGCAATGAGAAACAGGATCCGAAAAAGGTTTGTTATTGGATTAGATGAAGTTTGTTACAATGGAATGAACAAAGAAGATTCTAGAGAGAAATTCAGTTACAAATCAAGATGAAAAATGACAAATGAAGGTAAAATGAGTATTTAAAGACCGCTGAGGCTGAGGCGGAGGAGATAGTTAAACTGCCATTCAAAAATAGTCAACTCCAGTCCTTTGACTTTCAGAATTGGCATATTTAACCCTTGATATATTCTGCCTTGTAACAATCCCTACTCCTTCAAATCATTCTTGCCCTCAAGAATGTTCTTCAAAGATAGGGTACCTTTGAAGCAAATCTGAATAAGATTCCCAAGTAGCATCCTCATCAGTGTGGTTACTCCATTTCACAAGCACATATACCACTGGTTTGTTGTTAATTTTGGCAAGTTTCCTGTCCAAAATAGCAATTGGTTCAGCTTCCAGTAGTCCATTGGGTCCACAATGAGGTAGCATTAGGGGTGTTCAAAACCGGATATCCGGACTTTCGGATATCCGAAATTTCGGATATCCGAAAATTCGGATAGTAGATTTTGATATCCGATATCCGTATCCGAAATTTCGGATATCCAAACCGGATATCCGAAATTTGATCTGATATCGGATATCCGAATATCCGGAAAAAAATAAAAATTTTATTCGGATATCCTTATATTCGAAAAAAATATTCGGATTTGGATATCGGATATCCGAATATCCGAAAAAAACTTCGGATATGGATATCGGATATCCGAATATCCGAATACTTTTTATTATTTAAAATATAAAAAATAAAAATTTTAGGATTTTCGGATATTTCGGATATCCGAATATCCGATTTTTCTGAAAACTACTATCCGATATCCGAATCCGAAGTTCCGGATATCCGAACTTCGGATATCCGAATTATCGGATATCCGAATTTTCGGATATCCGGAACTTCGGATTTTCGGATATTTCGGATCGGATATCGGATATTTTTGAACACCCCTAAGTAGCATGCCCATTTTATTAGCACTTCCTTTGCACATCTTCAATTGTGATACATGAAAAACAGGATGCACTTGGCTATCTTGAGGCAAATCCAGCTTATATGCAACTGCTCCAATCTTCTCAACAATTAAGAAAGGCCCATAATACTTTGATGACAACTTATGCTGCTGCTCCTTCCTTAGAGTCACTTGCATGTGAGGTTGCAGCTTTAAGTAGACCCACATACCCACATCAAAAGTTCTGTCACTTCTGTGCTTGTTTGCTTGATTGATCATTATGTCTTGAGCTCTTTTCAAGTGAAACTTGCACATCTTGATAGCTTCTTCCCTGGCCATCATTGATCTATCAACAGCTTCCAATGATGGCCAATTGATACAAACGTTTAGAAATCAATGAAGAAATGAAAACGTTCAATCAATTAGCAACAAACACTAACCTCGACCTTCTCTACCGGCAGCACCAGATCCCACCGATCCATAATCGAGGAGTTATCTGCATTCGTGAGGTACACTGTTGCGTGTGTCTGTGTCATAGACGAATAAGAAATAAATAAGAAATGAAGAAGACGTAAAATTGTTGAAGGAAGTTTAAAAAAAAAAAAAAACGGGCGGTGAAGAAGAGAGAAGTAAGGGGGGAGGGAGTGGTTCTATCACACTCTCCTTCACTCACTCTCAACCAATCCCCTTACGCCACATCATTCCCTACTTTTTCCTTCACTCACTCATCACTCACCCTTCACTCACTTCCTTTTTTTCTTTTTTCTTTTTTAAATTCCATTAAAATTTATTAAAAACTAAAATTTCATTAAAATTAAATAAACATTACATAATATAAAAACATTAAATAACTAAAATTCCATTAAAACGTTCGAATTTCCATTTCTCCGCGTGCGTGAGCTGCTCACGCATTTCACCCTCCCCGTGCAGTAAGGATATACCGGCGGCGGTGTTCTCGTGAGTGAGCCACCCCGCCCGCACCCACTCCCAGTACTCTAACAGGGAATGAAGAAGATGAGTTTGTAAATAAAGGTAAAAATAATATTAAACTATAGCCGCCCAACCTAATCAAAAGAAAAGAAAAATGGTAGAGGACAAAGCCGAGTTGACATAAAAAAAAAAAAAAGAAAAAAGAGAGAAGGGACGGTGAAGGAAACCAAATAAGAAAAATTATAAAGAATAAAATATTCTTTTAATTCATTAAATTATAAATCTGATTTTTCTTAAATATAAGATACATATGATATCATAATTGATTTTTCTTGATACCACCGTGATCCATTTCACGAGAGCTTCAATTTGCCACCAATATTGACATGTGATTTTAATTCTTATATTGTGAAAATTTTACGAAATGGTATGTGTGATGTTACGGGACAGCCAGACGGCAGTGACGCCGGCAATTGACATTGATTGATAACCTTACCACATGACTATATTTTGAGAAAATGATTGGACGATCCTGTTTTGGTAGAAGCGGTTAATTATTTTGCAGTTTAAATTATATCTCTTACTTATCTCAAAGTGGTGGCTTCAAACCACACATTTATCAAATTTTATATTTTGTAATTACAATACCTCCCATGTGATGAGTCCAATTATCACAAGACGGATGGTTTTACGTATATGCAATTTATATATTATATATCATCATCGTGGTTGGTTATACTACATGAATAGTTCATAAATCCTACTCTGGAGAAGTAGTTGATCGATTATCTAAATCCTACTCTCGAAGAAGCAGTTGATAAAAAAAATCATACTCTGAAGAAGTAGTTGATCAATGATTCAAATCCTGCTATCGAAGAAGAAGCAGTTGATGGAAATAATATCCGATCTCCATGATTATTAAACACGAACGGAGAAAATTGAGCAAGTGATACCAGAAGCTATCACCGATTAATTAAAGAAAATCTCATGCAAATACACCGCATGGTGGGATCATCTGACAACTGATATGAAAAGATGTCACTGAAAATAATTGCTCAATAAATCCCATGTTGATTATATCACATGGTGGGATCATTGAAATCATATTGATTGACAATATTTAGGGAGAAACATATATCACATATTCGTGATAATAATGTATTTGTATAAAGGCAAAATATGATCTTATTATTGCTGGAAGAAGCACACAACAGTCGAAGTGAAAATATCGAAACTAGCTGAAAGGCAGTAAACACTCGACAATATGAAACGCGAAAAAGAAAATACATATGAAACCCATAAAAAGAAAAGGGGTGCGTCTCGAGAGTATAAAACTCCATAACTCTGCCACCCCCTGGCATCAGGGTTTATAATGAAAGATCTAAATGATCTAAACTTCTTTTTCTTTTGGCGCCAATACTCTGTGGATGATGAGCTTTGACTTCCAAATTCTTAAGTGAAATATATGCCTAAAACTTTATAAGTAGATCAGCAACAGTGTCAGCACATATTATTATATCTCGTGATGGCTGAGATATAAACTTATGATCTACTCCTTGATCCAGAAAGGCAAGCAAATTGCTGAATAAATTATTAATATTCAACAAACCTATAGGTTTGATATGGAAGTCCCGCTCAGCTCATGATGTGATGTTGAATATCTCATTGAGTGTGCCATAGCCACCTGGAAGAACAATAAAGGCATCACTATTATTCACCATATACATCAAACTATCATGCACAGACTGTGCTTGAAGCATCAACCCAGTTGAACCCCCTATACTACTGGTTCTAACTGTGGGATAGTGTAAGGCACTTGTTACTCTTATTCTCCCATTTTGTGCAGCCTCTAAAAGATAACCCAAAAATCTATAATTACTCCCACCATACAATATATCGATTTTGTGTTTTCCTAATTCTTTTACGAATTGATATGCCATATCTATATGCTGGATATGACCTATCATTTTGGATCCACCTAAAATACATATAGTTTTAATTGGATGAGATATATATGAGGATTCTGAGAACTCCATCTTTCTACACTAGACTTTCAAAATACTTTTATGAGAGATACATTTTCTGATTTGTGGATCCCAAATTTAAAGAACAAACTTCTTACTAAACGACAAATGACTTCACTATTTTCATTGAAAAAGAAGCGGCAGATAAGTCATTACTTTTGACAAAATTGCAAAAGAAAACGAAAGATATGATATTATATTTTTCAATGAAAATGACGTTACCGATCGGTTGAGAAATTTAAATATTGAAAAATAATATTCATCAACTTGCATTATTTTTCTATTACCAACTTCGACATAACGGACTTACAAACTGGATCTTTTGTGACTAATTTTTCATGACTATAACGTTCCCGTTCATCCTTAAATTGTATCCACAAAGCCATTAGTTCACGATGAACGTATCCACTGGGATGTGCATCAAGAATCTGTTAGATATCATGATCCATAGATTCCTTACTCAATCCATCGTTGATAAATGCTATTTTATCTTCTCGATTTTTGGATACAAACCCCACAGATTTGCATCGTGTGTCACATGTCCACCGAGCACATTTATAGCACCCACCTAATCTTTTTGCTCTCCGTTTCTTTGCAAAACTACTTTTACCTGTACCTGGCATGTACTTAAATGAATTTGAAAATTCACCAGATAATCGAACTTGTGCTTCGATCAACCATCGATTATCTTCTGGGATGCCATTTCTCATTAGCGCCCTTAATCTTTCAAGTCGAGCTCGATAAATTCTTTTTATGATATTCACTCGAAGAGATGTATAATATTTACGAAGATTCGAAAGCATTGAATCCATTATGATATTCAGACCCTCGGTCTGGATGAATTTTGTGAAAAGAATGGTAATCTATTTATAGATTGGAATTACGCGTATGAGATTTGACTCCGCGTCCTGAAGCGTATGAACTACGGCTCTATATTTGAATAATGAACATAATATGACATGTGGGAGCAGCGACTCCATGTTGATAATGATGTGCAATAATGGCACCGAAAGATGATGTGATATGCCGGTAAAATATCTATATGGTGATATAGACACATCATGTCTTCAAATAGTTGTTCTCGATTAATATCACTACTAGCTAATATTGGGAATGAATCCCTATTAAATTTGGAATATATTAAGGGGGAGTATGGGCCCACTGCCTCTACATGTGAACTACTAGATATTATGGATCCACTAGATAGTCACATGTGTATATGACTCGTAATCAGAAATTCACGAGATGATTTGCTCACGATTTGAGCATATATTCCAAATCAGATTAAGCTAGTAATATATCCCAAATAAACTTGAATAGATCCCAGAAAGGATCAAGATATGCGCATACGAGTGGGATATTAATTGGCATACTATTCGAAGTCCTCCAGCCAATATCGAGAACATAATATATAAACTCCCATGACTGGAGATGAATACTGAGATACTGGCATATGTGTTTGGTGCTCACGAAATCTCTTAGCATGAGGGGGAGTATTGGTAGTTGGGATTATGCGAAATGCATCACATTATATCCTCACAATTATATGAACATGAAGTTCAAAGATGCATGATAGATTATTAATCTTTGATACCAACTACAACTGCTTTGATAAATACATAACAATTCCCCAAATAGAATCAAAGTAAATGATAAAAGGTGGCATATACTTTTGAGAAGTATATAGACATAACCACAATGTGTAATCCCAATGGATGATTGATAATGAGATATCTCGGCAAGTTATGTTGCCATGAAGAAATAAATATTGAAAAGTGTCGATACAATATAGCGCTATGAATGAAATGAGGATATTAATAATTGGAAAGAGGATATTAATAAATATGAGGATATCCATGACTCTGAAATATGGATATTGGAAATGAGGATATTAAAATCCATGATTTGTGAAAATGAGAATATTGAAATCCATCGAAATTGAAATATATGCCCTTATAATAAAATAAAACATATGGGCTGACTGAAAGTGACTCGTGAGGAGATTTTGAACATATTATCAGTGCATGCAGTCACTCAAAATAAAGTGTTGTGAACGAAAATTATATACTGTACTCTTTTCCTTGACTGAGGTTTTATCCCACTGGGTTTTCCCAGCAAGGTTTTTAACGAGACAGCTTAATCACAACTAATATGGAATCTCCAAAAGAGATTTGGAATATATAGCAAAGAATATGAGTTCGATATTACAAACTGCACTGAGTATGATACTCATCCTTGGAGGATTATTGAAATGTCTGGGGAATATTTATAAAATACGCGTTGCACTCTTTTTCCCTTGACTGAGATTTTGTCCCATTGGGTTTTTCTAGCAAGGTTTTTAACGAGGCAACTGGAATAGCGTATTAGTATGAATAATGTACTCTTTTTCCTTCATTAGGATTTTTCCCATTGGGCTTTTCCTAATAAGGTTTTAACGAGGCATATTCATGGCATAATGAGGAACACTACAAAGATCAAGATTATTCCTCAAACCTTGAAAATAGAAGGAGTAGTTGTACTCTTTTTCCTTCGATCAAGTTTTTCCCACTGGGTTTTCTTGACAAGGTTTTAACGAGGCAATACATGGATACTCCAACAACGAATGATATATATGATCGATTCACTCAGTTTTTGTCCCACGAGGTTTTACTGAGACGGCATAAGAATATTCATACAAGAACTATCAAGATAAGGGGGGCAAATTTATGAGATCAGAGATTGCTGAAGTTTTATCCCACAGGAATTTCCTAGCAACATTATGATGCAACATGATATGATTGCCACAAGCTTCAGTACAAACAGTTTGAAAGTTTTTCTCCCATTGAGTTTTTCTTCAAACTAGTTCAGCAGATATTTATGTAAATAGTCATTCAAGGGGGAGTGTTATAATATACCACGAAAATGACGTTTCAATTACCCCTTTGTTTTTATATAGTATGAATGACTATTATGCCCCTGATGTAATTATGTAATTACGATTGTGTCATCTGAAGTTTTCCTATAAATAGGACTTCAGTTATTAATGAAAATTACACCTGAGAATCAGTTTCTTTATACTCTCTCTAGAATCTCTCTATAATATTCCAATTTATAACAGGAGGCTAATAATTTAAAAAATCTGCGACAGAAATTCCCGTGGCTGAACTTGCGACTGAACCTATCCGTCACAGATTATTGATTTATTGATTTATTTTTTCTCCCAATCAAATTTGACAAAGCTTCCGGAGCATCCATTATCAATGAAAAACTCGAACAATTTGACATCTATACTATATAAAACTTAAACCCCTTAATTTAATGCGCAGGAGTATTGTGCACAAATGGGTGGTACGGTACAATGTAGTTTAAGCAATATCTTAATTATATGAATTCCACGAATTTAATACTTGAAGCCACATCATGTTAGTATCATTGAGTTACAACATTCATGTGTAATCATTACTCGGAGGTATACAAAGAGACATTTATTTGCATCAATTGAATGAGGAGGAAGATGAATACCAACCAATCTTAAGTTACAACCACAATTACAACCAAAACAAAAAAGAATATAAAGAGTTTCCCATTCAATCCCAAGTTTACCCTTCATTTTAGTGCCCTATATAAACACAATCATCATACAAAACAATCCCATCCAGCCCGTTTCGGTTAAACAATCCCGTAACCGGTTAACTAAAGCATGCATCTTTATTACTTCTGGTAATAACCCACCAAAAATAACACAACTTTATAACTAAAAAAACTTGCTTGCATGCACGAAGGAAACCATCTACAACAATTAGCATGGCATTCTTTAAGATTCGAAACCCATCCAAACTTAATCCCGCGACCTGCAAGTGAGACGTACAAGGACGATCGAAATCGGAAGCACGACACCAGAAAAGTTCCGCTACAAGACTCGAACCCAGTTACTATCTCTATCTTCCTGCTAACAAAACCACAATTTGATCCCACGCGAAGTCGGACGGAACTCAAACAAGAGTCACAACCCGAACCAAGCTCGAACAAGAACAAATGAAAAGAAAAAGTATGGGATAGTTACACGATCGTTTTGAGAGATACTGCAAAAAGGGTAGTATGGATATGTTTATATATGAAGCGTGTCTTGCTTTGTTTTAGTTTAAAAAAATAGGCAAGCAACTTTGGACATGGTACTATCGAATCTTCTAAAAAAAAGAAAACGTGTGTGGAGATATGGAAAAAAGAAAGTCGTGTATAAGTTTTAGAAATGTCGTGTGTATGATCTTTCCAAAGTGTGTGATCAAAACACCACAACAATGATCTTTGTACCCTACGAACGAACACCACCAACAACAACCTTGGTCTAGAAAGAGAGAAAAGTAGCAGAACTTTTGTGTGTTTGTTTGTGTTTTGTGTATGATAATAAGAGAGAGGGAAGAAGGAGAAAGCGTATTATTCAAAGGGATAAGAGAAGGGAGCGTGTCTCCAAATTAGGAAGGTAGTAATTGTATCATAATTAGGTTTGATTGGTTTTTAAATGTATCGGTTATGTGAGATATAATTAGGCCGAAATTTATGGATCATGAATGAAAATTCGGAAGTTACAAATCTTAATCAAATGTGTGATATGATTCTTAATTAGGACGGTTAATATATATATATATATATAATATAGCATTTAATTAGTTAGACTAAGACTGTACGGTTTTGAGTTAGTGTTTGTGATGTCCTATTCATAGAGTGTGTTGGATGATGATGGATAATGAGATGAGATGCGTTTTTGAGTTGTGATTAGATGTAGATTAGATTGGTGCGTTTTTAGTTGGGAGAGAAGAAAGAGGATGGGGGAGCAATATTACCTTTAACATCCTAAACTTAAAAAAAATGCTTATAATTTATCTTTATATTTATATCTAA
The DNA here is from genome assembly GCA_033398695.1 of Orobanche coerulescens. NCBI lineage: Eukaryota > Viridiplantae > Streptophyta > Magnoliopsida > Lamiales > Orobanchaceae > Orobanche > Orobanche coerulescens. The sequence goes on from CM065816.1 coordinate 31,660,433, forward strand.
AAAATTCCCGTTTATGTTAATTGAAACTTTTAATGAAAATAAACTAATTTAATACAAAAGTTATGATAACATTACTAGGCATCTAAATATCAAATCCACTAAAATAAATACCATACAACTTCTCTAATAGACATCTAAATACCGTCATATGTTTATACAAGCGACTACATAAACATTACGAAAAAACACTTAATTATTCAACCAAAAAAAAAACAATCAACCGTCATATATTGCGTCTGCACCAACATTACGAAAAAAAAAAATTATTCTACCTGCACCAACATTACGAAAAAAACACATAATTATTCAGCAAACAACCCGTTCCGTGCATCGCACAGGTTGTATAAAGCCTCGTCATATAAAAATCTTACCTTTCTAACTTTTTGTTTCATAAATTCCAAATCAAGAAAAAAGGAGCGAACTTGCAGGTCTAATTACAAGAAGAAGAATCAAAACCTGATGACAAATAGAATTAGGGCATGTTGTTGAGTTGAAGCTGAGAAAGAGCGTTTGTTCAATTGGGCCGAATTTAATTTAGATTAGTGTTGGATTTTATGGAAGAAGAAAATAGTTGGGCTTTTTGTAGATGTGTCTCCATGTCTTGACCCATATTTATAATTTTTTGTCCAACTCTATTTATAGGCCTTAATTTTATGGGTTCTAGCTCAATTTTGAAAAATAACAATAAATAAATTATAATGTCCTACTTCTTCGGTCCATTTATCTTGATTGCTTTTGGGCAAAGAAATTAAGGGCCGGAAAATTTTTCCAATTCTTCTTTTCTGGGTTTGAAGTTCTCCAAATTTTCCACTCATTAGAAAAGTATGAAAAATTGGGAAAATATATTTAGATACGATTTGGTAATTTTCTAGAAAACTGGGTATTCTATTTTTCCAAATTGGAAAACTCACCTAGACGTGCCCAACGCCGGGTCCGGTCTGGTCCGGTCGACCACGGTCGCCGGCAGCAGACAGACTCGACCCCACCCGTACATATGAAATGTACGGGTTGGCGGGTCGATGGGTCGGCCACGGGTCCGGGTCCGACCCGTCTCATTTTTTTTTTGAAGTATATAAATCTTTTATTTGTTATCATTTTATACACGAAAAATAACTATAAGTGAACAAGGAAATCATTTGAAAAAATTAGCTTGTATTTAATTTTAAGTTTTTACTTAAAATTAAATTGCCTACGTATTCTCGTGAGGAATCAAAGCTCCACGTAGTTCTTTTACTTGAGAAGAGTTAAAAAAAAATGGGCTTGTGTTTAATTTTAAGTTTTCACTTAAAATTAAAATGCCTACGTATCCTCGTGAGGAATCAAAGTCCTACGTAGTTCTTTACTTACCTGACTTACCTTACTTACTTTTAGTCGAAGTCGATGTCGTCGTCGTCTTGATCATCGGTTTGACTCATTTGACTAGACACTCCTTCAGTAGTGCCTTCTTGATAGGCATCTTGGTCCGCTAATAGGTCATCCCACTTATTTTCTTGATCTCGTAGCTCGGCTTTTGTTGCATCTTTAAGTATCATTTAAGCCTCGAGATTTTTTGGCGTCATTCGGGATCTCCGCTCGTCCAACATATAGCCTCCTTCACTAAAAGCACTCTCAACGGGGGGGTCGGACTCGCCGTGTCACCGGGTCCAATAAGGAGGACCCGAACCCTAACCCGGAAAGATGGACAACCCGCCGGGTCAGCAGGTCAACCCGCCGGGTCAGCGGGTCTCGGTCAGAATTTTTTTTATTTATAATATAAAAATTATTTTTTGAAATACAATTGTAATTTGTTATATAGTTTTTAATAAGGATAATAGGGTCGTTTTTTTTATAAAAAAAAAGAGGGGGAGAAAAGTTTAAGTAGGAATGGACTTGAATCGGTTTCCCGATTGCCTACGTATCCTCTCGGGGAAGAGGAATCAAAGCCCTACGTAGTTCTCTTACCTTTCTTTATATCCCCGCCGCAGAGTGCAGTGCAGTACCGTTGCTGCCACTGCCAGCAAGAGCCAACGGCTCTATTCTAAAAAAAAATCTTCATGCATGGTGATGGGGGTTCGGATCTGATGCAGTACAGCACCATGCTGTGCACCAGATCCGCCGTCGGATTACACACGCACACACACACACACACACCCGCGGGTGTGTCATCCAATGGTGGGGTGCAGCACAGCATGGTGCTGTACTGCACCAGATCCCCTCCCTGGTGATGGTGTGGGTGGGGCCGGGCAGATCACTTTTTTTTAAAAAAAAAAAATCTGCATGCTAGTACATAGAGTCTTGTGTGGGTGGGGCCGGGCAGGTCACTTTTTTTTCAAAAAAAAAAATCTGCATGCTGCATGCTGCCAACGGCTCTATTCAAAAAAGGGTCGACCCGGAGGGTCAGTGGCGGGTCGTGACCTGCCGGGTCAGCGGGTAGGAATTACGTTGACCCTAACCCTAACCCGCAACCCGTTCGACCCTTGACCCGTATGACACGTGACCCGGCGGGTCCGGGTCGGGACAGGTTCATGCCGGGTCGTAACCCGCCGGATCCGGGTCGACCGTTGACCCTTAGACATGCTTACTGTGGATGCGGGCACTGCAAGAATTTCTTGTGCCATAATGGAAAGTATGGGAAATTCGGTTCCCCTTCTCTTCCACCAATCCAACAGATCAAATGTACCTGCATTGTCATCCTCCGGCACAAAGCTAGTTGCATAATATCGATTAAGGTCATTTCTTTGACCGACGTTACTACCACCCCTATTTCTTGCTATATTATAGAGTTGTTGTTGAAATGGGTTAGTGGGAGTTCTGTCGAATTCCATGTTAAATGTATTTGTAGTCATAGTTCTTGTTTTTTGAGCTTGAATCTTATCACCATATTTAGAAGAATATTCAGAAAAAACAGTTTTTAAATTATTTTTTAAATCAATTTTTACTTGTTCAACGTCAGGAATATTTTCAAATAAAGTTTGACTTTCAACACTATCCACAATGTTAGGAAAACCCAAATTTTTAAGAATATTATAATATATTTCAAGTAATTGTTCTACTTGAGCTAAATTCAAATCAGGAGATAAAACAGCACTAATCAAGAAAACATCATAGCCATTTTAAACACATATTGTAAATAACATTCGATAATCTTTCGGATTTACTACAAGCATCCATTTCAGATACAATAAAACAACAATGAAATAAAACTTTAGGAGATGTGGGATAATAACAACCACTTAAATCTTTAGTTGCATTTTCAAAAACCCTTAATAGTTTTATTAAATCTTTAGTTTCATCCCAATACGTTGGCAATAAATAAAATCCTTCTACGCGAAAATACGTATCAAAAAATTCACACAATAATTCTTTATATTCATTAGTTGAATTTAACATCTCATAAGTTGAGTTCCATCTATGTTTTACGTCTGGAGTAAAAAATTTGGGTTGCATTTGTTTTGACTTTAAAAATTTTACCCATTGTCTAGCTAACTTAGTACGATTATGTAAAAACAAGACAAATTTTCTAATTGGTTCTATTGCCTCATCTACAAATTTTAATGCATCTTGTACACATAAATTTAGAATATGACATATACATCTAGTATGAAATAATCGACCCACTAAAATAGGATTGCAAGCTTGTATTAAAGCTGGTACACTTGCAGTATTAAAACTAGCATTATCAAAACAATTGTGAAAATTTTATCTTTTAAGCAATAAAAAGTTAAAATTTTAATAATTGCTCTACCTATATTATCTGCACTATGTGCACAATTAAATTTTTTAAACGCAAGTAATCTTTTGTTTAAGTTCCAATTTTCATCAATCCGGTGTATAGTTATTCCCATATAATTATTTTTTGGTTTAAATTATGCCCAAGTATCTGCAGCTAAAGAAACTCTATGATTTATAGATCTAAAATAAGCTCGTAGTGCAAGTTTATGTTGTTTGGCTGAGTATACTACTTGTCTAGTCATTGTGGTACGTGGAATTCTTTTAATAGCAGGATTATAGGCATTTTGCATTCTGTATTCTCAACCCGTACTATCCGCAAAATTAAAAGGTAAAGATTCTTATGCACATAATTTTGCCATTTGTTCTCTAGAAATTTTTTCATTATATTTATAAAATTGAGATTCACACATACCTTGATTGCCGACTGGCCCGGCTCCAGTAGAAGGTTGGAAGTTGAGTTGACTTTGTGACTTTTGTTCTCCGTGGACCGAGGCATGGTTATTCTCAAAATGCCTTTTAAAATTTCCATATCCATCCCCTGCTTTATACGGATACTCTTTCGAGCAGTAGTTGCAAGATACCTTCATCGAACCATCCAACATTTTTTCCTTTTTAAAGTGTTTTGAAAAAAGTTCGGATACCGGTTTCTTTTCTGCAACAAAGGTGCTTCTTTCTTGCTTTAGTTTTTTTGCTTCCTCCGCCTTTCACATTTTCTTCCTCCTGACGGTAACTCTTCAACATAAGGAGGTTCTTCTTGATTTGGCTTGCCGCAGACGCCCGACTTTGATTTTTGCGTCGGAGTTGGTACGCCATGAAGAGTGCGCTCGAATGTTGCATATGTTTGATTTAACATAGCTTCATCGATTTCATGGTCCATTTCTTCGTCAATGTTTTGCAGTTGTTGACGATTCGGGACACGTCGAAATCCCCGGAGATCAACTTCTTCTTCACTGGTAGTTGTTGTACTACCGTAATAGATACATTCATGTATAGCATCATATTCAGCTTCTTGACTTTCATTTTCAAAACCGGGTGGAGTTTGGTTTTGGGGCTCCCGAATAATTATTCCAGATGGTTTCTTCGATTTGCCCCAAAGACCCATTCGCTCGAACTTGGACATTTTGGATTTTTTGGGAGAAGTAGCAATACCCTTTCCCTTGTCAGAACTCGACATAATGATTAAATGCGAAAAAAAAGAGAGATTAAGTAGTATAGCAATTAGTAATGAGGGTTTGTGAGATAGATTATATTGAAGGTGTGAAAAAAATGTGTTGAGTAGTGAGGTATTTATAGATAGGAATTTTTTTTTTTTTAAATCTGCACTAGCCGTTAGACTCGCCGGGTCCGAGTCCTGCACGGGTCAGCCGGGTCCAGGTCGGCGGGTCGACCCGACGGGTTAGGTCGTTTTGGGCACCTCTAAAATAGTTTTCCAATTTTGGTGATTTTCTGGAAAACCGGTTATTCTGTTTTCCAGCCATTTTCTTGGAAATATCAGCCCAATAAACATATTTTTTGAATTTCGTGTATTCTTAGAAAATTTTTCTGGAAAACAGGGCTGTTTTCCACCAACTAAACACGCCCTAAGGTTGCCTCCTAGTTTCTAGTTTCTCACAACTTTTTGAAACTAATTTCTTTTTTTTCTCTCATCTCCTCCAATGGTGAAACTAGTTTCTATCTTTTTTAGGGTCCCCTACAATATATATTCACTATATTTATATATATTTTTCTCAATTAATGTTATGGGTATTATTCTTTATCTATTATTTAAGTATTTAAATTATACATGAAATAATTAAAATTATTTTTTACTTATATAATATAATAATAAAGTATAATTTTTTATTTGTAAACGAACTTCTTATTTGGGAATTAGAAACCCAAGTTTCTTTTTGGTAACTAGAAACTACATCCTCCAGTGGCGATTTCTTTATTTTGGGAACCAGAAACTAGGGTTGAGCATGGGTCGGTTTGGGTCGGTTTTGGGGCAAAACCGAACCCAAACCGCTAAATTCGGTTTTGGTTTTTAAAACCCAATGGGTTCGGTTTCTGGTCGGTTTCGGTTTCTCGATTTCTGGCCGGTTTTGGTTTTGGTTTTGGTTTTGGTTTCGGTTTCGGTTTCTCGGATTCAACCCATACGCTCATGGATTTTGGGTTTTAACCCATTTTCCAGCAAATGTATATATTAAAATATATATTAAATATATATTTAATATTAAATAATCAGGGTTAGGTTCCATATTTTAGTTTTTTATTTTTTAAAATATATATTAAATATTAAATAATCATATATATATAAATATATTATGGGCCGATTTCTGGGTTTGGCTCAATTCCTGGGTCGGTTTCGTAAGACGATTTCGGTTTCACGGTGCGATTTCTAAAGTACAAACCGAAACCGAAAAATTCGGTTTCTAAAATATGAACCCAAAACCGATGGGTTCTCTTTGGTTTCGGTTTTTCGGTTTCCGGTTTCGGTTTTGCTCAGCCCTACCAGAAACCAAACCATTGGAGGCACTCTAAGGGGCTGTTTACTTATGACTGAATCAGCTTAATAGGTAAAATGTCTTATTCGCGCAGACGTTTTGAAGTGTTTACATATGACTTATTCGCTCAGTTCCTGTCTTAATCGCTCAGTTGCCTGACCCCCACTTGTCCCCATACAGACGCCAAAAAGTCGAAGGTTACCCCTCTGCCCTTTCGCGCTTAGATTTCCCTAAAAAAAATCCCCGATGGCAGAACCCTCCCAGCGATGAAATAACCCTTTTCCTTCATCTTCTTCCTCATCGCCTGATTCTATCCTCATCGATTTCTGCTTCTGGCTTCTATTCGATTCACCTTCTTCATCATGTTTCCCTGTCGTGATTGTAAACCCTAGCCTCCATCGCTGCTTCCCACTCCAATCGAAGGATCTCACCGGCCTTTTTCTCATTCTTCTCGAAAGGTATCATCTTCTTCATGGCTAATCATTTCTTCATCTATGTGGCTTCGTTTTTCTTCATCTATGTGGCTTCATTTTTCTTCATCTTTTGATGGGATTTTTTTGTGGAATTTAGATGCTTTTTTTTCTTGGTTATAACCCAACATTTTGTTGTTGTTAAATGTTTTCGTTCCGACTTGGGTGGAGAATACACTTCTAGAAATCTTTCTGATTTAATGCTTTTGTCTGCTAATGTTCCTAGTGAGTTCTGGGGAGAAGGGGTCCTCACTTCAGTTCATTTGATTAGTAGAATTCCCACAGCTCATAATTCTGGCCTTTCTCCTTATGAAAAGTTGTATGTTCATACCCCTGCTTACTTAAATATGAAAGTATTTGGTTCTACATATTTTGTTCTTAATCTTAGTGTTGAATTTAAAAATGACAGATTTTGATAGGAATTTTTTGTGGGATTAGATGCTGTTTTTTTTCTTCAAAATGGGCAGATTTATGTGGAAAATATTTGTGGGATTTATGTACTTTTTGTCCTATAAAAATGGACATATTTTGATGGGAAACTTTGGTGGGATTTATCACTTGTTTTAGGTATGGAACAATCCGGTGAATCACACCAATACAAGAGAATTAGAATAAGTTGGAAAGATCACAATGTTGTGAAAACTTTCCTAGAGGCTTGTATTCTAGAGGTTGGTATGAATGGAAACGAGGGTAGTAGCTTGAAGCCACTTTCTTGGAAAAAAAGTTGCCGAGACTTTAAAACACACACACAATTTTGTTGTTGATCGAAAGCAAATGCGGAACCATTTCGATTATCTGAAAGGAAAGTATGGTGCTTGGTTGAAATTAAAAAACAAAACCGGCAATGTCTATGATCCTTCCACCAACACCTTTTACTTGACGCCGGAAGAATGGGAGTTGGATATAGAGGTTATTTTTAAACTTCAGATTTTGTTTTATTTCAATTCATGTTTATTTGATTTGTATATTTATGGATGTTTTTTTAACACAGACCAATAAGTATGTTGAATATTTGAGGACTACAAATCTTCCATTTCCTGACTTGTGTGCACGTTTGTTTGAGGGTGGTATGTCCACGGGTATAGAAGGATATGGTCCGTCATCAAAAGACTCTTTGCCAACCACCGAGCCTTTTGTCGTCATTGATACAGAGACCAATACATCAAATGATCAAGCTCACGTGTCATCAACACCTTGTACATCTCGTGCTCCGGTTGAGAAAGCAAAGGGTAAAAAGAGTACAAAACCCACCTCGGAGCTTGATGAAAAGCTTATTCACTTTTTAGATAGTATGTCATCACGATGTGGGAACCCCGAGCTTATTTCATATGACTCATGCCTAAAGAAGTTGAACGACCTTGGGTGGGAAAAAGATGATCCTTTGTACTGTATTGCCTTTTCTCTTCTTACGCACACTCGTAATAGGTAAGCATGGATGACGATACCGAAAGAAATTGCCAAAGATTGGGTGAAAACCGTTGGGGCGAAACAAGGATATAACTAAGGACTTGCTTTATGACTTGTTTTGTTTGGTGTTTATTTTGAACATGTGGTGCCACATTTTTTATTTTTGTTAGGAACTTGTGTTTGGATATATGACATATTTTGGTGGCGTGTTTTTGATGTATGACATTGGATTTATCATCTATTTTGATGACACATTTTGGATATATGAATGATATGTGGCCTTTGGATTTATGATATGCTATGTATAATGTTCTTTTTTGAATTAAAGATATGCATTTTTATTTGAATAGATGTTGACTTTTGAGGAAGAAATGCTCATGATAGTTCTTATATACATATATATAAGACGAAGAAGAATTGCTTCCGAAAGAATAGAAAGAATGCCTGATAATACAATAAAACAATTGCGAGTAGGAACTCGACTTTACAAAGTATATCGCTCTTTGATACCAGAATATAGATAAGAAATGATGGAACAATTCTTCTCGTATTGCAATGTAGAATGTGTATATCTCTCGTAATATATGCTTGAGTATGCTTGTAAGCTCAGATTATTTGTGTGTCTTCCAAATCCTTGAAAGGTGCTATTTATAGCCTTCATGAGGTGAAAAGTGTAGAATGAAGTTTTCGCTGCAATATTGCCGGAGAGAAGGCGATCGCCGTAGGGGAATCAGACGACATCTTTATGTTCACGGACCATGGAAGAATCCCCGTTAGGGCGCCACAACTATTTTCTTCGCCGCTTGGTACCATCAGATTTTCCTACGAAATTGACGGAACTGCGTCGGGTTTGGCCTAATGTCGATGGCAACGGCACGCTAGAAAGCGATGTCGACTTGTGGGATTATGAGTGGAGGAGACATGGCTATCACTTCAGGTTGGATTATATAACCTTTTTCAAGCTTGTGATCTACCTCTACGATTTGTTTCCTCACGATCGTTATCGGGATGGTATGATATTTATTTATTTATTTTAATTATTAGAATATCTAAATTTAAATATTCTATTATCAATAAAAATAAATTAATAAGTTGTGACGCCCTAGCATGCCGTTGCCATCGACATCGCTTTCTAGCGTGCTGTTGCCATCGACATTAGGCCAAACCCGACGCAGTTCCGTCAATAGATCCGTAGGAAAATCTTATGGTACCAAGCGGCGAAGAAAATAGTTGTGACGCCCTAACGGGGGGTTCTCCCATGGTCCGTGAACATACAGATGCCGTCTGATTCCCCTACGGCGATCGCCTTCTCTCCGGCAATATTGCAGAGAAAACTTCATTCTATACTTCAACCACGACACGGGCGGAGAGGAAAAGTATGGCGGACGCAAGCCCTCCATATTCTCGCGCCTGTGTCTCGCCAAACGACTCAGATACGACCTCCTCATCACTGCAAACCCAAATAACTAATGAGAAAAAAAGTACTGTCAAGTTGAGAGAAGCTGGGAGAAATCCCAGTAAGAATCTACTATCAAGTTCAAGACCACCCAACAATTTCACAATAAGAGAAACTAAAAATCCAAGCAACAGAAATTGAAGATTTCCCAGTTTGCAACACTCTAATTCTGGACTAGATGAGGAGTTATTAAAGCTACAACTTGCATCACTCAAATTCAACACAAAAATGAGAAGGGGAAAAAAAAGAATTTGCTGCAATAAGTTTGAATAACGAAATATTCATACAAAAAATATGTAAAGACTCTTAACTCAGCTGCTGAGAAGGTATCCCATAAATTTTCAGGTTATTTTACAGAAATATATCGACGAAGCAGCAGATTTGTTCACACAAAGACAAAATTATAGAAATTTCATCAAACGCAAAATTTTCACTCACGTGGATCAATGATTAACACATCTTCAACCTAGGGAATAAACCCTATAAATCACTTAAAATTTCACAAAATGCAAGTAAAATGCAAAGCAATGGCACATAGACATCGACACATGTTGATTTTTCCCCAAATTTTCAAAATCAAAGCCCTAAGTCGATTTTCCCCAACCTAGGGAACAAACTCAAAATAATAACTTCAAATTTCACGAAATGTAAGTTTGCAAAGATTTTTGCCCAAAAATCAGCACAAAGATAAACTTGCGTTAACAATTCTAATTTTCCAAGCACAGAGACGCAAATTACCCGAATGTTTGCGAAATTATCCAACAATTCCTCAAAAATTCCATTCCCAACAATCAATCAACATCAATACAAATTCACACACAAATATTCACCAAATTGCACCTATTTGTAAAGAACAAAAAGAAAATGCCGTTGTAATTGTAAAGAAAAAAAAAAGAAGTAATGAAGACCTACCTGTCTTCGTCGTGGATTGAAGGAGTGGCCGCAGCAGAAGTCGGGAGAGAGCGACGGCGTGGGGCCTCTGGAGCTGGTGCAGCAGGCGGGAGTTGAGCGCCGCTGCAATGCTTAGCAGGAGAGAGAATTGGGGAGCAAAAAGAATTTGTAGGGTTCCTTCACTTTGGTTTTTAAGGGAGGAGAAAAAATGGATTCTGGGATTCCTAGCCCCTAACTCGGACAAATGAGAAAAAGCGTTGATAAACAGTTGCGACTTAGTTCCAGAAGCGTGAAAGCATCAATTAGTTGAAATTTCCCAACCTCCATCAATTTCAACTTTTATAGTTGCAATTATTTTGCGACATTTAAAATCCACAAAAATAATTAAAATAATGTGTAATAGAGTGGAAATCGATTCTATAGTTTTCTTAATTCTAAATGTTTTGTTTATTATGTTAGTCTTAATTTTTGGCACGTTCCTGAACACTTAAATCTATGTTTTGGGTGTGTTTGTTTTGTGTTTTTTTTTTTAATTTACTGCTAAAATATTTACAAATTAATTGAACTTTTTTTCCTTCATACACGTGTAGAATTTCAATCTTTTGAACGAATAAATTATTTATTGTATTGAAAATTAATTAAACCTAACATTTAAACACATAGACGATTATGGTCAACATGTTGAGTAGGTAATTGACCCATTTAGGTCTCTGATTTTTATGTCGGCAAAGATTAATTAAATTTTAATCAAATGAAAATTGAAGATACCAATCATATAAGGTGTTTGTTGGAATATTCTATTCCACATAATCATAAATTAATTTTGATGATGAATACATGATAAGCTAATGATGAGTTGGTGATAGAAAATAACAATAGAACGAAGCAAAACAACAAAGAAGTCGAAGACGCTCGAATCGGACTGAAAAGCAAAGAAGTTCATTTTTAATGAAGATAATGTACGTAATACACATGGTATAACGTACGTAATGAGAAGTCACCGGAAGTCAGACGAGTACAGCTGATATGGATAACGTACACAACGGATGTAGAATAACGTACGTAATGTTATAAGCTTAACGTACGTAAAGAGATGAGTTAACGTACGTAATGAGGTTTGAATATAAATTCAAATATTGGAACCGTTGGATTGATTCGAGAAGGTCAAAAAGTAGGCAACGGAAATTTGCTTTAACGTACGTAATGAGAAGAATATAACGTACGTAACAATGTGTACTTAACGTACGTAATGGTATGATATACCGTACGCAATGGAAGAATCGAATGCTACTGGACTGATCTGCACATCACTTAACGTACGTTACGTAACAAGAGAGTGTTAACGTATGTAATGGATGAATTATAATACGTAATGAAGGCAGCAGAGGCTAATTAGTTGAGAGGATTTGCCTATAAATACCAAACCATTTGGTATCATTCTACACAACAACTCCAAGCAAATAACATATCATTATATTTCTTGTTGTTGTAATTATGCTTAATTGATAATTGTTTGAGTGTTCATACACGAAAACATATACACGAGATGAAAGATACAGATTGTAGATTGATTCGGTGTTATTAGGATCGTTGATCCGGCATTTTTAGAATCATATCTAAATCCAAGAGAGGTTTGTCTAGTACCAATAGAAAGCTAGATAGGTTGATTCCTTGTCCAATAGAAAAGGAAAACGGTTCATCTTGGACCGACACAAAGACAAGAGTGTAACGGTTTATCTCGGACCGATAGAAGACGAGATTGTAACGGTATCCCTCGGACCGATAGAAGACGAGGTGCAGAGTTTGATCTTAAGCCTATAGAAAAAGATACGGAGTAGACATGTTTTGGCCGAACTTCTATAAATCTTGTGTCGTTTACTTTCTGCACTTTAATACGCTTCCGCAAAGCAAAAGAGTTTGATAAACTCTAATCTACTCCGCGCCTATTTCCAAACGGCGAAGGTACCAAAAATATACCAACAGTGTTTGGTTTGTGTGATTAAATGAATTAAATTGATAGCATATTTACCCTTCAAATTCCTCTTCTCCCTTCCTTCTCAACCTTCCTTAGGATTACGAATGGGGGTGAAGCTCTTAAAGGGTAAATATATTATCAATATAATATATCCAATCACACAAACCAAACAACTCCTAAATCTATAACGTTGTGAATGAATTAATTCCCACCCCTTTCCGTAAAGAGAATTGTTGGTTCCAAATGAATATACTTTTTGTTAAATGTTGAATATAAGGTATCATTGTATTAGTTAGTTAGTAAGTTAGAGTTTAGCCTTCAGATTATATGATTTAATCGTTGTGAGAGAGTAAAGTGAGGTTAAAATAAATAAACTCGATTGAGTTCAAATTTAATAGCTAACTCACGAATAAATTGAATAGCTTATCATCTTAGTTATCTAACATGATTGTGAGTGATGAAGTTGATGGCTAATCAAGTTCAATGAATGCGATCAGTCCATTATTAATGCAGACTCCCTGATTGATTTAGTTAGATGAAAGCATATATGTTGATGTCATGAAAATGCATTTACCAATTTATATTGGCATTTTATATGAGTAGTAAAAGACACTTAATTTTAAACGTGGTTCGAAGTAATTTATCCTACTTTTACATACCACGAGGCATTATCCAACCCGTGCGATGCACGGTCTTTGGTTGAATATTTACGTGTTTTGTATCAAATAAAGTTTGACTTTCAACACTATCCATAATATTAGGAAAACCCAAATTTTTAAGAATATTATAATATATTTCAAGTAATTGTTCTACTTGAGCTAAATTCCAATCGGGAGATAAAACAGCACTAATCAAGAAAATATCATGAATACGATTAAAGTATTTTATCCATTTTAAACACATATTGTAAATAGCATTCGATAATCTTTCGGATTTACTACAAGCATCCATTTCAGATACACACTACACCATAGATTGCATACAGCAACGTGTAAAATACGTTGCAATATGCCCTAAATTCATTGCAATAGGGCCTATTGCAACGATTATGCAAAAATCAAGCGTTCACTTTGCTCTTGTTGCCATAGGGCCCTTATGGCAACAAATTTGGTACCATATTGCAACGGCATATTATCGTTGCAAATATAGTATATGGCAACGATTTAACGGCTATAGCAACATGTTTAACACCATTGCAATATCTTGGACTACCTATGGCAACATTTTTTTTGCAATGATTTTTTTGTGTTAATTGTTGCAATACATGGACTCAGGCAACCATAAGGCAACATATATATGTCCAATTGCAACGTATTTAGAATCAAATGCAATCTAATTTTATTAATGAATATGATATATATATGGCAACATTTAAGCTTCTATTGCAATGCTAAATAAAAAAACTGGCATGACCATTAGATTTATTTCAATTGCTATATCGTAACATCATTCCAACCGAGCAATATTACTGCTGTTCCAACATCAATAAATTCACTAAGACTAAGTTTAGGAAAATGACCAAGTTGAAGCAAAATAACTAAGTTCAAGTGACACACAATCTAACTTAGTAATACATAGACCAAATTCTTGCAGCATACTAAAGCTTTAGTATTTGGCGTACACTTCTACTACGCGCCTTTCAGCCTTCGTCTCGCCTCTGACCAATGTAATCTGAACTACAACGACAGCTAGGGACGTAAAAAGTGTGATGGCATTAAAAATGAAGAATATTTTGAAAGAAGCACTACTCACAACCACAGCCATTCCGTTATTATTATCTCCACCAGGCACCGTGAATATAGCCGCAAAGGCAACTGTTGCAAAGAGGACAGCCACCACTGTAACTGAGTTTGTGGCGTTGTTGATACCTTCACGATGGAGCTTGCGGAGTTCTTTAGCGATTCCATGCACATTTTTGTTAGTTCTCATTGTTTGTTCGAGCTGAATGTGAACGTCCCTTTTAATTTGAGTAACGGTTTTCCGAAGCTCGTCTCTCGGTTGATTCAATTCGTTAGCTCTTACAGCACCATAATGACAAAGACATTCCTTTATCTCTGATGATTCTTCAGAAAGCGGAAGATCTTCGGCAATGTCGAGTGCTGTTTTATGATCTCGGTTCAGTGCATTCACATTGCTGTCAGGCAGGCATAACAATTCATTTTCTATCTGCAAGGAATGAAAAGTAGCTGAATAGATAAATAATCCAAATTAAATATAGTAATTCAGCAACCATAATTCAGCAGAAGCTCCGGAAAAGGGTGACACAGGAAGTGATGGTGCAATCAGAGTGCTTGCTAAACAAAGAAACCGTCATAGACATCAGAAACCAATCAAGCATAGTTGTAATTGTAGTTTAGGACTTTAGATGGTGAGGAGGACATAGCTTAGCACGAGCCCTCAATCCAAATACAACAATTATACTAATGTTCCAGAAAATCAAAAACAGAAGGAAAAAAAATTAACAGTAATCAATTGTTTATGCCACACCCTCAAGGCTGAAATGTATGCCAAATACTAAAGCTGAAAAAAGTGGCAGCATAAAGTTTAAAACTTTGACTACTTAGGAAGCTTCTCCTCCTCCTTGAGATGCCGCTATATCCTAATTCAACACTCTGAATTAGGATATCTTGTCCTCCATACCGGAAAAAGGACTTGAGCTCATATACTCATTGTTTATGATTTATTTGTTGTCGTTTGTTGCTTTTGTGTATATTAGCTACCCATTGATGATTGTTCATATATCCACAATTGTGCAATTAATAATACAAATTTCACAATAAGATTTTACTAAACTACCCTGCATGACATTGGACATTCTTTAAGATCCTATATATTGTTTCACATTATCGCGATTTTTGGAGCAGGCGGTGGTGAGTCCATTATCCAATGCTTTGTAGGTAGTTACGTACGTCTAAAGTATGACGCTTTCAAAGTGGGTGCAGGGGAATCAGAGAATTGAATCAGTTAATGCATGTACCCTGTAGCAACAAACACACACTTCAACCATACAAAACTCTAGCTTTTACATAATAATATGATGTTTTCATACTGGACATTGAAGTATTGCTATGTGCACCGTGTTGCTGAAAAATTTAGAACTGGTTAGTCGTTTCCCTAATCAAGGTCTTTACTCATGTTAGAATAAGATCATGGATTATATATATCAGTGGATATTGCAGCCTTTTTACCATAAACACAAGTGGCCCTTACCATAAGTCAGATTTAGATTTTGCCAAGATTGGTTCCACCAATTTAGTAGGTCTTGCAAAGGCTAAACTATTGCCACTGCAGAAGTTATGCAAGTCTGTGTGTTCATCCTTTTTCATTTTGACCATCAAAAATCACCAACTCAACCCCAGACAAAATACCACCCAGGACAAGCTACACAAAGTGAAGATATATCTCCAGCGAATTGATCGAATAACAACCAAAGGCAAATAAAACAATACCCAATAATAATAAAATGTAAAGAATAGCTGGTGAATGGAACAGACCCGTTAATTGTGCTGCAAATCCCACCTCATGATGAAGTAGAAATGGGCATGCCAAGAGAAGGAGACGGATGAGCTGTGTTCGGTACTACTGCACGAGAACATCACTTAGATTCAGGAAGCAGCAAGGAGCTCGATACGGGCCGTATGTAGTGACCCGAACTGCTGTGGGATCTGGGACGGGTGAGAACCAACCAACTGGGTCGGATGCTAAGAAATCGATTGTGGTGAGGGCCGAGGAAACCCTGGATAGACGCCGCAAAATCGAGATCGGAACGGACTCACTGAGTTGGCTTCAGCGAGTTGAATCAGCAAAAGGGGCGGAAACCGCCGCTGTTGAACTCGGCGGCTGACCTGCAAACTCACGGCGAAGTCGTCGCCCAACGACCGACACAAAAGCAATCTGGGCAGGTACAACTGTTGTAACCAGGCGGGCGCCGTGAAGAGGAAGAGCGGCTGAAATCGCGATGGAGAAAATCCAGAATCAGAGGATGATACTAAAATCTGGGCCGGCCGAGAGGAAGAAATCCCTAGTGTGTAAATCGCACCTAGTGTGTGTGTAAATCGCCCTGCAGCAGCAGCGATTATTAAGCTTTTTTAATATTAGTTTTATTCAACCGACAAAATCTTTCAAAAGCCCGCTCAATTTCTTTAGTACCCGCCTAAATTTTGGGGCCCAAATTGCTATGTACAGCAACGAATTCTTAAATTGTTGCAATAGAATGTAAATTTTACAATATTTCCAATTTTTTCGCTTCAATTGTAACACTTTATAAATGCATTGCAATATATCAGAGTTGGTCTATCAATAGCAGCGTTTTCTGATAAAATTTTTGAAATCTGGTTGCTATAGCCAATCTATGGTGTAGTGACAATAAAACAAGAATGAAATAAAACTTTAGGAGACGTGGGATAATAACAACCACTTAAATCTTTAGTTGCATTTTCAAAAACCCTTAACAGTTTTATTAAATCTTTAGTTTCATCCCAATACGTTGGCAATAAATAAAATCCTTCTACGCGAAAATACGTATCAAAAAATTCACACAATAATTCTTTATATTCATTAGTTGAATTTAACATCTCATAAGTTGAGTTCCATCTATGTTTTACGCCTGGAGTAAAAAATTTGGGTTGCATTTGTTTTGACTTTAAAAATTTTACTTATTGTCTAGCTAACTTAGTACGATTATGTAAAAACAAGACACATTTTCTAATTGGTTCTATTGCCTCATCTACAAATTTTAATGCATCTTGTACACATAAATTTAGAATATGACATATACATCTAGTATGAAATAATCGACCCGCTAAAATAGGATTGCAAGCTTGTATTAAAGCTGGTATACTTGCAGTATTAGAACTACCATTATCAAAACCAATTGTGAAAATTTTATCTTTTAAGCAATAAAAAGTTAAAATTTTAATAATTGCTCTAGCTATATTATCTGCACTATGTGCACAATTAAATTTTTTAAACGCAAGTAATCTTTTGTTTAAGTTCCAATTTTCATCAATCTAGTGTATAGTTATTCCCATATAATCATTTTTTGGTTTAAAACCTGCCCAAGTATCTGCAGCTAAAGAAACTCTATGATTTATAGATCTAAAATAAGTTCGTAGTGCAAGTTTATGTTGTTTGGCTAAGTATACTACTTGTCTAGTCATTGTGGTACGTGGAATTCTTTTAATAGCAGGATTATAGGCATTTTGCATCCTGTATTCCCAACCCGTACTATCCGCAAAATTAATAGGTAAAGATTCTTGTGCACATAATTTTGCCATTTGTTCTCTAGCAATTTTTTCATTATATTTATAAAGTTGAGATTCGCACATACCTTGATTGCCGACTGGCCCGGCTCCAGTAGAAGGTTGGAAGTTGAGTTGACTTTGCGACTTTTGTTCTCCGTGGACCGAGGCATGGTTATTCTCAAAATGCCTTTTAAAATTTTCATATCCATCCCCGACTTTATACGGATACTCTTTCGAGCAGTAGTTGCAAGATACCTTCACTGAACCATCCGACATTTTTTCCTTTTTAAAGTGTTTTGAAAAAAGTTCGGATATCGGTTTCTTTTCTGCAACAGGGACAGGCTTCTTTCTTGCTTTAGTTTCCTGCTTCCCCTGCCTTTCACATTTTCTTCCTCCTCGGACGATAACTCTTCAACATAAGGAGGTTCTTCTTCAGCTTGGCTTGCTGCAGGACGCTTCGACTTTGATTTTTGCATCGGAGTTGGTACGCCATGAAGAGTGCGCTCGAATGTTGCATATGTTTGATTTAACATAGCTTCATCGATTTCATGGTCCATTTCTTCGTCAATGTTTTGCAGTTGTTGATGATTCGGGACACGTCGAAATCCCCGAAGATCAACTTCTTCTTCACTGGTAGTTGTTGTACTACCGTAATAGATACCTTCATGTTTAGCATCATATTCAGCTTCTTGACTTTCATTTTCAAAATTGGGTGGAGTTTGGTTTTGGGGCTCCCTAATAATTATTCCAGGTGGTTTCTTCGATTTTCCCCAAAGACCCATTCGCTCGAACTTGGACATTTTGGATTTTTTGGGAGATGTAGCAATACCCTTTCCCTTGTCAGAACTCGACATAATGATTAAATGCGAAAAAAAGAGAGAGATTAAGTAGTATAGCAATTAGCAATGAGAGTTTGAGAGATAGATTATATTGAAGGTGTGAAAAAAATGTGTTGAGTAGTGAGGTATTTATAGATAGGATTTTTTTTTAAATCTGCACTAGCCGTTAGACCCGCAGGGTCCGGGTCTGACCCGCCGGGTCTAACGGCAAATTTTCAATTCTTTTTTTTTTTACTTTTCCGCCGGGTCGCCGGGTCGGACCCGGCGGGTCGCCGGGTCAGCAAAACCTAGACCCGAACCCCACCCGTGTATACCACGGGTCCGGGTTGGCGGGTCGACCCGGCGGGTTGGGTCGTTTTGGGCACCTCTAAACTCACCATTGTTTATAAAGAAAAACTACGGAAAACTATCCAAAATAGTTTTTCAATTTTGGTGATTTTCTGGAAAACCGGTTATTCCGTTTTCCAGCCATTTTCTTAGAAATATCAGCCCAATGAACATATTTTTTGAATTTTGTGTATTCTTAGAAAATTTTTCTGAAAAACAGGACTGTTTTCCACCAACTAAACACACCCTAAGGTTGCCTCCTAGTTTCTAGTTTCTCACAACTTTTTGAAACTAATTTCTTTTTTCTCTCTCATCTCTTCCCATGGTGAAACTAGTTTCTATCTTTTTTAGGGTCCCCTACAATATATATTCACTATATTTATATATATTTTTCTCAATTAATGTTATGGGTATTATTCTTTATCTATTATTTAAGTATTTAAATTATACATGAAATAATTAAAATTATTCTTTACTTATATAATATAATAATAAAGTATAATTTTTTATTTGTAAACCAACTTCTTATTTGGGAATTAGAAACCCAAGTTTCTTTTTGGTAACTAGAAACTACATCCTTCAATGGTGATTTCTTTATTTTGGGAACCAGAAACTAGGCTGAGCATGGGTCGGTTTGGGTCGGTTTTGGGGAAAAACCGAACCCAAACCGCTAAATTCAGTTTTTAGTTTTTAAAACCCAATGGGTTCGGTTTTTGGTCGGTTTCGGTTTCTCGGTTTCTGGTCGGTTTTGGTTTTGGTTTTGGTTTCGGTTTCTCGGATTCAACCCATACGCTCATGGATTTTGGGTTTTAACCCATTTTCCAGTAAATGTATATATTAAAATATATATTAAATATATATTTAATATTAAATAATCAGGGTTAAGTTCCATATTTTAGTTTTTTATTTTTTAAAATATATATTAAATATTAAAAAATCATATATATAAATATATTATGGGCCGATTTCTGGGTTTGGCTCAATTCCTGGGTCGGCTTCGTAAGAATGGGTCGATTTCGGTTTCACGGTGCGATTTCTAAAGTACAAACTGAAACCGAAACCGAAAAAATCGGTTTCTAAAATATGAACCCAAAACCGATGGTTGGTTTCGATTTTTCGGTTTCGGTTTCATCGGTTTTTATCGGTTTTTCGGTTTCCGATTTCGGTTTTGCTCAGCCCTACCAGAAACCAAACCATTGGAGGCACTCTAAGGGGTTGTTTACTTATGACTGAATCAGCTTAATGGGTAAAATGTCTTATTCGCGGAAACATTTTGAAGTGTTTACATATGACTTATTCGCTCAGTTCCTGTCTTAATCGCTCAGTTGCCTGACCCCCACTTGTCCCCATACAGACGCCAAAAAGTCGAAGGTTACCCCTCTGCCCTTTCACGCTCAGATTTCCCTAAAAAAAAAATCCCCGATGGCAGAACCCTCCCAGCGATGAAATAACCCTTTTCCTTCATCTTCTTCCTCATCACCTTATTCTATCCTCATCGATTTCTGCTTCTGGCTTCTATTCGATTCACCTTCTTCATCGTGTTTCCCTGCCGTGATTGTAAACCCTAGCCTCCATCGCTGCTTCCCACTCCAATCGAAGGATCACACCGACCTTTTTCTCATTCTTCTCGAAAGATATCATCTTCTTCATGGCTAATCGTTTCTTCATCTATGTGGCTTCGTTTTTCTTCATCTATGTGGCTTCATTTTTCTTCATCTTTTGATGGAAATTTTTTGTGGAATTTAGATGTTTTTTTCTTGGTTATAACCCAACATTCTGTTGTTGTTAAATGTTTTCGTTCCGACTTGGGTGGAGAATACACTTCTAGAAATCTTTCTGATTTAATGCTTTTGTCTGCTAATGTTCCTAGTGAGTTCTGGGGAGAAGGGGTTCTCACTTCAGTTCATTTGATTAGTAGAATTCCCACAGCTCATAATTCTGGCCTTTCTCCTTATGAAAAGTTGTATGTTCATACCCCTGATTACTTAAATATGAAAGTATTTGGTTCTACATATTTTGTTCTTAATCTTAGTGTTGAATTTTAAAATGACAGATTTTGATAGGAATTTTTTGTGGGATTAGGTGCTGTTTTTTCTCTTCAAAATGGGCAGATTTATGTGGAAAATATTTGTGGGATTTATGTACTTTTTTTCTCCTAAAAATGGACAGATTTTGATGGGAAACTTTGGTGGGATTTATCTCTTGTAGGTATGGAACAATCCGGTGAATCACACCAACACAAGAGAATTAGAATAAGTTGGAAAGATCACAATGTTGTGAAAACTTTCCTAGAGGCTTGTATTCTAGAGGTTGGTATGAATGGAAACGAGGGTAGTAGTTTGAAGCCACTTTCTTGGAAAAAAAAGTTGCCGAGACTTTAAAACACACGCACACAATTTTGTTGTTGATCGAAAGCAAATGCGGAACCATTCCGATTATCTGAAAGTAAAGTATGGTGCTTGGTTGAAATTAAAAAACAAAACCGGCAATGTCTATGATCCTTCCACCAACACCTTTTGCTTGACGCTGGAAGAATGGGGGTTGGAGATAGAGGTTATTTTTAAACTTCAGATTTTGTTTTATTTCAATTCATGTTTATTTGATTTGTATATTTATGGATGTTTTTTTTAACACAGACCAATATGTATGTTGAATCTTTGAGGACTACAAATCTTCCATTTCCTGACTTGTGTGCACGTTTGTTTGAGGGTGGTATGTCCACGGGTATGGATGGATATGGTCCGTCATCAAAAGACTCTTTGCCAACCACCGAGCCTTTTGTCGTCATTAATATAGAGACCAATACATCAAATGATCAAGCTCACGTGTCATCAACACCTTGTACATCTCGTGCTCCGGTTGAGAAAGCAAAGGGTAAAAAGAGTACAAAACCCACCTCGGAGCTTGATGAAAAGCTTATTCACTTTTTAGATAGTATGTCATCACGATATGGGAACCCCGAGCTTATTTCATATGACTCATGCCTAAAGAAGTTGAACGACCTTGGGTGGGAAAAAGATGATCCTTTGTACCGTATTGCCTTTTCTCTTCTTATGGACACTCGTAATAGGTAAGCATGGATGACGATACCGAAAGAAATTGCCAAAGATTGGGTGAAAACCATTGGGGCGAAACAAGGATATAACTAAGGACTTGCTTTATGACTTGTTTTGTTTGGTGTTTATTTTGAACATGTGGTGCCACATTTTTTATTTTTGTTAGGAACTTGTGGTGTGGATATATGACATATTTTGGTGGCGTGTTTTTGATGTATGACATTGGATTTATCATCTATTTTGATGACACATTTTGGAAATATGAATGATATGTTGACTTTTGAGGAAGAAATGCTCATGGTAGTTCTTATATACATATATATAAGACGAAGAAGAATAAGAATAGAAAGAATGCCTGATAATTCTTCGGCATTGAGTGGATATGCTTACACCCAAGAGTTATTAACCGGACCTAGTATGCAATATCAAGAGTTGATGCGCCTATCACGTGAAGCATATATACTCTTATGCAATCATTTTAGACAAAGAAATTGGGTGAAAGATAGTAGACAAGTTTCTATCGAAGAGAAGATGGCGATGTTTTTGACACTGGTTGGACATAACGAGCGCTATAGAGTGATTAAACGTAGATTTTAACGCTCTACAAGAACCGTTCATATTTGTTTCCATGAAGTTTTATTAGGAATGATGGAATTCGCAAGAGAAATCGTGGTGCCGACAACTTCTGATACAACTTCAAATATGTCAAGTAATCAAAGACGTTTGAGAGAAATATTTCCGGTAAATTTACTCTTGACATTTTAAAATGTTATATATGTGTACACACACACACACACACACATATATATATATATATATATATATGTGAGTGTGTGTTAATATTTTTCTGTCAATGAAGAGTGCAATAGGTGCACTAGATAGTACCCTTATACATGCAATTGTGCCAGCTAGTCATCAAACTGCTTTTAGGGGAAGAGGAGGCGGTCGATGTTACCAAAATGTTCTAGGCATTTGTGATTTCGACATGATATTCACTTTTGTTTGGGCCGAATGGGAAGGTATAGCGCATGATTCGAGAATACTTAGGGAAGTTGCTTATAACCCAAGAACTGGTTTTCCCTTACCACCACAAGATATATAACTTTCTGAATTTGTATATATTGCTTTTTTATTTGTATATTATACGTTTGATGTGGACGTTTTTTCAGATAAATACTATCTCTGTGACGCCGCATATGCTAATGCTCGGGGATTTTTGGCTCCATATCGTAACACAAGATATTGGTTAGCGGATTTTCGACGTCGACGTGCTTTGACTAAAGAAGAAAAGTTTAACCATGCACATGCCCAACTCAGGAATGTTATTGAACGTGCTTACGGTGTCTTGAAAACGAGATTCCCGATCCTAAGCAGATGGCTCCTTTTCCATTCACAACACAAAGAAATGTGGTAATTGCTTGCTTTGCGATACACAATTTTATCAGAAAATATAATATTCAAGACCAGTTGTTTATGGAGTGCACTGAAGACACCGAATTTAATAATGAAGAAGAAGTCGAAGGAAGTGGAGAAGAAGAATTGGATATATCCCAACGGGTGCTAATAGCACTCAATATATGGCTTCTTTGCGTGATGAAATTGCAAATAGTTTGTTTAATAATGTTTAAACTTGTCTACTTTGTGTTTGAATTTGGCTACTTTGTGTTTGAACTTGACGTCTTTGTGTTTGAAATTGGATTTTTAAGTACTCTATGAATTTATGTTTTGATTTTTGGATTATATCATTTATATGGCTTAAAAAATAAACAGCAATTTATAAAACAGCTTATAATTCATATTCAGGGATAAATTAGTCATTTCTGTTATTCAAACAGTTTATTCAGATGAAAAAGTAAACAACAGCATCAATTTACCTGCACACATTTACCAGCATGCATAAATTTATCCAGCATGCACAATTTCAAAAGCAGATAAATTTAGTAAACAGCCCCTAAGAGAGTAAAATTTGTGTGTGTAAAGTGGTGTGGTCCACATGGGTCCATGTGCTTTTTATGAGTAATTTCTTGCCAAAAAAGGAAAGAAAACAAGATGAACGGGTGCAACACTCCTATTTTTCACCTGAAAGATAATTTGAATTAGTGTGTATATATATATATATGTGTGTGTGTGTACTAAGGGGCTGTTTGTCAGTTGCTGAATGATTTAGTGCAGAATGGTTGAGAGGCTCTGTATGGTTGAGTGCAGAATGAAATTTGGTTGTTTGGTAACTATTCTGAATGGTAACTCTGAATGATAACAAATTACCATTTTACCATTATGTATAAAAGTAGCGATTAAAAATCCCATTTTTTCCTCCCCTTGCGTACCAAAACCTCTACTTTTTATAAATAAAAATATTATTTTTATAAATAATTATGTATAATATTTTTAAATTTAATTCATTTAAAATAGCAATTATTATTATTATGTACAATATTTTTAAATTTAATTCATTTAAAATAATAATAATAATAATAATTATTATTATTATGTATAATATTTTTTAATTTAATTCATTTAAAATAATAATAATTATTATGTATAATATTTTTTAATTTAATTCATTTAAAATAATAATATTAACTATGTATAATATTTTTTAATTTAATTCATTTAGAAAATTATAATAATAATTATGTATAATATTTTTTTATTTAAATTCATTTAAAAAATAATAATAATAATAATTATGAATAATAATTCTTAATTTAAGAAGAGGGGTAAATCTGGAAATTGTTTGCCTCTGAATGGTTGAGAGAGGGTATGGATGCTTAATGGTTCAGATCTCTTTGTAACCATTAAGAGGTAAAATTTTTTGCCAAACAGCCGTGACCTCTGAGCGATTCAGAGGTAGGCTCTTAATGATTATATTAAGAGCCAAACAAACGGCCCCTAAGTTAACAAATTGTTAACTAAATAAGTACATCGGGAGTGGTTCATATAGAACCCTTCCATTAAGTAGTATATAGGTCTCAATGATGGCCACACATAGAGATGTTAAACGGGCTAGCCCTAGCGGTTCCGGGCTAGCCCTAGTGGGCTTCGGGCTAAACGGTCCGGGCCAAAAAAGCCCGGATTTAAACGGGTTAGGAAATATCGGCCCTAACCCTAACCCTAACGGGCTTCGGGCTAAACGGGCTAAATATTTAAAAAAATCTATTTTTTATTTTTTTATAAGTCATAAATAAAAAAAACAGTAACAATATATTTTATATATATAGTAACAACTATACTATAATAAATATAACAAAAAATACACTTTTATGTGTGTGTATATATATATATATATTTGGGTTATTCTAAAAAGGGTCTTATAATAAAAAGTGTAGGAAGGATTGTGGGAGTGACATGTGTCATCCCTCATTCCACATCATATGACATGTGTCACCCCCACCTCCACCCACCCCACCCACCCCCCCCCCACCCCCGCGAAAAAAATTTTTCCTGCCAAAATTTTTTTTTTCGGGGCAAAAAAAAAAATTTTTTTCCCGCCAAAAAAATTCCCGCCAAAATTTATAAGTACATCACATTTATAAAGTTACTGCATCACAGTTATAAAGCTACTGCATCACAATTATGATTTAGTGCATTAAGGTTATAAATTACTGCATCATAGTTGATGCACTGAACTGTTAACTATGATGCAGTAACTTATAACTGCGATGCAGTTAGAGGTGGCCACGGCCTGCCTCGGTTCAACCGAAATCAACCGCTGATTCCACGGTTCGAAATGGGAACCGAACCAACCGGTAACTTAGTGCTACGATTTCGGTTCAACCGAACCGGCGTTGCCCGAATCGGCGGTTCTTGCTCGAACCGTCCGAACCTATTTTTTTTTTTTCACTTTCTCCGACGCACATTTCGCCATTTCTCCGAGCTTTCGAGCTCTCTCTCTCCTCTCCTCTCCCTCTCCTCCTCCATCCATCAACTTCTCAATAACCATTTTAATATCATCGCTCTTCACCTGAACTCCCACTTTTTCTTCCTCTCCGAATACGACAGGCACCTCAACTCCTACCCTCACTCCGGTCCTGATGACATTCACAATGAACTTCTCATTACAGAACTGCTCCGCAAACACAGGCCATTTCAACGGTTCCCGGTTCCAGAACCGTGTGAACCGGCGGTTCCGAACGGTTCGCGGTTCCATGGTTCGGTTACGGTTCCGAACCGGGAACCGCCAGTTACATTTTCTGGAACTAGAACCGAACCGTCTGGACACGGTTTCGGTTCCGGTTCGGAACCGTCTAACACGGTTCCGGTTCCAGAACCGTCCTATACGGTCCGGTTTCACGGTTCGGTTCCCGGTTCTGGTTTTTTTGGCCACCTCTAGATGCAGTAAAACTTATTATTACTGTATCACAGTTATAAAGTTAATGCATCACAATTATGATTTAGTGCATTAAGGTTATAAGTTACTGCATCATAGTTGATGCACTTAACTGTTAACTATGATGCAGTAACTTATAATTGTGATGCAGTAAACTTATTAGTGTGATGCACCAAAACTTATAACTATGATGCACCAAAAAAATGGTGCATCACACTTATAAGTTTTATGGGAAAAAAATTGGCCCCCAATTTTTTTTTTTGGCGAATTTTTTTCGTGGGGTCTGGGGTGGGGGTGTGGGTGGGGTGGGAGGTGGGGGTGGGGGTGCCACATGTGATATGATGTGGCATGATGACACATGTCACACCATTCTTCCTACACTTTTATTATAAGACCTTTTTAGAATAACCCCACCCTATATATATATATATATAGGGTGGGGTTATTCTAAAAAGGGTCTTATAATAAAAAGTGTAGGAAGGATTGTGGGAGTGACATGTGTCATCCCCATTCCACATCATATGACATGTGTCACACCCCCCACCCACCCCCCACGAAAAAAAAAAAAATCCTGCCAAATTTTTTTTTTTTCCAGCCAAAATTTATAAGTGCATCATATTTATAAAGTTACTGCATCACAGTTATAAAGTTACTGCATCACAATTATGATTTTAGTGCATTAAGGTTATAAGTTACTGCATCATAGTTGATGCACTTAACTATAAACTATGATGCAGTAACTTATAATAAAGACGCACCAAAACTTATTAGTGTGATGCATTAATGATATAAAAAAGTGTAGTACTTGTATAAAAAAGAATCATATTTAATTTTGAAGCAATTACATACATATATGATGCAGAGAAACTTAGGATGATGCAATTTCTTATAACTATAATGCAGTTACATACATGATGCAGTTACTTATAACTTATAACTATAATGCAGTTACATACATATATGATGCAGAAAACTTAGGATTAGGGGTGTAAACGAGACGAGACAACTCGCGAGGTACTCGAGATCGACTCGGTCAAAACTCGGTCAACACTCGACTCGAGTGGGCTCGACTCGAACTCGAGCTCGGCTCGACATACTAACGAGTCGAGTTGAGCTACCCAATACTCGACTCGATAAGCTCGTGAGATACTCGATTTTTTTATATATAATTAGTTTTATAAATATGAATTTGTAAAATATAATGTAAAAATTATTAATAAATAAATTGAATTGTAAAGAGACTATTTGTAAAAAAATTGAACTCAATTTTTTCTGATTTCATGTTTTGTTTGTAAATGCATATATGTTGTTAAAATACAAATAATGACGACTATTTACATTGGTAACTAATATAATACACATAATAAAGGGACAGTTCCACTTATTCCCACACCGGCAAAGAATAATAGTCCCAACCTTATAAATCTCTATATAAATGGAGCGTGGTACCTTGATCGAGCTTGATTCGAGTTCTGAGTTCGAGCTTGAGTTCGAGCTTTTTTCAAGCTTCAAACGAGCGTCGAGCTCGAGTTCGAGTTTAGAAAATTGTTATCGAGTTCGAGTTTGGACTTCATATGAGCTCTTATATAAAGGGCGCTTCTACTTATTCCCACATCGGCTAGGAATAATAGTTCCAACCTTATAAATCTCTATATAAATGGTGCTTGGAACCTTGATCGAACTTGATTCGAGTTCTAAGTTCGAGCTTTTTCGAGCTTGAGTTCGAGCTTTTCGAGCTTCAAACGATTTCGAGCTCGAGTTCGAGTTTAGAAAATTGTTATCGAGTTCGAGTCGAGTTTGACTTGATATGAGCTATTATATAAAGGCGCTTCACTTATTCCCACATCGGCTAGGAATAACAGTTCCAACCTTATAAATCTCTATATAAATGGTGCTTGGGACCTTGATCGAGCTTGATTCGAGTTCTGAGCACGAGCTTTTTTTTTTCGAGCTTGAGTTCTAGCTTTTTTCGAGCTTGAGTTCGAGCTTTTTTCGAGCTTCAAACGAGTTCGAGCTCGAGTTCGAGTTCGAGTTTAGAAAATTTTTATCGAGTTCGAGTCGAGTTTGGACTTCAACTACTCGAGAGTTTTCGAGTCGAGTTCGAGCTTGAGATATTGCTATCGAATTCGAGTCGAGTATACTGATACTCGAGCTCGACTCGCATCATTTACACCCATACTTAGGATGATGCAGTTTCTTATAACTATAATGCAGTTACATACATGATGCAGTTACTTATAACTTATAACTATACTGCAGTTACATATATATATGATGCAAAAAACTTAGGATGATGCAGTTTCTTATAACTATAATGCAGTAAACTTATAACTATGATGCATTAAAACCCAGGTGCATCACCGTTATGAAATTTGGTGCATCATAGTTATAACTAATTTTTATAAGGGTGATGCACCAAAATAAAAGGGTGCAGCAGAGTTATAAAATTTTATGAAAAAATTGGCCCAAAAAAAAAAAAATTTGGCGGGAAAAAAATTCGGGGTAGGGGGTGGGGGGTGTGGTGGGGTGGGGTGGGGGTGGGGGTGGGGTGGGGGTGACACATGTCATATGAGTGTCATATGATGTGGAATGGGGATGACACATGTCACTCTCACAATCCTTCCTACACTTTTTATTATAAGACCCTTTTTAGAATAACCCCACCCTATATATATACACACACGCTATATTAACAAATACAATAATAATATATCTTATATATATAAAGATTGAGTCCCTAAATTTATTGTGGAGTCTTAATGATATTAATGGATATTTTTACATTTAATATTAGTTCATATTAAATTAAGTCCTTAAATATATTATGGAGTCTTAATGATATTAATTAATGGATATTTTTACATTTAATATTAGTTCATATTAAATTATTTCCTATAATTTAATTTATTAAATAATATTAAGTATTAAATACATGTCTTAAATGTTTCATGTCTTAAAGTATTAATTAAAATCCTATAATTCAATTAGCTACCATTTATTTAAAAATTGAGTTTCATGTTAAATCTTTACGACTTAAATTCCTTTACTTGAATAAACTTGAATACCCATCACTTCATTTTTATAAAAATCGTTACAAACTTTTTGGGCTTCATCTCATTTTATTGTCCAACTAATTGAATTAAGTTGAGTATTCATGATTTAAATCTTTATGAATTTTGTAATAACATTTGCCATAACTATAGCAATAAGTTAATTTTCTGAACTTTTACAAACACCTTCATTAAAGCTTTATTAATATTTATACTAAAACCCAAACAAAACCCAAACGGTAGCAAAATTCTTTGGACTCATTTATTAACTCTCTTTCATAAATAGCTTTTGCAAGTAATTAAAATAGACCGTTCATATCTTTATGGAAGGTTACATACTACATATTGTGTGTATAAATAGTTTACTTTGCATATCAAACAATATTAATACAAACGAAAACAATACTAATCCAAAAGAAAATAATATTAGTTCACTGATATTAATATATATTTGACAGGAAGTGTTGTACATTGGACAACAAAAAAAAAATTAGACGAGAAGGCTTCATATATTACAAGAAGGTTTTTACAAACAAAGATGAATACAAATCATGAAAAACATTTAGATAAAAATTGCCAATACATGCGGACATTATTCACGTCAATGTTGATGGTTTAATAAGTACGGTCGCTTCTACCATTTTATGGGTTTTCAGAAATTTTGGCCTTGAAATAAAATTTAGTTCATTAGTATTACTTTGTCATTTTCTATATTTTACTAATAACCCACAAAATTTTTTTAGTGAGAAACTAATATTTACGCTCTTTTGTATGACCTTGCATAATGGAATAAAAGGAAAAAGTACATACTTTTAGCTCAAAGCCATTTATTAATTATAATAACAGATACAAAAAGTTGAGTTATAGATATAAGAAAAAGTTAAATTTTTTTATCGAAAAATAAAATCCGTGCATCGCACGGGTCGTAATGCCTCGTATTATATATAATATTAATATATATTACATATAATATTATATATATTATATATATATATATATGATATAAATATAGTATTACTGTAAGTTGAAATTAACAATATATATATATATTGTTAATTTCAACTTACAGTAATACTATATTTATATCATATATATATATAATATATATAATATTATATGTAATATAATATATATAACGGGCTAGCCCTAACGAGCTTCGGGCTAAACGGTCCGGGCCAAAAAAGTCCGGATTTAAACGGGCTAGGAAATATCGACCCTAACCCGATTTTTTGGCGGGTTAAATGGGCTAGCCTGTCGGGCCCGAACCCGTTTAACATCTCTAGCCACACACTTGACAAGCAATGATTCGCGCATTTTTGAATTTTCCCGCTAAATTTCAAAATTTTCCGCTTTTTCACAAAAATGCATAATGTTTCTGTTTCGTATTATACATTTTTCTGTTTCGTGATATGTATATTTCTGTTTTTATGTTGCATAGAAAAAATGCATGATAATACACAAAAATGCATAATGTCTTACACAAATATGCATAAACATTTCCCGAAAAAGCGTGTCTGGACAACCAAAATAAATGCGCAAATTTTTCTACTGGAACCCAACCCAACCCTAATTATATTATCTATATTATTTAAAACTTATCCCTTTTAATTTAATGTGAAAGGGGATTTGTGCACAAAGTAAAGATTATCCCCCTTAATATTTATCTTTCTCTCACATTATTTTCACAGCAAGAAATTATATTGATCAAAATAAATAATGCCAAACTAACTGTAAAAATTTCTGAAACTATATATATTTCCTTCTCTTGGCTTGTGTATTTACTCTGTTGATCAACTGTTGAAGACTTTGTCCAATTAACCTCACCAATATACAGTTGGTATATGTTAATAATTATATATGTCAGAAAATCATCATCTAATGTTTCTGATGCGTTATTGTTGAAATAGTACAAATTTTCGTTTATGATAAACTCATCTTGAATGCTCCCAATAAACTCATCTTGAATGCTCCCAATAAAATATGCAGGTATGGAACAACAAAGGGCTGCGATTTTTCACCCTCAAAGAATACGAATCACTCTTACCATATATGATGACATATCAAAGTATACATAATGAACATAATAAACATAAATAAACAGCGGAAGTCTTAACATGAATAAACAAAAGGAGTTAAGTCAACATGACTTAAACTGATACATAAGTTCAAAGAAATGAAATACTCCCAAGGGGTGAATAACAATTCATCCGAGTCTAAACAATGTTATATCTGTAACACCCCCAATCCGCTCAGAGATATTACACGCCGTAGACCCTCTCCTCGAGGATCTACTAGGCTGATAACTAAAATCAAACATCTAAACATCTCCTTTAAAGCTAAAATGACTCAGTAGACCGATTTGGTCTTTCAATAATAACATACAACTCAATTCCAAACACATACCCACACAGGGGTCAAAATACAATAAACTCCCGTACAACGGGGAAAAGATACTGCAGCGGAAAAGAAAATACAATTAGACCAATACGACATCAATGGATCCTCGTGTGATTAGTATTGTTCATCTTTCATCATCCTTCGTGCCGACCCTGTGCTATGCTCCAAAACCTGAATGCAAAAATAGACATCCACCCCCGAATACTCGGGGGTTAGCAAAACTCCACTGTTTTGCTAGTGTAAGTACAAGTGCAAAAATATGAGCCATACAATTCAAGTTCCAAGAATAACAATAATCAGAAATCCTCAAAGATTAAAATACAACGAAACGAATACTTCCCGAGGCAAGAGTTTGAGTAAAACTTTCCAAATCCGAAAGATCACAAATAACGAGAACGGTTTGCAAAATGGTTTAAAATACCCTCGGGAGTTTTAATAGAAAACAAATTAGGATTATCAAATCCTTATATTTCCAAAAATCAACAGGGGTCACAGCCCAAAGGTTTTGTTTTCACAAATAGAAAACCGACAACAATTCACAGGGCCAGAGCCCAACATCACGTGTCCTCGACGGACATAAAAATCAACACAATGTAATCACGCACGCGCATCGCCTAGGACTGGGACGAAGCCACAAATCCCACTCGAGGCCTCGAAGGACCCTCCCGAGCTGGCTAGCGAAACAAATCACACACATGTATCGCCTTGGGAACAGGGTAATACCATTGATCCCGCCCGAGGCCTCGAAGGACCCTCCCGAGCTGGCTAGCTAAACAAATCACAACATCTTTGGCGCTCACGGTTGGATCAATCACTTATTGCATCCTGACCACATGATCACATGCCATGTGTCACCGTAGTTTTTCTTAGGCTCTCACGGTTGAATCAATCGCTTGTTGCATCCTGGCCACATGATCACATGCCACGTGCCACCGTAGACCCCGCCCACATCCACACAATCACACACATAGCACAATGCAACAAAGATATCCAAACAATTCACTCAGAGGCATCAAACACTTAGCAAAATGTAACACCCCCGATATATTCAGGAATATTACAGCGCCGTAAATCCTTTACACAAGGATTTACAAGGCTGAAGAATTGAACATACATTAAAAGGTATTAACTAATGGAAATGACGGAATTTAGAATACAACAATCCTGACCCAATACTGAAAGTACAATAGTTCAACGGGAACTTAATAATACAACACCAAATTCAGACGATTTCACAAATGACTTCGTACTCGAGTACTTATTGAATTAACGAATAAACAACAGATGAATAACCCGGCCGGAACATCACTCTGCACCCTCGTCGTCATGCAGCTCCAGTGGTTGTTTTCCCGCTCTCCTGGATCCTGAACATAAACAAAATGTTCACCCCCGAAGGGGTTAGCACAACGATGCTAGTACAAGTACCACAACATATTATTTCAACGTCACACGCAGAATGATAATAATAACGTAAATGATAAAATGTCCAATGAGTCTTCTCCTACGAGAAACTCAAACATAACATACACAACTGATAATCACAACATGATATCATAACATACACATGGTAATTCCGTCGATCCAGCGTTCACTGCCTAGAACCCACGATGATCCCGTCAGATCAACCCGTGGTGGAAAAACCCGTCCGATGATCCAGCACACGCTAGCATAGATCCCCCGATGATCCCGTCGGACCAACACGAGGTGGACATACAACAACGACATACATGCATGACAATATGTATAACAACAATACATAAAACAATTAAAGTACTTGCCTCGATTTGAAGACAATAACAACACTTCCACGAAAATGAACACTCGAAGGTCGTCCTCCTCAATCAATCACGTAACGAGACCAAACCTTAACAAAAGAGATGATATAGGATTTATCTCACGTCGTACGAATGTTTAACAATTCGATTTACGGTCAAAAGTTCATAAAACGAAATCTGCCTGAACTGCTTAGCGCACGCTAAGTACTCTGTGTAGCGTGCGTTAAGTCTGCTCGATAGCGCACGCAAACAACAAAGCCTAGCGCACGCTAACTATGTATGGTCAGTACTTCACTGATCAGTCGACTGACTCGTCTGTTGGCCTAGCGTACGTTACGTACCAAACGTAGCGTACGCTAACTCGTGCTCGATAGCGCACGTTAATAATCAAAGCATAGCGTGCGCTATCTGTGCATGGCGCCATCACGAGCGCAAACTGCCCCTCGCCATGATCGAAACAATGAAATCTTCCGTGATACTTCATGTTACCTCCATGAATATCATGTATATATGATTCTGAATGATCTTACGGATAACAACAACTTCGGATTCAAGGATATGCATACCATATAAACCATATTCCATTTCGACTACAATTCTTCATATGACAATTCGAAAAGCTTAACGGTTGATATCAACACTTCTATATCAATCAATATTATCATGCTGAAGTGGTTTAAACGTTCCATCTATACTAGATAAATCTTTCCATGATCAATCCTTTAGATTTATCCAACAATAATGATTATTAAAGTCAAGTCCATGATTATTATGAAGTCATCTACTAGATTCGAATTACCAATGATAGAAGCTTCTCTATACATATTCAGTGTAATAAGATTCGAATCATGATGATTATAATCAAGGTACTTAAAGCTTATTCATCTCAATATTCCAAACATGATATACTTGGATAGTTCATCTATGAAAATCCATATCTTGTTAACATGATCATCCAAATCGTTAGAATCCAATTCTAAGTCTTGAGATAGATTGAACATACCTTAATATGATGAAAATCACTGAACCGTAAGGTAGAATCCGACTCCGGTTGGTCGTATGCCACTCCAAGGTGCTATTCCACTTCAATGATTATTCCCAAATGATAACCAATATATAAACACCCACAAAATGTGTTCTAAGTGTGTAGGAGGATAACACAGCTCTCTGGCCTCTCAAGAATGCAGAAGGAACGAGTAAAATGCAAGCCAAAACGAGTTGTTGTCCTATTTATAATATTCTGCATTTTAACAAGTTAGCGCACGCTACTAAGCATTCCTTAGCGTGCGCTAATAATGGTTGACTTCAGAATTGTCCGGGCTCATCCGCGAGAATCTTATCCGGACCCATGTCCCGGCTGGCGCATGTGCTAGCTGTCCTGCTCAATAATTGAGTCCTTAGCGCACGCAACTCCTACCTGCATAGCGTGCTCTAATAATAGCCCGATAGCGCGCGTTAAGATACATTCTTAGCGTGCGCTATCACGAGGTTGTTTGAGCAAATTTTGCATGTTTCTATACTTATGTACAATGATATCAATGCACGAAATATCATACTCCA
The DNA here is from genome assembly GCA_033398695.1 of Orobanche coerulescens. Taxonomy (NCBI): domain Eukaryota; kingdom Viridiplantae; phylum Streptophyta; class Magnoliopsida; order Lamiales; family Orobanchaceae; genus Orobanche; species Orobanche coerulescens. Next base: position 31,695,403 of record CM065816.1, read on the forward strand.
ATAATCAAAACCACCAATCCGAATAATACATGGTTTGAATACAGATGAAATACACCGTAATAAATCCGGATATTACATACTCCTACTAAAAAGGAGTTTCGTCCCGAAACTCAAGACGAAAATAACTCGGGATATCTAGATTTCATATCAGCTTCCGTTTCCCATGTGGCTTCTTCCATTCCGTGACGTGACCACTGAACTTTGACCAAAACGATGGGTTTGTTCCTCAACTGTTTAACTCGACTCTCGAGTATCTTGACCGGTCTTTCTTCAAACGTCCCATCCTGCGCGACTTCGATCTCGCCAAAATCAATGATATGACTGGGATCTGGTATATACCTCCGTAACTGGGATACGTGGAACACGTTATGAACATGGCACAATGACGGCGGCAATGCCAATCTGTATGCCAACTCCCCAACTCTCTCGAGGATCTCAAATGGTCCGATATATCTCGGACTCAGCTTTCCTTTCCTTCCGAAACGAAAGATTCCCCGAGTAGGAGAAACCTTCAAAAGTACGTGGTCTCCAGCACTGAACTCCAATGGGCGACGGCGTACGTCTGCGTAGGATTTCTGGCGACTGGGCGGTCAACAGCCTTTCACGAATCAAGGCTATTTTCTCTCGAGTCTGCACGATCAACTCTGGTTCTGTTCCGATCAAGTCTGACGAATCGTCCCAGCATAGGGGCGATCTGCATCTCCTTCCGTATAATGCCTCAAACAGTGCCATCTTAATGGAAGCATGCCAACTATTGTTGTAGGTAAAGTCAATCAACGGTAGATGAACTTCCCAATCGTTTGACCAATCTAAGGCACAGGCCCTTAGCATGTCTTCCACCGTTTGTATAGTTCTCTCAGATTGTCCGTCAGTCTGCGGGTGATAAGTCAGATCAAGTTCAATTCGGTCCCCAAGGCTTTATGAACTGCTTTGCAAAAGTGAGACACAAAACGGCCGTCTCGATCAGAAACAATGGTCTTCGGCGTACCATGCAATCGAACTATCTCCAAAATAAATACTCGTGCCAACCTCTCTGGTCCCCACGTATCCTTAATGCCTAGAAAATGAGCTGATTTGGTTAAACGATCAACTATCACCCAAATCATGTTCATTCCTGTCCTGGTTTTCGGCATATTAGTGATAAAGTCCATCGATATGTCCTCCCACTTCCATTCAGGAATCGGGAGTGGCTTCAACATTCCGGCAGGCAGTTGATGCTCGATCTTAACCTGTTGACAAGTCAAGCATTTCGAAACATAGTCCGCTACATCTTTCTTCATGTTGCCCCACCAGAAATTCTGCTTCAAGTCCTTATACATCTTACTGGTGCCCGGGTGGATAGAATAGGGCGAACTGTGAGCTTCCTTCATAATTGTCTGTTTCAAAACATCATCATCGGGAACGCAGAGCCGGTTCTGAAATCTCAAAACTCCGTCATCATGAATTATGAATCCGGGGGCCTTTCCTTTGATCACTTCATCATGTAACCGAATCATCAGAGGATCATCTGCCTGTCTAGATTTGATTCATTCGGTTAATGATGAAGTTATCTCCATCACGCACAGTTGTCCTTGGACTCTTTGTAACCATACTTCAATCCCTTCACGAATCATCTCTCGTTGAAGGCTAAGTTGGGATGTCAGCGTCTCCAGCATCTGAATAGAGACAGGCTTGCGGCTAAGTGCATCGGCCACTACATTCTCTTTGCCTGGATGATATAAAATCTCCAAGTCATAGTCCTTAATCAGTTCTAACCATCTTCTTTGCCGCATGTTCAACTCTTTCTGACTGAATATGTACTTGAGACTCTTATGATCCGTAAAGATCTGACAGTGAGTCCCGTATAGATAATGCCTCCAGATCTTCAAAGCAAAAACTACTGCTGCTAGCTCCAAATCATGTGTCGGGTAATTCACTTCATAAGGTTTCAGCTGTCGTGACGCATAAGCGATCACCTTATCATTCTGCATCAATACGCACCCGAGTCCTTGGTTCGAAGCATCACTGTAAACTATGAATCCTCCAGTTCCCTGTGGAAGTGATAGAATCGGTGCCGTCGTCAATCTCTTCTTCAATTCATCAAAGCTAATCTGACACAACTCATTCCACTCAAACTTTTGAGTTTTCTGCAGGAGTCGAGTAAGTGGGCGGGATATTTTAGAAAACCCTTCCACGAATCGACGATAATATCCAAAAGTCCTAAGAAGCTTCGACTTCTTTCACGTTCTTCGAGGCTTCCAATCCATTATTGCTTCGATCTTCGAGGATCTACTCGACTCCTTTAGTGACACCACATGGCCGAGGAACATTACTTCCTTTAGCCAGAATTCACACTTAGAAAGTTTGGCGTACAATTGCTCGTTTCTCAAAAGTTCCAATACAATCCACAAATCTGCGCATGTTCTTCCTGCTCTTAGAATACACGAGAATGTCATCAATGAACACGACCACAAATTTGTCCAAAATTCAATGAACACTCTGTTCATCAATTGCATAAATACAAAGAAAGCGTTAGTGAGACCAAACGGCATCACTACAAACTCATAATGTCCGTAGCGAGTTACGAATGCCGATTTGAACATCGATTCCTTAATCCTCGGTGATGGTATCCCGATCTCATATCGATTTTAGAAAATCTGTTGCCCCTTGCGGTGGTCAAACAGATCATCAATCCGTGGCAACGGATATTTGTTCTTAATCGTCATCTTGTTCAGCTCTCGATAGTCAATACACAAATGAGCGACCCATCCTTCTTTCGACAAAAAGAATGGCGCTCCCTGTGGTGAAACGCTTGGCTGAATATAGCCCTTGTCCAAGAACTCCTCCACCGCTTCTTCAGTTCGTACATCTCAGTAGGTGCCATACGATACGGCGCCTTAGAAATTGGTGTAGCTCCGGGTTCCAGCTCAATGGTAAATTCCACATCCCTTCGTGGAGGTAGTCCAGGTAACTCGTCAGGAAATACATCTGGGAATTCGTTCACAACAGGAATGGATGAAAGTTCCACAATTTCGTCTTCTTTCTTCATTGCATAACACCAATATCCTGCAGACACTGTTTCAACAATCTGACAGCTTTCATCGCTTTGATTAATTTTCCTGAGCTTCCCGGTTTCCACCCCTCGAATAATATTTCGGAACCATCGTCAGCGATCAGCGAGATATTCCTCCTTCGGTAGTTCACAATTGCTCCATATCGATTAAGCCAATCGTCTCCGAGTATCAGGTCGTCTCCTTGCATTTCTATCACGATCAGATTTGAGAGCCACTCTCTGCCTCCAAATGATACAGGGAAGTTTCTAGTTTCTAAATTTCCGACAATCCTCTCTCCACTCGGTAAACCAATAACATAAGGTTCACAAGTATGAAAACCGGAAATATTCAAACGATTAACACAAGACAAGGATATAAAAGAATGCGTAGCTCCTGTATCGAATAAAACGCTAACTGGCTGGGAAAGGATCTCGATGATTCGATGCGACAAAGATCTCCGATCGTCTGTCCTCCTCATCTCGTACAGACGTGGGGGAGCAGATCCGGCACTCGATGTCCCCTTACGGTCCCATTGTCCTCTGCCTCGTCCGCGGCCAAAATTCTGAGGCATCTGAACACTTTGCTGCGTCTGTTGGACACTGGCTTCCTTCTGGACTGGCTGTGGTGTACGGGCTCTAAAAGACTTTGCAGCCTCTTCACAAAACACTGCCCGATGTCCCTCTCGTCCACAATCATAACAAGTCACGGCAGGAAGGGGGCAATTCCGTCGATAGTGCCCTGTCTGGCACTACTACAAAATACCCATTTAACAGCGGACAGTTAACAGCGGTTATCGTAAAACCGCTGTTAAATTTGTGCGGTGGCACGGTTCGTAAATACTATGAAAAATTAACAACGGTTATTACAGAAACCGCTGTTAATTTAAGACAGTTAACGGCGGTTTCTGGTAAACCGCTGTTAAAATCCGCCAATTAACGGTGGTTTCTGTAATAACCGTTGTTAATTTTTCATATTTTACGGCGGTTACTTTAAAACCGCCGTTAATTGGCGGGTTCTAACAGCGGTTACTTGAAAACCGCTGTTAATCTTCCATTTAATTACACCCGTTTCTTTCTTTCTTTCTTTCTTTATTCTTTTTTCCTTTCTTTCTTCCTACGCTTGACTCCGCGACTTTTCACAGGCGACCCGCGACCTCCGGCGACCTCGTGACCCCCGCGACCTCCGGAGACCTCGTGACCCCCGCGAACTCCGGCGACCTCGCGACCCCCGCAACCTCCTCGGCGTTTCGCAATCGACCACCGCAAATTATTTTGTAATTATTCCGAACTCTCTTCTTTGTTCCTATTTGGTAATTTTATCTAGTCTTTTAAGGATTGTTGTGTGATGTTTAATGTGTGTGTTGTGTGTGTATGTGCATGTATAGGTGTGGCAGTGTGTGTGCGTGCAGTGTGTGTGTGTATTGTGTGTGGCAGTGTGTGTGTGTATTGTGTGTGTGTGTGGCAGTGTGTGTGTATTGTGTGTGGCAGTGTGTGTGTGTGTGTATCGTGTTTGTTTGTGTTGTGTGTATTGTTTGTGTGTAATGTAGTTTTACATGTTATTTTCTTCTTGTTTGTCGTATAATTTAATCGATTTAGTTGAGTGTGCGTGTTTAATTATGTGTGTTGCTTTTGACAACACTATTTTGTGGAACACGAATTATTTTGGGATAGCTTTGGTTAACTTCTTAAGGATCTTCTTCCTTTCGGATAGATGTTAACTTTCGTCTTAAGGATCTTCTCCCAACAGTTCGTGCAGATAGAGTTAGCAATCTTGACAAAGCCATAAGTTGACGTAGTATACAGTTAATTCTATTTTGACAACCGTCGTTCATGTTTCTATTGTAAACAACAATTATAGGACTACCATACCTTTGTCATTCTCTCTGTCAAAACAATTTTCAAAAAGTTAGTAATCATATAGAAATGAAATTCTTCCCCTTTATACAAAACAATAGAAAATTGATGAACATAGTATGTGTAATGTAAAAGAAGAAATGGATCAAAGTTGGATGAATGCAAGTCGTATGAAAAGTGAGTATGACATTGGTTTTGAGCAATTTCTTAAATTTGCTCGACAACATCGCTTGGAACCCGATGAACGATACTTTTGCCCTTGTGTGAAGTGTATGAATGGGAGACGACATGAGGTGACACAATTCGTGAACATCTTGTTTGTGAGGGGATAAACACCAACTATACGGTGTGGATATGGCATGGCGAAATAGTAGATGTTCCAACTGGAAACACTCATGTAGATATAGATGGTGATCAATTTGAAGAAATGATTCGTGATGTCGGACAAGAATCATTTCAAAGAGCTCATGTTTATGATGCGTTGAAAAGTGATTCGAGACTCCATTGTATCCGGGGTGTGAAAATTTCACACGTCTATCTCGCCGTGTTGAAGCCGGGTTAATTTGAAGGCAATAAATGGGTGGAGTGACAAAAGTTTCACCGAATTGCTCCGATTGATGAATGAGATGCTACCAACAGCAATACATTGCCTAAGCGTACCTATGAGGCGAAGAAGGTTTTGTGTCCGATGGGTATGGAGTATAAAAATACACGCTTGTCCCAATGATTGCATACCGTACGTAAAAGAGTTTGAAGAATTGCATAAGTGTCCTAGGTGTGGGGTATCACGATACAAAGTGAAGAATGATGGAGAGAACATACAACAAGGACCTCCCGCGAAGGTGTTATGGTATCTTCCGATTGTTCCAAGGTTCAAGCGATTGTTTGCTAATAGAGATGATGCAAAGAATCTCACATGGCACGCAAATGAGAGAAAATGCGACGGGCTAATTCGTCATCCAAATTGATGCCGCACAATGGAAGAAAATAGATCATTTATTTCCAGTATTTCGAGTGACGCAAGAAACCTTAGGCTTGGACTTTCCACAGATGGAATGAATCCGTTCGGTAACTTAAGCACCAAGCATAGCTCTTGGCCTGCTTTTACTTGTGATATATAATCTACCTCATTGGTTATGTATGAAACGGAAGTACGTTATGTTGTCAATGATGATTTCGGACCAAAACAACCAGAAATGACATAGATGTTTATCTAAGTCCGTTGATTGATGACTTGAGAATGATGTGGGATGAAGGGATTTACGTGTTTGATGGTTACCGCCAAAGAAAGTTTCAAGTTGCGTGCAATGTTATTTTGTACGATTAATGACTTTCCTGCATATGGAAACCTGAGTGGATATAGTGTGAAGGGACATCATGCATGTCCTATATGTGAAGAAAACACAAGCTACATCCAGTTGAAACATGGAAATAAAACAGTTTACACTCAACATCGGAGGTTTCTCAGTCGCAATCACCCGTATCGTAGATTGCGAAAAGCTTTTAATGGATTCCCAGAAAATGGACTTGCGCCGATGCCCTTAACAGGTGAGAAAGTGTACGATCGTGTGAAGAACATAAATACTATATTTGGAAAAACTAAAAAGAAGGCTGCTACGACAAACATTTGGAAGAAGAGGTCAATATTTTTTGATCTTCCTTACTGGAGACATCTAGATATTAGACATTGCATAGATGTTATGCATGTCGAAAAAAATGTTTGCGATAGTGTGATCGGCACACTTCTCAATGTTAAACACAAAACAAAGGATGGTGTCCAGGCTCGTCAAGACTTAGAGGAAATGGGTATACGTCCTCAGTTGCATCCGCAAGTAGTCGGTAAACGAACTTATCTTCCCCCGACATGTTATACTTTATCCAGAAGAGAGAAAATCAGCTTTTGTAATTGTTTACAAGGCATTAAAGTGCCACAAGGTTATTCGTCGAATATTAAGAGTCTTGTATCGATGCAAAATCTGACATTGGCCGGCTTAAAGTCTCATGACTGTCATGTCTTGATGCAACAACTTCTAGATGTGGCTATACGTGACGTTTATCCTTCATCCTTTCTGAAGTTACAATGGAAAGAAAACAAAATAAATTATTTCAAATTTACTTGTATTTTACACTATACTATATGAAATAGGATATTCAGCGACCAAAGAAGCAGGCTCGTCAGAATGACGGGTCGAGGACCAAAGATGACATCATGAGAGACTTACTTATGGTTGCGTCGAGTATGTACAATAGTCCGATATCAGTGCCGTGGGATACAACTATCTTTGGCTGTGGTGGTGATGATGTTCCATTGTACATCGCTCACACTGATATTTTAGAGATCGTTCAAGGAAAGGAGTGGCTTAGTTTATCAGTTTTACAGCTTTGGACTATGTGAGTAATTTTTTTTATGGAATCTTTCTACATTCGTAGTATGTGTGTGTGTACAGTGTGTGTGTGTGTGTGTGTTTGTATGTGCTGTGTGTGTGCAGTGTTTGTGTGTGCAGTGTGTGTGCGTATGTGCAGTGTGTGTGTGTGTTTTTATTGTGTGGCAGTGTGTGTGTGAAAAGTGTGTTTGTGTGCAGTGTGTGGAGTGTTTTTTTTTATATTAATATTTTGCTTAACAAATTAGGTATTTGTCTACTATGAATGTGGGCACGATGGACGAGGTTTTGTATGGATATTTTGATCCTCAATCCATACAAAATATGGGACAGAGGGGAGAGGAGATCTCGAGATATATATCGACGCGTATGCTTGAGTCGAAGAAGCAAATATACATGGGAGCTTACCATCATAAGTAAGATAAAAGATTGTAAATTTCAAAATATTTTCTTTCTAACAAAACTATTTCCTTTTTTTTACAACATACTGTAGTAATATGTTCTTTCTTTCAAATGCATTTATCTATGTAGGCATCATTGACAACTTCTGGTCATTGTGCCAGCAAGAAGAACTATTATATGGTTTTGCTCACTATATAGTAGGCCTGACTCTCGCATTAAGGCCATACTCCAAAAGTAAGATTTTATTTATAATATATTTGCTTTACAATTTTATATCAACGACTCAATATATTATTGTTACTTTTAAGCAGTGCCGTGACCGCATTCAAGACCATGGATGGTATGCATACAAGTAAATCAAAGCAGGCGGTTAGTTGGATATATCCCAAGGTAATACATTTAATTACATGAGTGTAAATATGTGTGTTTGTGTGTATGAATATTTGAGTGTGTACGACAATATTATTTTTGGAAACACGAATTATTTTGGGATAGACGTGGTTAACGTCGTAAGGATCTTCTCCTTTGGGATAGATGTTAACTTTCGTCTTAAGGATCTTCTCCCAACATATCGTGTATGAAGTGTCCGTTTGTTTGTGTTGGTTTTTTTCTATGCGGTGTGTGTGTGTGCGGTGGCGGTGTGTGTGTGTGTGGTGGCGGTGTGTGTGATACTAATAAATCAAGACAGTTAGAAAAAAGAAAAGAAAAAGTACGTAGTCGCTTTACATGTACGTAACAAGAAAATGTAGCACAAGAGGTACTTCCGTATATGACAACTTCATATTCCTCGGTAGTGAGATTTCGCGATGATACCATGGACACAAGTGAGTGAATTGCTTTTGCCGCTATCTTCATTTTGATCGACCCCTCCGTGGAATTGGCCCTCTTTCCTTCAACTTCTTGCTGAATGAGGCGGCATTGTTTATCTTCTTACTCATTCTTCTGGCTTACACTTTTCAGCTCAAAACTCAGAAATATATTTGTTGTTTGTAAGTATGTAATAGAGATGTGAAGTTGGAGTATGACTATGTGTGGTTGGTGACAAAAGACCAATTTTTTTTTTATTATCTGGGATGGGGAAGACAGTGACTGTTGACGTGTATCAGTCCAGGAGAGCAAAAACGGCCTGTTGTGCAGTGTGTGTGTGTTTGGGTTGTTTTTTTTTCTTTTTTCTGTTTGTGCAGTGTGTGTGTGTTTATGTTTGTGTTTTTTTTTATGTTTGTGTGTGTATTGTGTTTATGCTGTGTGCACTGTGTGTGTTTGTGTTGTTGTTTTTTTTTTTTTTTTTTGTTTGTGCAGTGTGTGTGTGTGCTGTCTGTGTTTTTTTTTGTGCATTGTGTGTTTGTGTCAGTGTGTGTTTTTTAACTGTGTATGTTGTGTACGTGTTGATTTTATTTACTGAAAGCGACTCATATAATTGTGTCTTATTTTGTTTTAGTGTAATAAACAAAATGGAGGTTGGGAGTGTGGTTATTATGTTATGCCTTTGGATGTCGACTATCGCCCGAGCGCGTATTTTGGATGGTTGGATGGAGGTAGTATATTTTTTACTTGAAGTGGTGATAAAACTGTTTACTCTTTTACATTTAAAGTTTGTTTATTATACGTTTATATGTGCAGATGTTTGATGATGTTGGAGCACTGTCTGAAGATGTTTTTGATAAAATTCGAGTTGATTGGGGACTTTATTTCTTGGAGGTGCGAAATCATCTCGCGGCATGATTTTGGTGTTTTTGTGTGAATACATTGGATATTTGTATGAATTATTTTGGATGAATTGGGATTTTTGTATTATCTTTTTCAATGTATTGGTGGTTCAATGAATTTGGTGTTGGTTAGTTCTTTTCGGTGTGTTTGGATTCGAAGAATTGGTGGTTTATTGATTAGTTTGATCCGATTCAGGTACTGGATTGTGCAAAATAGGGCAAAAACTGGATAAAACGATTTATATTTTAACAGCGGTTCCTCCATAACCGCTGTTAATTCTTACACTTAACGGCAGTTTGATAACCGCTATGGAGTATCAGATTTAACAACGGTTACCTTTAACCGCTGTTATTTTTCACATTTAACAGCGGTTTCATGAAACCGCCGTAAGATATGATAAAATTCAACGGCGGTTCTAGAACCGCCGTTAAGATCAAGTTTAACAGCGGTTAATAAGACCGCCGTTAATTGGCAAATTCAACGGCGGTTTTGAAAACTGCTGTTAATGTCAACGGCGGTACATATAACGGCGGTTTTTAAACCGCCGTTAATTAGGCATTTTAACCGCTGTTAAAAGCCAGTTTTGTAGTAGTGTGGGCGCAGTTAAAGCATTTCCTGGTAACATCAGTAATAGTTGATGTCGCTCCGAAGTTCTTTCCGCTCCTAACTGGGTGCAGAGGTTTCTTGAAAGAGTGAAAAGAGGACTGAGCCTTACGGGCCCCGCTGTTCTTGTGCTCTGTAAAAGTACCAGAGACTTTCTGCTTCTTGGATTCTGAAAATTTCTCCATGGCTGCTTCTTTGATCTCATACGCCAACGCCTTATCCTGGTATTGACGGAGTGTGGTACATTCAAATCCGGACATGTACCTCTGGATTTCTGGTTTCATCCTTATATCGAAATGGATCATCATTTCTGCATCTGTTCTGACCAGATGTCGAACAAATGCCAGCTGTTGGTTAAACGTCTTAATCGCCTGGGATACTGGCACATCAGAAGGCTGGGCGGAGAAAAACTCCCGAACTTTGGCTTCCCTCACAGGACGAGGGCAATACTGAGCTTCCATCATCAATCTAAACTCTGTCCAATCGGCATCATGGTCTACAGGCCGGATGGCTTCCCACCATTCGGACGCTTCCCCTATCAGAAAATATTGAGCGATAGAGGCTCTCCGGTCGCCTGGGCAGTTAATTCCGGCAAATATTTTCTCCAGTTCCTTCAACCAATGGTCCCAGGTGGGAGTCTCAGAAATACCGTCGAATTTGGGTGGTTGCATCTTTGCCACCTCTTGCAGCCACCGGTCACCTCGATTTCCCATGTCTGGGATCCCTTGCTATCTTTCTCCCTGCTGTAGTCCCACCGCCACTTGCATTCGATCCACGACCTGGGCGAACTGAGTCATCTAATTCACCACTTGACGAAGGATCTCTGGTACAACAGGATATGGTTCGTTATTAATAGATTGTTGCGGCTCGCCTGAGCTATGACTGGCCTGGTTAGAAGGCGACGCTTCCCTTTCAGCATTCCTCCGTCCGCGTCCACGACCGCGACCACGTCCACGTCCGCCTCTCAACATACTGTAAGCACAAATACTCAATATACAGGAAACAACATCGTTCTAATATTCGAGTATAAAGAGACACAACATGTAAAGAACGAGATAGAGTTTAGGAACTTACAACCACCGTTCGCATGAAGACGTAGGCAGTGCAGTGATGTCATTCACGGCCGGTTACTTCAAAAGACATAAATGACCCCTATTTTAACCCAACGGCCAAGATATCCATAATCTTAGCTCCGATACCATATTCTGTAACACCCCCGATATATTCAGGAATATTACAGCGCCGTAAATCCTTTACACAAGGATTTACAAGGCTGAAGAATTGAACAGACATTAAAAGGTATTAACTAATGGAAATGAAGGAATTTAGAATACAACAATCCTGACCCAATACTGAAAGTACAATAGTTCAACGGGAACTTAATAATACAACACCAAATTCAGACGATTTCACAAATGACTTCGTACTCGAGTACTTATTGAATTAACGAATAAACAACAGATGAATAACCCTACGAACATCACTCTGCACCCTCGTCGTCATGCGGCTCCGGTGGTTGTTTTCCGCTCTCCTGGATCCTGAACATAAACAAAATGTTCACCCCCGAAGGGGTTAGCACAACGATGCTAGTACAAGTACCACAACATATTATTTCAACGTCACACGCAGAATGATAATAATAACGTAAATGATAAAATGTCCAATTACTCTTCTCCTACTAGAAACTCTAACATAACATACACAATCGATAATCACAACATGATATCATAACATACACATGGTAATTCCGTCGATCCAGCGTTCATCGCCTAGAACCCACGATGATCCCGTCGATCAACCCGTGGTGGAAAAACCCGTCCGATGATCCAAAGACACGCTAGCATAGATCCCCGATGATCCCGTCGGACCAACACGAGGTGGACATACAACAACGACATACATGCATGACAATATGTATAACAACAATACATAAAACAATTAAAGTACTTGCCTCGATTTGAAGACAATAACAACACTTCCACGAAAATGAACACTCGAAGGTCGTCCTCCTCAATCAATCACGTAACGAGACCAAACCTTAACAAAAGAGATGATATAGGATTTATCTCACGTCGTACGAATGTTTAACAATTCGATTTACGGTCAAAAGTTCATAAAACGAAATCTGCCTGAACTGCTTAGCGCACGCTAAGTACTCGTAGCGTCGTTAAGTTCGCTCGATAGCGCACGCAAACAACAAAGCCTAGCGACGCTAACTATGTATGGTCGATTTCACCGATCGGGCCGATCGACTTGTCTGTTGGCCTAGCGTGCGTTACGTACCAAACGTAGCGACGCTAACTCGTTCTCGATAGCGCACGTTAATAATCAAAGCATAGCGTGCGCTATTCTGCATGGCGCCATCGCTGAGCAAGAAGCTGTCCTCGCCATGATCGAAACAATGAAATCTTCCGTGATACTTCATGTTACCTCCATGAATATCATGTATATACGATTCTGAATGATCTTACGGATAACAACAACTTCGGATTCAAGGATATGCATACCATATAAACCATATTCCATTTCGACTACAATTCTTCATATGACAATTGAAAAGCTTAACGGTTGATATCAACACTTCTATATCAATCAATATTATCATGTCAAGTGGTTTAAACGTTCCATCTATACTAGATAAATCTTTCCATGATCAATCCTTTAGATTTATCCAACAATAATGATTGTTAAAGTCAAGTCCATGATTATTATGAAGTCATCTACTAGATTCGAATTACCAATGATAGAAGCTTCTCTATACATATTCGGTAATAAGATTCGAATAATGATGATTATAATCAAGGTACTTAAAGCTTATTCATCTCAATATTCCAAACATGATATACTTGGATAGTTCATCTATGAAAATCCATATCTTGTTAACATGATCATCCAAATCGTTAGAATCCAACTCTAAGTCTTGAGATAGATTGAACATACCTTAATATGATGAAAATCACTGAACCGTAAGGTAGAATCCGACTCCGGTTGGTCGTATGCCACTCCAAGGTGCTATTCCACTTCAATGATTATTCCCAAATGATAACCAATATATAAACACCCACAAAATGTGTTCTAAGTGTGTAGGAGGATAACACAGCTCTCTGGCCTCTCAAGAATGCAGAAGGAACGAGTAAAATGCAAGCCAAAACGAGTTGTTGTCCTATTTATAATATTCTGCATTTTAACAAGTTAGCGCACGCTACTAAGCATTCCTTAGCGTGCGCTAATAATGGTTGACTTCAGAATTGTCCGGGCTCGTCCGCGAGAATCTTATCCGGACCCATGTCCCGGCTGGCGCATGTGCTAGCTTTCCCGCTCAATAATTGAGTCCTTAGCGCACGCAACTCCTACCTGCATAGCGTGCGCTAATAATAGCCCGATAGCGCGCGTTAAGATACATTCTTAGCGTGCGCTATCACGAGGTTGTTTGAGCAAATTTTGCATGTTTCTATACTTATGTACAATGATATCAATGCACGAAATATCATACTCCAATAATCAAAACCACCAATCCGAATAATACATGGTTTGAATACAGATGAAATACACGGTAATAAATCCGGATATTACACAAAACACCACGTCAAACCACAACGCACCGAAATGAAACAATATACGTCCACACGCAAATACCAAGTGCATCATCAACACCAAACATATCCATAGGATTCACATAGTCACTTACAACCCACACAATTTACAAAACACACGCGTTTTGAAAATGAACCTTTAACGAGGCTAGCCGAATCTTTTGAAAACTCGTTGCAAACAATCAAACAAACATATAAAGACAATCACCAATTATCATATCCACAAAACAAGAAAAGTATGGGCAAGGTACTTGCCTCGAACAACCACAACGCGGAGAATCGACCGAAGTAGGTTGGCACGAACCGACTACAAACCCGCCGACTCCACCGATCGCCAACTCGCGGTCATAAACTACGAAGGACAAGAACAACAATGAAATGAATTCCATAACACGACTCAAATCCATTGATTTCAAAGAACGAATGACGAAAGTTCAAGTGTTCTCCCCAAAACGGCCAAGAACACGATTCGTCCCGACAAAATATGAAAACGGAATTCCAAGTCGAAATATGGATATACAATCCATAGAATATGTTTAACAACATCATTTAACCACAATATATCCAACAAAAACGGATGGAAAACAAGATCGAGAACAAATCCCCCAAAAAGTCGATTCGAAGGAAATCAAGAAATATACTTCGATTCGACGAAGAACAATGGATTAAATGATGTTAAACACAAGAATACTACCAAGATTAATCATACCCATCATGAATTAATCAACAACACGGAACGAATCAGACAAAAATGCAAAAACCCCCAAATTCACGAAATTAGGGTTCTAAGGAAGATTACCTTGATTCGCTGGATCAAAGGACGATAACGGATGATTGATTGATGATATAACCTCAAGAACTTCATGGATTTGTTGTTAAACAAGATGGATCCAAGATCTCTAAGTCTCCAGCCGCGGAAGAGAAAGGTAGGAAATGAAAAACGAGAGGAAATGTGACTGCTCTGTCACATTTATACTGGGCCGGACTAGCGTGCGCTAGGCTGCCGAGCTAGCGTGCACTATCGGCCCAGGCCGCAGTCCAGAGCCCACACTGCCTTACTGACTCGGCCAGGTAGTGTGCGCAGCCTTCCGGCCGTAGCGCGCGCTACCTGCCGGTCGTACCGTGCGCAATGCCCGACAGTAGCGTGCGCTACCTGCCGATCGTCCTCGAGTCCAGTACTCCAGGACTCCACTGTCCAGACCCGATAGCGTGCGTTAGGCCAGCCGATAGCGTACGCTACACCTACCGGTTAGCGCGCGCAGCCTTCCGGACGTAGCGTGCGCTATGCCGGTTCCTGCCACACCCGTCCGGCCAGTGCCCGAAATCGTCCGGCCAGTCCCGCAACCGTCCGGCCAATGCTCGAACACCAGGGCTCGAAGACTCGATTTCCGAAAACGCACGGAACGAACACGACGAAAAGTTCACGGACGACATCAACGACCCGAAATGAAAACATAATGCAATAATTAGTCATATGCGACCAAGAAAAGGGTCGAGATAACAAATACAGATACGGATACCCGTAACTTTGGGTAAATTACAAAAATAGCCCAAAACGCCCGAAAATCACGATACGTGATCGAATAACCAAACCGAAGTTCACAACACGTCTAACAAAGTTAAACGGACTTACGGGGAACTCGAAACAGCAGTTACGAACGATATCCGCAAGAATCGAACTCAAGTGCGGAAAAGTCGCTAAAAAATACGGAACTTAACAAAACAACACCGAAACGAACTTAGATGACAAAAAGTGTAGAATTAATCATTCTGAGAATGACGAAACGGTCATGAGCGAGCCGTCAAAACGGACTTCCGCCGAAAAAAAAAGAAATTACCAGAAATCGAAATTACGGGTTTTACATTCTACCCTCCTTAAAAGAAGTTTCGTCCCGAAATTTAAAATAAGTAGGGAGAAGCAATATCCCCTGCCAGGAAAACTCGACGAGATACACAAAAACCGAAAATTCGCGCCCGACGGCGAAACGCTGCAAGAAACGCAAAGAGACATACGGCGTGAAAACACGCTCCACGGCGACCAACACAACGTCGCCGTTAGGGATATAATAAAACCAACAAATGACAAGCGTCATCAAATGGATAATATAGTCAAGTCAATTATCCGAACAATCACAAAACACAACGAACGAAAATCAATACGATTGACCAACCCAACGGTTCATCAATCAAAACGCGAGCCAAACGCTGAACAAATACGGAATTCCACCGCCTAAGGGTTGGAAGATCGAAAACGAGACTAATTTCCCGAACTTAAGGGAATTACGAAGGAGACTGAACGCTCAACAATCACGAAATGAGGACAAAAACCGAACAAGCGAACGATCGAGACAACAAAAATCGAACAATCATGTCCGAAACACGAAGGATAATAAAATTCAAACAACAACTCCCAGGATGATCTGGTGAGAACAACAAGACATGCATTCCCATAAGATCCACAAGAAAGGGAATAGCGATTGAAAAGTCACAACAACAAACGAGTTATTTCGAAACAATACCACCCTCGTTTGATCAATAAAAGCAAGGGATAGGGAAAGTTCAGAAAATGTCAACGAACATAAACGAGTTGACAGAGTCGAAAATACAGAAATTCAAAATCCGATCCACGTCGAATAGAAGAGTTAATAGAACCAAATGATGTCACTTCCGAACAAGGTTCACAAGAATCGAACCGAACTCAAAAAAGTCACAGCGATAACTAGATCGACCCACAACAAGATCACAGCTCGTTCAGACGATGAAACCGAAATACAGAACAAGTTCAGAAAGTATCAACGAACACGAGCGAGTCGATAGAATTGAGAAAGAGAAAATGCAAAAGCCAAAAATAATACGGGTATTATATTCGACCTCTTCTAAAAGAAGTGTCGTCCCCGAAACTCACAACAACGAAATCAAGGATACGACACAACAAGCAACCGACAGAAACATCCTTCCAAGGCCTCTCAAAGCCGATTCTGATAACTGTGCTGAAGCGCGAACTCCGAAAGTCTTGGTAGCCAATTTGCAAAACTGAATTTGGTGTCCCTCGAGTCCACACTTGAAATGTGTTACCGACGAGAAGGACAATTTACACGTGCATGACCCGGCACATCACGGTTGAAATGTCTCGGCCCGGCATACTGAAAATACAAATGCTAGATACAATGGGGCATAACGTCGCAAAACAACATAGCGGAGATGCCAACTCAGCACAACAAAGAATCATAACACATATCATATACAACGATTACCATCGTAAAGCAATACACGCACAAACAATACAGCAACGACGGTATCGTTCGGCAACCTTAACGGCCCGAACAATAACCAGCACATAATTACAAACATCATGGAACAATCACACAGGTACACAAACGTACAAACCCAAGCTTTAACAGCTCACACAGGTGCGATAACATGCAAGTCACCACGAAATGACAACATTAAAGATCGTCATCACACCTCCCACAATGGGCTAACAAAACATATGCGTGGCGAACGACTCAACGTTCACACCACCAATTCAATCACAAATCGGGGTTAACACCGTAACGAAAGTTCGAAAACCATACATGCATTTCCGGTCCGCAAACAGGAATAATAGGTTCTAAAAACCAAAACGACCTTTTGAAAACAGTTTGGAAACACCAGTTGATCTTGAGTATCATTTTACAAAAAGTTGAACAAACATCATTTTCGAGACTTTGAAAATCATCTTGCGTTTAAACAAAAATGAGGACACTTTCTCTTAGTTAAAAACTTTCAGAATATTCGACCCTCGGGTCTAAGTAAAAAAAGTTTCTAAACATCGAAAATATCTCAAAACATTTTGGTCCTCGAGGTAGAAGAATTTTGAAACATATTGTGGCACCTTGGATGTACCACGAGAAAATAATTCATTTTAAAAGTACGTCTCGAAATTTATTTTCTAAGATACTCAAGGTTTTCAAAGATAATTCAATGGGCTAGAATGCCCAAAAATTTCAGGTAATTACACAAAACTTTATAGCGTCGTGGGTCCCACGTCGGAACCCACCAGGCTAAAAACCATTTACAAAAATGCCAAAAAGGCCGGTGACGGTAATATATCAAAAACTCACAAAAACCATTTACAAAATACTAAATACCGTCATAAGAATTTTTCCAAAACGATCAAGGCCATAATGCCAAAAACTCGGTTAAGGGAATCGGTTTTCGAAATAAAACTTAGTCGGTAAATACCGAAAGCCATTTCAAAAGAACTCACGCAGCGGATAAAAGAAATAAAGTCAAACATGCATAATCCAGCAACGCTACTCCTCATATGAACGAAATATGAGGGTCAAATAACCACATATCAAGAAATCAAAATCCATAAGAGGATTCCGTCACTAAACAAATAATCATAAAAATAGCTCGTGTCACACGAGGCACAACACAAAGAAGGGAGACTTATAGCCACAGGTCGCACGAAGATGATGATCGCCCCACGATACAAATCACGACCAACAAACTCAGACGACGCGTCGCGACACGACTTAGTCAGACAAAATCCGACGAGACAAAACTCAACAGACACCACTGACCCGACAGCCTAGGTTTCCACAACCTAAGCTCCGATACCATTTATGTAACACCCCCAATCCGCTCAGGGATATTACACGCATAGACCCTATCCTCGAGGATCTACCAGGCTGATAACTAAAATCAAACATCTAAACATCTCCTTTAAAGCTAAAATGACTCAGTAGACCGATTTGGTCTTTCAATAATAACATACAACTCAATTCCAAACACATACCCACACAGGGGTCAAAATACAATAAACTCCCGTACAACGGGGAAAAGATACTGCAGCGGAAAAGAAAATACAACTAGACCAATACGACATCAATGGATCCTCGTGTGATTAGTATCGTTCATCTTTCATCATCCTTCGTGTCGACTGACACGCTTTTAGTGTAACTATCGCAAGTGCACGATATCGTATCAAGTAGTAAAGTGGACTTTTTGAGTCCGGTTTATCGATCCCACAAGGAAGTTTTGTTATAATTTGAATTATACACTATTAGTCTATTTTTATAGATACTTAAGATGAGTGAAACACACAATTAAAAAGTTTGGTTTAATAATTGCAAAGAAATTGCAATAATAGTTCTAATATTATAAGGAAATAAAAAGATAGCAATAATAATAGATTGATTATCGATAAAATGAAATAGTTGGGATTAAAAACTTAGTTCGTCATTAGTTATAAAAGATGTATTGGAGATCATAAGATGAATTTACTTATTATGTTGTGTAGATTCGATTTTCCTTAAAAAGACGGTTTCTCTTTCGAACTATAAAACGCCCCTTACATATTGAATCAATCCACTATATTTCTATGTTGATTGGCTTCAATACATAGCATTAGGATTTATGAAAATAACTCAAAGAATCATCTAAGGACTAGGGGTATATTTCTATCCCCTAGAACAACTTAGAGTGAAGATCATTTGATCTAATCAAACATATTTTCTTTCGAAACATATGAAGACCATTAATATCGTCATTTATTGGCCAAATAAATAAAGATTGTTCAAACAATGAAAATCACACACAATAATAAGTAATTCATAATATATCTTTATACAAACATAAATAACATGACTAACCTTGTTTATAATCCCAACTAAAGATTACTTAGCCCATGAAGGGTTTATTACACATATTACAAGCTTTGGTGGTCATGTTTAGTTGAATCAAGAGAAAGAATTGATCCTAACTCCCTTAGTAGATAAAGGAGATAGAAACAATAAACTCTCTGAACAACATATGTTATACCACACTTACAAAGATCACTCAAGAACACAAGTGTGTTCTTCACACAAAAAGAAAAGTTTACAAGAAAATGGAAAATTATAAGATGAATGATGAATGATGAAGGATCTAAGGGGTCTATTTATACACCTAAAGTCATCTAATAGCTCCAAAACTCCAGCATTATTACATTAGATCGGATCAATGCCAGCCATCCCCTCAATAATACACAAAAAGTATAAAAAATTAGACAAATCATAGTAATCTGTCAAGAGTTACGGCCGTAACATTCAGGAGTTACGGCCGTAACTAAGTGACTTACTACCGTAACTCTGAATGTTACGGCCGTAACGTGGCTTCGTAAATTTGCTCATTTGAAGCTTTGATAGTTACGTTTTTAGCCCGAATTTCTCGGACTTTGCGTTTTTGCCCTGATATTCTTCGGATGATAACTTTTGATATATAACTCTGATTTTGAATCCGGAAAGACTGCCGAATTCGTCTCGGAAAGCCCTACAACATGAATATATCAAAATTAAATAAAGAGAATATTTATTAAACATGTTGTTTCTTGAGTAATTCAGTTATTTAATCCGATCATCATCCGATAAAAATAAAATTATTAAAACTAATAAATTAAAAGCAAAAAACGAGTAGACTAGCTCAATTATGGGTGAATTTTATCGATACAAACCATGGATAAGTGTACAAAACTGACACTTATCACACCCCCAAACTTGAATTCTTGCTAGCCCCGAGCAAGACTCTTTATTATTCACACTCAAAAAAAAAATAAAAATCACTAAAATAAGAAAATTAATACACACATAAATTAAAATAAAAAAAAGAAAAGGAGATCAAAATGCCATTAATAAACAACAACCAGCTTTATACAGTAGATAGAAATGAATCAAGATTCAAAATAAATCTACTAATGTTTTTGAAGTTAAAACACGGTTTTTATTTTGTAATTCCAAAATGTAAGGTTTTCCCCCCAAAAGGTTGATTATTTCTTTCCCACTCGTGATACACATGACTCCCTTTAATGGTTGCTCTTGATCACTCGTTTATTTTTCGACTCAATATGAAGAAGAATTTCATTGGCGTCATCAAATATTGTGATTTTCACAAAATTGAGTGTATTGAAATTCAGCTGCTAATTAATTCAAATCTGCTCATAAACTACATCCCTTTTAGTGATAGCTTTCACACCGTTATTTGCTAACGTGTAGCTCTTTTCACTAACACAATTTCTATCTCATTATTTTTCTTTTCGTAAAAAGGTGATAGCTTTCACACCGTTATTTGCTAACGTGTAGCTCTTTTCACCAATTTTTCTGAGACGGCAGCTATGCACCAACAATGGTTAGTCCTTTATTTTTCGCAAAATTTAAGACTTCCAAAATTAAAAATTGTTCGCTCAACACTTCTCCTTTTCATCATTTATTTTTTTAGGTGATAGCTTTCACACCGTTATTTGCTAATGTATAGCTCTTTTCACCAATGACTCCTTTTTTTTTAGGGAATAGAATTTTTGCAGAAAATCATTTTCTAGTTAAGCATGAAAAATCAAAAACTCCACAAATTAAGTAAATTTCAGTTTTATTTTTCATCAACCAATTGATTCTTCTTTTCTCAAGGTAACGAATGACTCGATTTTATATGATAATTACAAGGCTTGGAAAGAGAGATTAAGGCTCAAAAATTTTGGAATATACAATTTTTTTAACCGGTTAAAACGATTTTTAGAAACTTGTATATAGCTAATTATTGGTGTTTATGGCCAGATCTAGAAATCTCAAAAATCAAAATACTTTAAATATGTATATATATATATATATATATATATATATATATATATAAAAATTAAGGCAAATAACCAAATCAATCAAAACACACCAAAATAATTAAACAAACCATCCCCAAACTTGAAAATAAAACTGTCCTCAGTTTAAAAATAAAAAACATAAAAATCAATGCAGAAAAGCAGAATACTCCCTGTTAAGAAAGTTGATGTCTGAGCTAACGCCTTTTAGAATCTGCAAGAGAATAAATATACGAGGCACACAACAAAAGAAAATAAAATATACTCGTAAGTATAACACAATTTTTAAGATGCGCATCAAGAAAGTCCGAAGAGTCGCCTTACGCTGCCATCAAAGTTTTTATAAAAGCAAAACACGAAATAAACATTACAGTAATGAAATAAAAATACATAAATCGCGAATAGATGCGCGTCAAGAGATCAAGAAGAAACTCCTTAAGCTGCCATCATTTAGCACGATTATTACACACGATAGAAAGTAAAAATACAAGAGGTCCGACATGGGTTATCAAAGGGAGAGGAATGAATCCACTTTTCGTTTTCTCACGGTAAAATCTTCTACCCAGACAATTTTAGCTAGAGCTGGATCTGGTTGAGGAACAAATTCATTGAGTATTTTGATAAGTTCTTCCGGTGTTGTTGTAACGACTATGATTCGTTTTGCACGCTCGGAAATAAAGCCCTTTTCGGCAGAGTAGTCGATGAAAGACAGGTAAACCATCAAAGAAACCATTGACATTAAGCACTCTATTGGTTTTGATGAACATTTAGTCGGCTCTGGTAACCACATGAAAAAGTTCCTCAAGGGTGCCAAAACCACCGGGAAGGGCGATAAAGGCGCCAGAATTATTTATCATGTGAGTTATGCGATCTTGCATATTCACAGATCTAAACTCATCTCCAATAGTTGACCCGGTGATTTTACTTTCAGCCAGAGGTTTTGGGATTATTCCTAACACTCTTACTCCTTCCATATAGGCAGAAGCAGCAGCTCGTCCCATTAATCCTAGACTTCCTCCTCCGTTGTAATATCCGCATTTTTCTTATTTTTCCGATATTCCTGTTTCAGTGTATTTTCATTTTTTTGTTATAGCTCGCTTGTAACCATGTCGACATTTTGAATCTATGTTATTCTTGGAGTTCCTCCATCGGGGATGATCTTGGTGATGTTTTGATATTATTCCATTTTGTGTCATGTATTATGGCATGGACGTTCGATTCTCGTAGAACTCGTTCGCTTTTTTAATTCCTTTGGTTTCACGAGTTCGTATAGTTGAGTTGTTCGTATTGTGAGTTTCGGTTTGTTAATCCGACGTCGTATTGCGGTTTTTGAACGTTTGGGCCATTTCGTAATTTTCCTAAGTTTAGGGTATTCTTGTTATCTTTGTTGTTCCCGAAGGTTCGGGCATTCGGAATCACGCTTCATAATAACGTTTTGATTTCCGACTTAAATCCGTGGTGAGTGTATCCGGTGGTCATGGATACACCTTGTTATTTTCTCTTTTCGGTCGTCTCCTCGTCGAGCAGTGTTTCAGACCGGCCTGCTGTCACAGGTCCAGTTCCGAGTTACGCGCGTATCATGCTCGAGTTACGGCCGTAAGTATCGATACGGCCGTAATGGTATTCTTGATACGGACGTATGTGTCATTCGTCAAATCTGCCCAATTCTCTCCAGAGGTCAGTTACGGCCGTAAGAGAGTCAAGTTACGGCCGTAATGTTCCTATGTTACGGCCGTATGTATTGCGAGTTACGGCCGTAACGCCTGCCAGTATATAAACTGGCAGCGGCCCAGTTTTTCTCATTTCTCACATCTCTCTTTTCTTTTCGCGACGGGAGCGACGACTGAGGCTAGGGTTCGTCCGATTTCGATCCAAACTCCATTGTAAGGGCATATTCAAGTATCATACCATCCACCTATCACTAATCATCCATCGTTCATCTTCGAATCAAGGTAAAATCTCTTATAACCTACCTTGAGGGATTTGGGGGATTTCGGGTGTAATGTTCGTTTTGCTTCGTGTTGTTGATTAATCCTTGTTGATTATGATTAATCTCGTCATTGTTCTTGTTCTCCTACGAACTCATGGTGTATTTCATGATATTTACATAATCGAGAGGGTTTGGTTGCGATCCGCCCTCGTCGTTGTTTGATACGAATACACATAAATCGTAGGCGGGTTTTCGGGTGTTTTCCAATTCCGTATTCAGTTAGAATTGGTGGTTATTGTGTTCTTCGTATCGTTAGGTTCGTGATTATCGGCTCCTAACGGTCGTCGGTGTTTTCCTTCCGTTCGTTGCGCCGTCTTTTATTCAAGGCAAGTAATTCTTGGTAACCTTTATGCTTAACATGAAATGGTAATGTATATTGTGTGTGCTTTACTCACCTCGGGAGGGTCCGACGGGGCCTCGAGGGAATCTATGGCTTCGTCCTGGATTCATGAGTTTGATTCGCTAGCCAGCTCGGGAGGGTCCTTAGAGGCCTCGAGTGGGATTCGTGGCTTCGTCCGGTCTAGGTGACGTGTGGTGCTTGATTTGTTTTATGAATGTTGCCATCTCCGGACGGACCTTAGAGGCCTCGAGTGGGATTCGTGGCTTCATCCCGGTCCTAGGCAAATTAATTGTGACTGTTTGTTTCCGGAAAAGACATGTCTAGTTTTGGTTTTGAACTGATATTGGTGCATGTACTATGAAATGTGTAAGCGATTGGTTTGCCTTGATTACTTGTACTAGCGTAATTGCTAACCCCTTTGGGGACCCGTTTTGGGGAAATTCTTGTTATGGATTTCAGGTTATGATTATCCGGATGAGCGGGCACCGGGACAGTACGAGGATGTTGGCCAGGGTCGTTGACATGTGCATTTGGGTCTTTTTATTTCTTTTGTCCATTTCGATTTGGTTGTTCTCACAATTATAAACTTATAGATGGTACTCGCGAGTACTTATGCTTTTCATTTCAAACTCCGTATTGTATTACTTTGAAATTGTTACATTGTCGGTTGATGCTTATTTTGCCGGTCGCTCCGGGCGTATCTTTTTATGTCATATCATTTAAATGTGTGTCCTCGCTAACCGAGACGGTTAGTCGAGTGGAGTTTTCTTGGTTGTAGCCTGGTGGGTCCCATGTAGGGGTCCACGACGCTGTAATATACTCTGAATATCTCGGGGTGTTACAGAAAATGGTATCAGGGCACTAGGTTTATGGATACCTAGGCTTGTTGGTTATTTGGGTCTAGTCGTGTTTTGTTTTGCACATTGTCACACCGCTGCCAGCATCTCGGTACTTCCAGTGCTCGTAAGTTTTCTTATTCGGTCCTTTGTTTTCTTGCATAGTATTTCTGCTTTTCGAATCGTAGTTGCTTTTTCCTCCCTTACTCATCATCAATATGCTTCTGTTATCTCTTAACACCAGTATGGATGCCGGAGGAAACCGTGGTCATGGTCGTGGTCGTGGTCGTGGACGCGGCCGAGGATGTGGGGCAGCCGGTGGGGCGGCCACATCGCATTCTTCGGGAGCCAGCAGCACCGGTGACCGTCACATTCATGCTTCTTCTCAGGAGCGCGCCGACCTTGGTATTGCGGCCGTTATGCAGTAAATGGTTAACCAAATGGCGGCTATAGCTCAGGTGGTCCAGAACCCCGATCAGGCCCATGCTAATCGGGGCGGAACAGATCGTTGGCTCCAAGATGTCATCAAGATGCATCCTCCTCAGTTTTCGGGAACATCAGACCCGATCAGCTGGGAGGGGTGGATCAAGGAGATATCTAAAGTCTTCGTTGCCACCAACTGTCCCGAGGACCGCAAGGTCCCTATTGCCTAGTACCTTCTCACTGGGGACGCTATGGATTGGTGGGAAGCCGTGGGGCCCAAAGATCATGTTGCTTCATGGGCCGAATTTCAGGAATTGATGGAGACCGAATATTGCCCGTGGCCGGTCAGACAGGCTCGGGTACACGCTTTCTATGATGCTCAACCACGGGATATCCCCGTATCTCAAGCCATTGCCGATTTTAACAAGGAATTGGGCTATGTGAAGACCCAAGTTGTCGAAGAGAGCGACAAAATTTTTCATTTTTCCAGGAGGATGAAGCTGTCCATTCGGGACTATATGTCTGGACTCGTCTGCACTACTTTGAAGGATTATCAGAGTCGAGCTCTTGCTTATGATATGTCCGTGACGGCTAGTGATGTGGCTCGTGAGAGCAAGAAGCAGAAGTCGGCCGGAAATTTTTCTGGTCCCAAGAGTGAAGGCCATCAGAAATCTCAACCTGTAAACATTTCTACGGGTGGTTCGGATCGTTTCTCTGGGAGTTTCCGAAGTGCCGCCGGAACCTTCGTCCGGGACCCCAGATGCTTTAACTGTGGCAAGCCAGGCCACGTGAACCGGGATTGTCTTCGTCCACCCTTGACTTGTCATACTTGTGGTCAGTCGGGCCACAAAGCTTCTTTTTGCGAGAAGCTCAGACAGTTTCGCGGCGCCCGTTCTTCTCACCAGCACCTATGGAGCCGAGTGTGAACCAAGGCTCATTCGCTCCGCCGCCACCGCCGAGTGCCGGCCGAGGTAGGGGTCGGGGTCAGCCCGCTAGAGGAGGAGCTTACAGTGTCGGCTCTGCCCAGCCGCGTATCTACGAGATGAGGAGGGCCGATGATCCAGCGGCTATTGTGGCGACAGGTACCGTTCATATCCATTCTCATCCTGTCAGTGTGCTTTTTGATTCGGGTGCTACGCATTCATTCATTTCTCTAGAGTGTGTACGCCGCTTGAGTCTCGACAGCTTGTCACCTTGCGAGCCTTTCATCGTTAAACTTCCTAGCGGTGATAGAATTGTCGGTGATCGAGAAGTCCGGGACTGTTCTGTGTCTATTTGTGAGAGGGCTTGGCTCTCTAATCTTATTGTTGTGGGTATCGAGGGTGAGGATTTAATTCTCGGGGATGATTAGCTCGAGCGGCATGGTGCGATCATGAACTACCGCACGAGGATCATTACCATGTTAGCCGAGGACGGCACTGAACACTCTTTCACGGGGCGAAAGAGAAACCAGAAGTTTATTATTAACGCCTTGAAGGCGATGAAACTCCTGCGAAAGGGGTGTACTAGTTATTGGTGCTACGCCTTGAAGGAGGGGAATGGTGGAGTCGAGCTTTCGTCGATTCCAGTCGTTAGTGAGTTTCCTGATGTATTTCCCGACGAGTTATCGGGATTGCCACCGGATCGTGAGGTCGAGTTTGCTATAGAGTTAGAGCCCAGCGCGGCTCCAATTTCGAAGGCGCCGTATCGCATGGCACCTTCAGAGATGGCTGAGTTGAAGAAACAATTGAGTGAACTTCTTGAGTCGGGGTATGTTCGACCGAGCGCTTCGCCTTGGGGCGCACCAGTCCTGTTTTTACGTAAGAAGGATGGTTCACTGCGTTTGTGTATCGACTATCGCGAACTGAACAAGGTGACCATCAAGAACAAGTATCCTTTGCCGAGGATTGATGACTTGTTCGATCAGTTGCAGGGAGCGGCGGTATTCTCAAAGATTGATTTGAGATCGGGGTACTATCAGCTCCGGGTGAGAGAGTCCGATGTGCCGAAAACAGCTTTTCGGACGAGATACAGACATTATGAGTTTGTAGTTATGCCTTTCGGGCTAACTAATGCGCCGGCGGTGTTCATGCAGTTAATGAACAAAGTCTTTATCGAGTATCTGGATAAGTGTGTCGTCGTCTTCATTGACGATATTCTTATCTATTCGAGGAATGAGGAAGAACATGCCCATCATTTGCGGATAGTGTTAGACATTTTGAGGACCGAGCAACTCTATGCAAAGTTCTCGAAATGTGAGTTCTGGCTGAAGGAAGTGATGTTTCTAGGTCACGTGATTTCAGCCGAGGGAGTTCGTGTGGATCCGCAGAAAATTGAGGCAGTGTTGGATTGGGCACTGCCCACGAATGTGAAGGAGATCCGTAGTTTCTTGGGTTTAGCTGGCTACTACCGTAGGTTCGTCGAGGGTTTCTCGAAACTGGCTCGACCACTTACACAGCTGCTCCAGAAATCCGAGAAGTTCGTCTGGAATGACGAGAGGCAATCGAGTTTTGAGGAACTGAAGAGGCGTTTGACCTCAGCCCCGGTTTTGGCATTGCCATGTGGCAACGAGGGTTTTGCCGTTTATAGTGATGCTTCGGGTCAGGGTCTTGGGTGCGTATTGATGCAGCACGGCAAGACCATTGCCTATGCGTCGAGACAGTTGAGGCCGTATGAACTTAACTACCCTACTCATGATTTGGAGTTAGCGACAGTTGTTTTTGCGCTCAAGATTTGGCGTCACTACCTTTTTGGCTCTGCATGTCAGATTTTTACCGATCATAAAAGTCTGAAATACATATTTACTCAACGGGAGTTGAATATGAGGTAAAGGAGGTGGTTAGAGCTGATTAAGGATTATGACCTCGAAATCCTTTATCATCCGGGCAAGGCGAACGTCGTGGCCGACGCCTTGAGTCGGAAACCGATTGCCTTGCGAACGCTTGAGGTCCTTACGTCTCAGTCTGAGCTTCGGCGGGCTTTGATTGAGTTTGATGTTGAGGTTTTGTTGCCTGGGGCTGTCGGGCAACTTTGTGCTTTAGAGGTTTCGTCGTCTTTGATCGATGAAATTAAGCTGAAGCAGTTAGAGGATCCGATGGTTACTCAAATCCGAGAGAACGTTCTTAAGGGAAAGTCTCCTGGGTTTGTGATTCATGAGGATGGTGTTTTGAGATTCCAGAGTCGGCTTTGTGTACCGAACGACTCAGAGTTGAGACAGAGTATTTTGCGCGAGGCCCATGCTACGCCTTACTCCGTTCATCCTGGTTCGAGTAAGATGTACAAGGACCTGAGGAGGAATTTCTGGTGGAATGATATGAAGGAGGAGGTCGCGCAGTTTGTAGCAAAATGCTTGACTTGTCAGCAGGTCAAAATCGAGCATCAGCGACCATGCAGTTATTGCCTACTTCCCATTCCGGAATGGAAATGGGAAGATATATCGATGGATTTCATTACGAGTTTGCCGAGATCGAGATCGGGCATAAATATGGTATGGGTGATTGTTGATCGTCTGACCAAGTCGGCACATTTTCTGGGCATCAAGGATACTTGGGGCCCGGAGAAGTTGGCTCGTGTGTTTATCGCGCAGATTGTGAGGCTTCACGGTACTCCAAAGTCTATTGTTTCGGATCGTGATGGCCGTTTTGTATCACACTTTTGGCAGGCGGTGCATAAGGCGTTGGGTACTCGTTTGCGTTTGAGCACCTCTTTTCACCCCCAGTCAGATGGGCAATCGGAGCGCACTATCCAGACATTTGAGGATATGTTGCGTGCTTGTGCTCTCGATTGGAGCAATGACTGGGAGGAGCATTTGCCATTGATCGAATTCACATACAACAACAGTTGGCACGCATCGATTCGGATGGCACCGTATGAGGCACTTTATGGGCGGCGATGTCGATCACCGATTTGTTGGAATGAGGCGTCCGATTTGGTCGGGACCGAGCCGGATGTCTTTTTAGAGACGAGACGGAAGATAGACTTAATTCGGGAATGGATGTTGACTGCCCAGAGTCGACAGAAGTCATATGCCGATGTCCGTCGTCGACCTTTAGAATTCGAGGTGGGAGACCACGTTTTGCTGAAGGTGTCGCCGACAAGAGGAGTTTTCCGTTTCGGGAAAAGGGGAAGTTGAGTCCGAGATTTATTGGACCCTTCGAGATTCTCGAGAGAGTCGGTGAGTTAGCATACCGTTTGGCGTTACCTACAGCCTTGAGTCGCGAGCATAGCGTTTTCCATGTTTCCGAGCTAAGGAAATATGTCCCGGATCCTAGCCATATCATCGACTATAGTGAGATCGATATTGCCGAGGATTTTACCTTCGAGGAGCGTCCCTTGAAGATTTTGGAGCACCGTGATAAACGACTAAGGCATAAGACCATCCCTTTGGTCAAGGTGCAGTGGTCAAGACATGGTGTCGAGGAGGCAACTTGGGAAACCGAGGATAGCATGCGTGCTAGATACCCCGAGTTGTTTGTTTCTTAAGTTTCGGGACGAAACTTGTTTTTAGAGGGGTAGAATGTAATATCCGCATTTTTCTTCTTTTTCCGATATTCCTGTTTCAGTGTATTTTCATTTTTTTGTTATAGCTCGCTTGTAACCATGTCGACATTTTGAATCTATGTTATTCTTGGAGTTCCTCCATCGGGGATGATCTTGGTGATGTTTTGATATTATTTCGTTTTGTGTCATGTATTATGGCATGGTCGTTCGATTCTCGTAGAACTCGTTCGCTTTTGTAATTCCTTTGGTTTCACGAGTTCGTATAGTTGAGTTGTTCGTATTGTGAGTTTCGGTTTCTTAATCCGACGTCGTATTGCGGTTTTTGAACGTTTGGGCCATTTCGTAATTTTCCTAAGTTTAGGGTATTCTTGTTATCTTTGTTGTTCCCGAACCTTCGGGCATTCGGAATCACGCTTCATAATAACGTTTTGATTTCCGACTTAAATCCGTGGTGAGTGTATCCGGTGGTCATGGATACACCTTGTTATTTTCTCTTTTCGGTCGTCTCCTCGTCGAGCAGTGTTTCAGACCGGCCTGCTGTCACAGGCCATGTTACGGCCGTAAGCCGTATATGTTACGACCGTAATAATTGAGAGTTACGGCCGTAAGCTTCCTTCATACGGCCGTAACAAGGCTTTGTTTCTTACCCCCAGGTCCAGTTCCGAGTTACGGGCGTATCATGCTCGAGTTACGGCCGTAAGTATCGATACGGCCGTAATGGTATTCTTGATACGGCCGTATGTGTCATTCGTCAAATCTGCCCAATTCTCTCCAGAGGCCAGTTACGGCCGTAAGAGAGTCAAGTTACGGCCGTAATGTTCCTATGTTACGGCCGTATGTGTTGCGAGTTACGGCCGTAACGCCTGCCAGTATATAAACTGGCAGCGGCCCAGTTTTTCTCATTTCTCACATCTCTCTTTTCTTTTCGCGATGGGAGCGACGACTGAGGCTAGGGTTCGTCCGATTTCGATCCAAACTCCATTGTAAGGGCATATTCAAGTATCATACCATCCACCTATCACTAATCATCCATCGTTCATCTTCGAATCAAGGTAAAATCTCTTATAACCTACCTTGAGGGATTTGGGGGATTTCGGGTGTAATGTTCGTTTTGCTTCGTGTTGTTGATTAATCCTTGTTGATTATGATTAATCTCGTCATTGTTCTTGTTCTCCTACGAACTCATGGTGTATTTCATGATATTTACATAATCGAGAGGGTTTGGTTGCGATCCGCCCTCGTCGTTGTTTGATACGAATACACATAAATCGTAGGTGGGTTTTCGGGTGTTTTCCAATTCCGTATTCAGTTAGAATTGGTGGTGATTGTGTTCTTCGTATCGTTAGGTTCGTGATTATCGGCTCCTAACGGTCGTCGGTGTTTTCCTTCCGTTCGTTGCGCCGTCTTTTATTCAAGGCAAGTAATTCTTGGTAACCTTTATGCTTAACATGAAATGGTAATGTATATTGTGTGTGCTTTACTCACCTCGGGAGGGTCCGACGGGGCCTCGAGGGAATCTATGGCTTCATCCTGGATTCATGAGTTTGATTCGCTAGCCAGCTCGGGAGGGTCCTTAGAGGCCTCGAGTGGGATTCGTGGCTTCGTCCCGGTCCTAGGTGACGTGTGGTGCTTGATTTGTTTTATGAATGTGGCCAGCTCGGGAGGGTCCTTAGAGGCCTCGAGTGGGATTCGTGGCTTCATCCCGGTCCTAGGCAAATTAATTGTATTTGTTTGTTTAGGAAAAGACATGTCTAGTTTTGGTTTTGAACTGATATTGGTGCATGTACTATGAAATGTGTAAGCGATTGGTTTGCCTTGATTACTTGTACTAGCGTAATTGCTAACCCCTTTGGGGACCCGTTTTGGGGAAATTCTTGTTATGGATTTCAGGTTATGATTATCCGGACGAGCGGGCACCGGGACAGTACGAGGATGTTGGCCAGGGTCGTTGACATGTGCATTTGGGTCTTTTTATTTCTTTTGTCCATTTCGATTTGGTTGTTCTCACAATTATAAACTTATAGATGGTACTCGCGAGTACTTAGGCTTTTCATTTCAAACTCCGTATTGTATTACTTTGAAATTGTTACATTGTCGGTTGATGCTTATTTCGCCGGTCGCTCCGGGCGTATCTTTTTATGTCATATCATTTAAATGTGTGTCCTCGCTAACCGAGACGGTTAGTCGAGTGGAGTTTTCTTGGTTGTAGCCTGGTGGGTCCCATGTAGGGGTCCACGGCGCTGTAATATACTCTGAATATCTCGGGGTGTTACATCCGTAAACTACATGAATGCATTTTTCTCCTAAGGTACGACCCAAGTTGTGGGCTGCTTCAGTGAAGCATGCCTCTTTTCCAGAATTAGCTCCACCAAAAATGCATACTGTGTTAAATTTTTTTGTTGAAGATGATGACTCCATTTTTGAAAAGAAAAAATTTTTTTTTTAGAGAGAAACAGAGAAAAGTTCAAGTTTGAGGGATGAATGAAAGAAACCAGTAGAAAGTTTATTTATAAAATAAAAAGAAGGTAAAAATTGTTTAACAAGATTGTGATTGCGTTTGATTGTGCTTCAACTACTCAATAGAATAATGAAAGCTTTTATCGCGTATCATATTTTTTATTCAGAAAATCTCACCACACGACAAAAATAAAAGATACTTACGCGTATGTACAGTAGTTGTGATTGTGGCTCACATCTTCCTCTGATTTTACGTTCAGAAACGGCCTAAACGCCTTCTATAAGTCGGTGAGAAGCTTCCCATCCAATTTTCTTACAAATTGGCAAACAGGGTCTTTTAACGTCAGATTCCCAAGACGTAGTTCATATTCTGGTTTGAATTTATTCCACAAACATTGAATTCCGTAATATACAAGTCCATTAGGATGCGTGTCAAGAGAAATTTCGATATTATCTAAATTCTCCTTATTCAGACCATCATTAATGAACTGAATTTTATCTTCTCTGTTTGTAGATGGAATTCCTAAAGATCGACATTTTGCATTACAGTTCCATCTAGCACATTTATAGCAAACGGCTAGCATCTTTGCTCGTCGTTTCTTGGCATATGAACTTTTTCCAAGCCCTGGTAAAAATCTAGTTGGTGTTCTGTGAATTCACCTTCTATTCTTACTTTGGCTTCGATAATGAATCTTATGTCAAAAGGTATGCTTTTATTCGTAAGCAACCTCATCCTTTCAAGCCTTGTCTTGTAAATTTTTAAAATTGCATTTTTGCTTAGAAAGGGAAATCTTTTTTCAATTTTAAACAATGTTTCGTCCATGATAAAAAAAACAAAAATAAAAAGACAATGAAAATAATTGAATAAAATATCTACAAATATCAGTTGTTGTGGGAAACTGAAAAATCCGACTTTAATAGTCACGGAGTACCGTTATCCGCCACTTGACCGGACAAACATAATTTAGTACTAAGTTACAACGTCGAGATAGTTGTACCTATAAAAATAGTTTACAATGTAAGATTTCAAATATAACTTATACTTCCCCGGAAACGGCGCCAAAAACTTGACACGATTTTAGTGTAACTATCGCAAGTGCACGATATCGTATCAAGTAGTAAAGTTGACTTTTTGAGTCCGGTTTATCGATCCCACAAGGAAGTTTTGTTATAATTTGAATTATACACTATTAGTCTATTTTTATAGATACTTAAGATGAGTGAAACACACAATTAAAAAGTTTGGTTTAATAATTGCAAAGAAATTGCAATAATAGTTCTAATATTATAAGGAAATAAAAAGATAGCAATAATAATAGATTGATTATCGATAAAATGAAACAGTTGGGATTACAAACTTAGTTCGTCATTAGTTATAAAAGATGTATTGGAGATCATAAGATGAATTTACTTATTATGTTGTGTAGATTCGATTTTCCTTAAAAAGACGGTTTCTCTTTCGAACTATAAACGCCCTTACATATTGAATCAATCCACTATATTTCTATGTTGATTGGCTTCAATACATAGCATTAGGATTTATGAAAATAACTCAAAGAATCATCTAAGGACTAGGGGTATATTTCTATCCCCTAGAACAACTTAGAGTGAAGATCATTTGATCTAATCAAACATATTTTCTTTCGAAATATATGAAGACCATTAATATCGTCATTTATTGGCCAAATAAATAAAGATTGTTCAAACAATGAAAATCACACACAATAATAAGTAATTCATAATATATCTTTATACAAACATAAATAACATGACTAACCTTGTTTATAATCCCAACTAAAGATTACTTAGCCCATGAAGGGTTTATTACACATATTACAAGCTTTGGTGGTCATGTTTAGTTGAATCAAGAGAAAGAATTGATCCTAACTCCCTTAGTAGATAAAGGAGATAGAAACAATAAACTCTCTGAACAACATATGTTATACCACACTTACAAAGATCACTCAAGAACACAAGTGTATTCTTCACACAAAAAGAAAAGTTTACAAGAAAATGGAAAATTATAAGATGAATGATGAATGATGAAGGATCTAAGGGGTCTATTTATACACCTAAAGTCATCTATGTAATACCCGTGATTTCAATTTCCGGTAATTTCTTTTTTTTTTCGGCGGAAGTCCGTTTTGATGACTCGCTCATGACCGTTTCGTCATTCTGAGAATGATTAATTCTGTACTTTTTGTCATCCGAGTTCGTTTCGGTGTCGTTTTGTTGAGTTCCGTGCTTTTTAGCGGTTTTTCCGCACTTGAGTTCGATTCTTGCGAATCTCGTCCGAAACTGTTGTTTCGACTTTCTTGTAAGTTCATTTAATGTTAATATTCATGTTGCGAGCTTTGGCTTGGTGTTTCGATCACGTATCGTGATTTTCGGGCGTTTTGCGCCATTTTCGTAATTTCCCAAAGTTTGGGGTAATTACTTCCCGTTGTCGAATTTCGAGCCTTCGGGTGGTCAGAATCGTGTGTTCTCTTAGTGCTCGGATTCGTCTTTGCGAGTACTTCGTAACCGTATCTTCGATTCGTACTCAGGTTCGGGTTTCAGGGTCGTTCGGGCGGTCGGAGTTGGTCCCGGCCGAGTCATGGTCGGGCATGCTGGGGCCAGGCCAGCCCTGGCCGAGTAACGTGCGGTAGTGATCGCGATTCGCACGTAAGGCCACGGCCGTAACGCACGTAATGCTTCGCATTTCGAGGCGTGCGTTCGCCATGGCGATTACGTACGTAAGCCATGGCCGGTTACGTACGTAACCCGGCCGGCAGTCGGCCTATTTAAGGCCTGGCAGCGTTTTTCTTCAGCCATTTCTCACTCATTTTCTTCCCTTCCGCGGCTGGAGATTAGTTCATCAGGTAGAGATGTTGTTGGACAATGAATACCTGAAGTTTTGAGGTTCATATCATCAATCATCCATCCTATAACATCCTCCGATCTACCGAATCAGGTCAGATTTCCTAGAAATATAATTTTGGGGAATTTGGGTATTTTGGTTGTTTTCGTCCGATTAATCCGATTTAACTTAGGATTATGATGGATTGATGATTATTTAGATGTTTTATATCTTTTCCCTTGTTATTCCATGGTTGGATCGTATCGATTCGTTGTTTTGGTCGAGTTCTTGATCGACGCCTTGAAGGTGTCCGGTAGAATGTCTTAGAGGGGTTTTCGGGCGTTCTACGATTATTCTTCCTCGTATGGTCGATGATTTATTGATTATATATTGTTAGGGTCGAGTTTCTTGCGAAGAAACCGAGTTGAACCCTTCCGTTCGTTGTCGTCTTTCTTTTCGATTGCATCGGGCGTTTCGAAGCTTTCCGGTTGAGCCGTCTTCGTCGGGATACTTGCGTGCCGATTTTGAGGCAAGTACCTTGTCCATATAATTCTTGTTTTGTGGATATGATAATTGGTGATCGTCTAAATGTGTTTGTGTGGTCGTTTGAATTGAACTTTCAAAAGATTTGATTAGCCTTGTTAAAGGCCCTCTTTCAAAACGCGTGTGTTTTGTGAATGGTGTGGTTTGCGAACTATGTGAATTCTATGGATATGTTTGGTGTTGAGGTTGCACTTGGTATTGCGTGTGGACGTATATGGTTTCTTTTCGGTGCGTTATGGTTTGACGTGGTGTTTTGCTAAGTGTTGTTGGCATTAACTCATGATTTGACATATTTGTGATTGTGGCAAATGTGAAACCCTTGTCGTTGTGAACTCTATGCATTGATGATTTGACCACAAGGTTATCAATTCGGGTAGGTCTGGAGAGGGCTCCTAGAATCGTCACTTGCGAGTGCGATGTCACGATAACTTGTGGGTATATTCGATTGATGTTTACCGGGTAGGGACCCGTGAGGCCTCCGGCGGCGCGTTACTTGCGAGTACGGCCATTTGATATGATTTGACCATAAGGTTATCTAATCGGGTAGGTCTGGAGAGGGCTCCGAGAATCGGTACTTGCGAGTACGATGTCAAGATAACTTATGGTTGTGATATGTTGTGAATTGTTTCGCTAGCCAGCTCGGGAGGGTCCTTCGAGGCCTCGGGTGGGATGTCTGTGGTAGCGTCCCGGTCCTAGGCGATGCGCGTGCGTGATTACGTTTCGTCGATTTTATGTCCGTTGAGGGCACGTGATGTTGGGCTCTGGCCCTGTGAATTGTTGTCGGTTTTCTATTTGCGAAGATAAAACCTTTGGGCTGTGACCCTGTTGATTTTGGAAAGAGAAGGATTTGATAATCCTAATTTGTTTTCTATTAAAACTCCCGAGGGTATTTTAAACCATTTTGCAAACCATTCTCGTTACTTGTGATCTTTCGGATTTGGAAAGTTTTACTCAAATTCTTGCCTCGGGAAGTATTCGTTTCGTGGTATTCTAATCTTTAAGGATTCCTGGTTATTGTGATTCGTGGAACTTGAATTATATGGCTCGTATTTGCACTTTGTATTTGCACTAGCAAAGCGGTGGAGTTTGCTAACCCCGAGTATTCGGGGTGGATGTCTGTATTGCATTCGGGTTTTGGAGCGAGCACGGGGTCGGCATGAAGGATGATGAAAGATGAACGATACTAATCACACGAGGACCCGTTGATGTCGTATTGGTTTAGTTGTATTTTATTTCATTTGCAGATTTTTTTCCCGTTGTACGGGAGCATTTTGTATTCGACCCCTGCGTGGGCATGTATTGTAATTAAGTTGTATGTATTTATTGAAAGGCCAAATCGGTCTATTGAGTCTTTTTAGCCTTAAAGGCATTGTCGAGTTGTTCGATTGTTGTTACCAGCCTGGTAGATCCTTGAGGAAAGGGTCTACGGCGTGTAATATCCCTGAGTGGATTGGGGGTGTTACATAAATGGTATCAGAGCTTAGGTTGTGGAAACCTAGGCTGTCGGGTCAGTGGTGTCTGTTGAGTTTTGTCTCGTCGGATTTTATCTGACTGAGTCGTGTCGCGACGCGTCGTCTGAGTTGGTTGGTCGTGATTAGTATCGTGGGCGATCATCATCTTCGTGCGACCTGTGGATGTAAGTCTCCCTTCTTTGTGTTGTGCCTCGTGACACGAGCTATTTTTATGATTATGAGTTAATTGACGGAATCCTCTTATGGATTTTGATTTCGTGATATGTGATTATTTGATTCCCATTTTTCGTTCATATGAGGAGTAGTGTTGTTGTCTTGTGCATGTTTGACTTTATTTCTTTTATCCGCTACGTGAGTTCTTTTGTAATGGCTTTCGGTATTTTACCGACTGAGTTTTATTTCGAAAACCAATTCCCTTAACTGAGTTTTTGGCATTATGGCCTTGATCGTTTTGGCGAAATTCTTATGACGGTATTTAGTATTTTCTAAATGACTTTTGTAAGTTTTTGAAATAATACCGTCATCAGCTTTTTTGGCATTTTTGTAAATGGTTTTTAGCCTGGTGGGTTCCGGCGCGGGGCCCACGACGTGTAATATTCCCGGGCTGAACCGGGGGTGTAATATTTCCGTGTAATTACCTGAAATTTTTGGGCATTCTAGCCCATTGAATTATTTTTGAAAACCTTGAGTATCTTAGAAAATTAAAATTCGAGACGTACTTTTAAAATGAATTATTTTCTCGTGGTACGTCCAAGGTGCTACAATATATTTCAAAATTCTTCTAACTCGAGGACCAAAATATTTTGAGATATTTTCAAATGTTTTATAAACACTTTTACTTAGACCCGAGGGTCGGATATTCTAAAAGTCTTTCACTAAGAGAAGGTGTCCTCATTTTTGTTCAAACGCAAGACGATTTTCAAAGTCTCGATAACAATGTTTGCACTACTTTTTGTAAAGTGATACTCAAGATCAAATGGTGTTTCCAAACTATTTTCAAAAGGTGGTTTTCGTTTTTAAAACCTATCATTCCTGTTTGCGGACCGGAAATGCGTGTATGGTTTTCGAACTTTCGTTACGGTGTTAACCCCGAATTGTGATTGAATTGGTGGCGTGAGCGTCGAGTCGTTCGCCACGCATATATTTTGTTAGCCCTTGTGGGAGGTGTGATGACGATCCTTAATGTTGTCATTTCGTGGTGGCTTGCGTGTTAACGCACTGTGTGATCTGTTAAATCTTGGGTTTTTACGTTTGTGTAGAATTGTGATTTTTTCATTATGTTTGTAATTATGTGCTGGTTATTGTTCGGGCCGTTGAGGTCGCCGAACGATACCGTCGTTGCTGTAGTGTTTGTGTGTATTATTTTACGATGATAATCGTTGTATATGATATGTATTATGATTCCTTCTTGTGCTGAGTTGGCATCTCCGCTA
This sequence comes from Orobanche coerulescens, assembly GCA_033398695.1. NCBI lineage: Eukaryota > Viridiplantae > Streptophyta > Magnoliopsida > Lamiales > Orobanchaceae > Orobanche > Orobanche coerulescens. The sequence continues at coordinate 31,733,395 of CM065816.1, forward strand.
TGTTGTTTTGCGACGTTATGCCCCATTGTATCTAGCATTTGTATTTTCGGCATGCCGAGCCGAGGCGTTTCAACCGTGATGTGCCGGGGCATGCACGTGTAAATTTGTCCTTCTCGTCGGTAACACATTTCAAGTGTGGACTCGAGGGACACCAAATTCAGTTTTGTGAATTGGCTACCGAGACTTTCGGAGTTCGCGCTTCAGCACAGTCATCGGAATTGGCTTTGAGAGACCTTTGAAAGATGTTTATGTCAGTTGCTTGTTGTGTTGTCACATTGATTTCGTTGTTGTGAGTTTCGGGGACGACACTTCTTTTAGATGAGGTCGAATATAATACCTGTATTATTTTTGGCTTCTGCATTTCCTCTTTCTCAAGTCTATCGACTCGCTCGTGTTCGTTGATACTTTCTGAACTTGTTCTGTATTTCGGTTTCGTCGTTCGAACGAGCTGTGATCTTGTTTTGGGTCAATCTGGTTATCGCTGTGACTTTTTCGAGTTCGGTTCAATTCTTGTGAACCTTGTTCGGAAGTGACATCATCTGGTTTTACTAGTTCTCTTATTCGAAGTGGATTAGATTTTGAACTTCTATATTTTCGACTCTGTCGACTCGTTTATGTTCGTTAACATTTTCTGAGCTTGCCCTATCCCTTGCTTTTATTGATCGAACGAGTGTGGTGTTTCGAAATTACTCGTTTGTCGTTGTGACTTTTCAATTGCTATTCCCTTTCCTATGGATCTTATGTGAATCACATCTTGTTGCTTTTACCGGATCATATATTGTCTCGAGCCGAGACGTGAGCCTGAGAGTTGTTGTTTGAATTTTATTATTCTTCGTGATTCGAACATGATTGTTCAATTTTTGTTGTCTCGACCGTTGTGGTTCGATCGTTTGATTGTTCAGTTTTTGTTGATCTCGTTTCGTGATTGTTGAGCGTTCAGACTGCTTCCTAATTTCCTTATAT